>JAVJIX010000002.1:21732500-21971785 GCA_036785185.1 Paratrypauchen microcephalus
CATTGTTTTGCACTCTAGACCAATAAGGAGCCACTCATAATTTTAGCTAGATTTTATTACAACATAATTGCATTTTAGGAACAATTTAATTTTGTGCCAATTTTTAAAAACTCCTTTTTTCTTGTGCCTTGACTCTGACGTGCATCACAGGTTCCACATTAATCACCAGTCTGTCTCCTCCTCCTGCTCCTCGCAATTTATTCACATTTCCTTTTTTCCTTTCCTTTACCGCGAATCACGCCTAATTAGGCTCTCTCCAGATCGGATTTTCATAAAAGGCTCAGGGGGAGAAGAAAAAGAGAGAGGGGGGGGCTTCTTGGTTATGACGATTATTTTTCATATATGAGACAAAGGATAAATGGTTATTAGTATTCCACACCTTAAAGATATTCACCAGTGATTCAGCTTTGATTTTGAGATGATAAAAGAATCTCCTTCTTTCTTTGAAATGGGAAAACAAAGTGAAAGCAGATAAGAGCAGAGATGGGCACATTATGACACTGTTAAATTTGTCAAGGAGGACAAAGAAAATGATTTGATAAGAAAGATTACACAGGACACGGCCAAACTAACCAGAATCCAAAATAAAGAGTCACTGAAGAGACTATGACTGAACAATTCCAACGTTAAGAATGAGGTTCATTAATTTATTTGTATTATTTATCATTTATTTATTTTAAAAGCATTATTTTTACAGTTAAATGTAAATTAAATCAAAATTATATTATGATGTGTGTAAAATCCCTAGGTAGAATGCACCAGTGTCCACCAGCACTCTGACCAGAGAAATTGTAAAATTATAATCATAAAATTAGGATGTAATCATAAGATAAGATAAGATAAGATAAGAGAATCCTTTATTTGTCCCACAATGGGGAAATTGCAGTGTCACAACGCAAGTTTAAGAAACAGTAGGAAAATATGAGCATGCATCAAAATTAAGATAAATAATAATAATAATAAGTATGTACAATCAACTAAAAAACACAACACTGTGAGGTTAAAAGGGACAGGAACGCTGCACAATAAATGTCTTTGGTTCTGAGCAGTGAACAAACAGCAGTTAAAGTGACTCCAGTTCAGTAATATATAATATCACTACAATAAAGTGACTCAAATGATTGTGTACAGTAAATAAATAAGTAGCAGGTAAAGTGACTTTAAATAATATCACCGATAAAGTAGCGTGAGAAGGCTTTAAAGGGCCTGTACTTAATTTTTTCCCTTGTATTTGAGCAAAATCTGTCTTATCCCAGTACAGACATGTTGTATAAGCAGTTCTTGAGGTCAAAATAAGTCTGCTGCGTGCTGTTTGTAACAAATTACAATGCATTTTATTGTTTGACAGCTTTACTGTCACGGCCGCTCTGATCCACGTTTTAGTGAGTCTTTAGAATGGCCAGAATAAGTAAGGAATAACTTTGGACCACTGCAAACCATTTAAACCATTATTTGTTAAACTGTTAAAAGTGTTGAAAATGTGTGATATTGTTGAATTAAGTATCCTCAAAGTCATGTATAAAGCAAAGTGCAGAGTGTTACCTGTAAATATTAAAAGACTGTTTGAGATGAGAACAAGCCAATACAATTTAAAGGGAACCTACATGTTTAAGATTTATGGAATAATCTTGACAAAGAAATCAAAGAATCAAGTACAATAATGGCATTTAAAAAATACATAAAATCCAATGTAATGTGTATGTATGAAAAAGAAAACTAAATTGTTACACTTGAAAATGAAGCTTTATGTTTACAATTGATTAATAATTGTGATTGAAATGGAATGTAATGAGGAAAGGTTTTACAGTCTCTATCGGTGTTGGTGTTTGGAAAAGGGAAGAGGGGGCAGATAACATAAGATAACTCTTCTTTCTGCTCCCTTTCATTCAATATTGTATTGTTATCACAAATGTTGACGTCTTTTTATACTTTATGAATGAAATAAACAAACAAACAAATAAATAAATAAATAAAATAAACTCATTATGTTTTTCAAGTTTTCAGGACACTAAAAATACAGTGCATTTAAACTCATTCAGCCATAATTGCTACCGTGTGTTACATTAGCCTAACTATGGCAAGATTGAATGAAAACTCTCATTATTGGAAAGAATGGATCTAAAAAATGTTTAAACCTCCATATTTTGTGCTATTCCAACATGCTGGTAGTGATTTATAGTAGTAGCATTAAAGTTACAGTCCAACAGAGAAATGATAATTGTAATTATCAATACAAAATAGAGGTTCAGGTCATTAAGGCTCCAAGTTTAAGTCTGCGAACACAAACCAAACCACTCTGCCTCTGTACAGCTTCTTGAATTTGTGATTGATTATTTCCTGACCTGCTCTTTGGGCGCCTCAATTCATCATTATTGATAAAATGCAACGCTCCGTTTTTCATTTTAGCAAAGAATAATCTCAGCAATTACTCTCTTGTTACTTCTCTTTGTTCTTTTGTTCAAATTAGTGACTCCTATAGCTGCTCTAGTTGTACCGCTCTTCAGGAGATACATGGAATACGCGAACAAGAACTGCGAGAGTTGATGCTTTTTTTATGTATAGCCACAAAAATACATCTCTTTTGCTCAAATTAATTTACAGCTTTAACATGAATATACATTTACATACACTGGGGAAAACATATGTTGGAACACACACCCTCAGCCTTATAGTGGTATCGCATAAATGAATTTGTGCATTATTCAAATTATGTGGAGGGCCTATCATCACATTAAGAGTAGCTGTACCTGACAGCCCGGGGGCAGATGCAGGGGGTGGGACAACACTGGTTTAGATGCACAGAATCTGGTGACGTCTTACACACACACACACGCACACGCACACACACACACAGTAGTAATGTGTGGTGCCATATTGGGAAGTCTCCATTGTTTATGGCCCCCTGGACTGGGTCTCCAGATGGCAGGGGGCCTATTACTGCGGCCCCTACTGTGCAGCCCCTCGGTGTGAGTGCCTGCGCCGGAGACGGGCAAGAAGTACAGGGGCCACTTAATGCAGTTTTCATCATTTTTGCCTCAAGAATGTAATAAAAGCAGTCGTTTTCCAGGTTCTTAAAGGCACATGACTATAGTATTTAGTGACTGAAGTACATTATATGTTCAGTTGACTTCAATGCTGTTTGCAATGTTTTAGCTAGAGGTCAGGTAGAGATTCTAAAATTTTAGTTTTATACGAAGCAAGATAGTACTATACTCCCTATAACTGTATATAGCTGGGATTGTACATCTTATTTGATAGTGTATTTTATATTTTATTACTACTTTTCTATTTAAATCTGATTTGTACATATACTTATTATCATTATTTTTATTTGTATAATTATGTCTCATCTGACATTGCTCTTTGGTTGCTCTTCCATCTATTTTGTTTTAAGCCTTGGTTATATATTAAGATAAGATAAGATGATCTTTTATTTGTCCGACAATGGGGAAATTGCAGTGTCACAACACAAGTTTCAGAAACAGTAAGAAAATATGAGCATGCATCAAAAAGATAAATAATAATACTAAGTATGTACAATCAACTAAAAAAACACAACACTGTAAGGTTAAAAGGCACAGGAACGCTGCACAATAAATGTCTTTGATTCTGACAGCAGTTAAATATTATAAATGTTGTATATTATTTTTAATGAGTGAGCTACTGTACCCAAAACAATTTCCCTTGTGGATCAATAAAGTTTGTCTAAGTCTAAGTTGTAATCGTCCATTTTGATGGCTTTGGAGTTTTGTGATAAGCAAGAAACAGGAGGTGCGTGTACATAAAAACACAAACTATAGTCTCAAGTGCGGATAAAACAACAATGACAAGTCCACTGTTATTTGTTGAGGAGACCTATGGCTGTCTGAATAAAGACGTTTTTAAGTATTTGGTGCTACTGTTGTTTTTCCCCTGCTTCTTATTGTCTACATGAACTAGACATCATATGTCAACGTAGACAATCAGAATGTAATAATGCTGTCAGAAGGCACGCGACATTTGAGTGATGATGTGGTCAAAAGCCCACAATTAATCAAGCTTCAAGCAAGGGCAAACAATTTATAAGCATGCAGGTATTAGAGGCAAGAGAGAGAGGGAATTTACAGAGAAAGGCTGCAAAATTGAGACTGCCACAAAAAAGAAGCCTTAAGCCTATCATAGACTGTATATAAATGGACATACTGTATCTAGCCCGCTAGCTGCTACGTTCCAAATAGGAAGTGAGCATGGGGGGCGCTTCCAGCTCCATCAACATTCCAACTGACTTTACTGTACGCTGGGAAATTGTCAACCCTTTCTCTGTAACTGCTGCAGCGAGCCTCATCATTTTGGTCTTAAAATGTTCATATTAACCTGCTTCTTTTTATTCCAATATGTGACCGACTATAGAAAAAACAGTCACAAGTCATCCTGGAGGCATTTGAGTTATTCACAGATTCTGAAAGTGTAGATTCTAAGCTTTCCAACGATGCCTTACACATGGAAATCTGAGAACATTTGAAGAATTTGTGGCCATTTGAAAGCAGCACATCTGAAACGACGAGCTGAGAAAAAACGCGTTAAAGATGGTCCTGGTTTAGTCCTGTTTTAGTCTTGGTTTAGTCCTGGTTTAGCCCTGTTTTAGTCCTGGTTTAGTCCTGGTTTAGTCTTGGTTTAGTCCTGGTTTAGCCCTGTTTTAGTCCTGGTTTAGTCCTGTTTTAGTCCTGGTTTAGTCCTGTTTTAGCCCTGGTTTAGTCCTGGTTTAGTCCTGTTTTAGTCTTGGTTTAGTCCTGGTTTAGCCCCGTTTTAGTCCTGGTTTAGTCCTGTTTTAGCCCTGGTTTAGCCCTGGTTTAGTCCTGGTTTAGTCCTGGTTTAGTCCTGATTTAGTCTTGGTTTAGTCTTGGTTTAGTCCTGGTTTATTCCTGTTTTAGCCCTGGTTTAGTCCTGGTTTAGTCCTGATTTAGTCCTGGTTTAGTCTTGGTTTAGTCCTGGTTTATTCCTGTTTTAGCCCTGGTTTAGTCCTGTTTTAATCCTGGTTTAGTCCTGTTTTAGTCCTGGTTTAGTCTTGGTTTAGTCCTGGTTTAGTCCTGTTTTAGCCCTGGTTTAGTCCTGGTTTAGTCCTGTTTTAGTCCTGGTTTAGTCCTGTTTTAGCCCTGGTTTAGTCCTGGTTTAGTCCTGTTTTAGTCCTGGTTTAGTCCTGTTTTAGCCCTGGTTTAGTCCTGGTTTAGTCCTGTTTTAGTCCTGTTTTAGTCCTAGTTTAGCCCTGGTTTAGTCCTGTTTTAGTTCTGTTTAAGCAGCCAGTGCTGTTACAGGGGGTCCTCGGGTTACGACGGTCTCGGGTTACGACGTTTCGTGGTTACGAACGCGCCCCCATTAAAAAAAATATGTATATATTACGCGTCATTCCGTCTTACGCGGTTTAGCGTGGTAAAAGATGTAAACAAACGCACGCGGCGCGCGGCGCACGGCGGAAGAATACGCTCTGTTGTGGTTGTAGGGAGAAGAAGACAGCCTCGTGTGCGTGTCCAATGTGGGCGGAAGTACCTGATGTGGGCTCTGATCTGCTCCTATGAAAGCGGCAGTGATAAACAAGCATCGTAGTGGTCTAATTATTGAGATGGAAAGGTTATTGGTGCTTTGGTTGGAAGATCAAAGGCAAAATCCGGTTTACGACGAAATTCGGGTTACGACGCGTCTTAAGAACGGATCAACGTCGTAACCCGAGGACTCCCTGTATTTGGAACATGGAGTGTTCTTCATGATCTCATCTAGCACATTCTGCAAAAAAATGAAAATCACAAATTTTGAAAAAAATGCTTCAAATGCGATTTTCTCGTGTTCACGAATCCCGACATGTGACCGGTTTTCCCGTGGTGGGTCACATATTTTCCTAACATGGAACTGGCTCTAGATGCGCCCCTATAACTGTTAGCATCGGGAGCTTCATGTGACTGGAGCTGAACGCCGTAGTGACGTCACACTCCCTTATTCGACTTCTTGATACAGTCTACGGATCAGATAGAGCCAGTAAGTACATGTAATTTCACGTGCATGTTTTGATTGTTATGTATAAATTCCATGCATCAGCTGCCCCTCCATGTCTCCGGGGCAGGTTGTTTGTGTTGTCTGGGTTAGTGCTGCCGGGGGCGATGTACAGCGGGATACCAGCATGACATTCCTTCAAAGGCCTCATCAGAGCACCCTGTCACACCAAAGGGGCGTGTGCTGAACCCCTCTGGAGGATTAACGGGGCTGCGGTCATTAGGGCTCAGCCAAATGGCCCCGAGGAGCACTGGGCTGGATCTATAGCACCAACACATACAGGACACAGGCTGCCGTATGGTGGGCTCAGCTCATGAATATAATTATAGAGGAATGGAGGAAAACTACCCAGGGATCAGCACACAATATGTTTTTTATAATAAGCTATGGATGCTATGTAAAATCAATACTATATATTTCTGATTAGACTTATGTGAGAGACTCTATTGTATTATTATTATTATTATTATTATTATTATTACTATTATTATTATTATTAGGGTCGGAGCATGCCTATAGCTCTAAAGGTAATTAAACAATATTCTTACATGCCTTACAAGGCCCATATTACACTATTTTGTTGTTTCCTCATCAAAAAAGCACACAAACCCTGCATATTTAGGCATGCTCCACTCTGTTTTTAAACTCACTTCACTACCGAACTAAAGGTAAAATAAAGCTGCTTCATGACATTACAAGGTGGAAAAGAGAATTTTGCGCTTTCGGAAAAACCCATGAACACAAAATACGTCTACGGCTACATCTCTTAAAATTTTCTGTGAAATGTCATCATTCAAAATGCATTTTAGATTTATATTTGTGTTTACCTGCCAGGTGAAATGTAGTCTGGTTAACACCTGACCATATCACAAGTGAGATATGGGTCTGGAAACTCGCTTCGAAAAATCCCGTAGCGGAGGTGTGGTTAGCGATTGCCAACGGCCGTTTATTGGGCGTTATGAATGTCTATCATTGAGTGTATACGTAAGTCCATAGCCAATCACGTCAGTTGTCAGTTCAAACTACAAGCTTCCGTTTGTCATGTAGTACGCGTCACCGTCTTGCCACACCTCCCCCGCTCTCTGATTGGGGCCCTAAATCTGGGACTCTCACTTGGACGAGTTTCCAGGCCGCCTTCCAGTTCGAAACGAACGGAAGCGGCCTGGGAATTCCCAGGCTAGGTGAAATGGAGAAACAGTCAAAATACGTGTACGTGCAATATCGTTTTTCAATACTCTCCTTGTTACTGTTTTATTATTATTACTTATTCTATTATTACTTATTTTATTATTATTATTACTTATCTTTATTCCATTCTTCCTGCATGCACTTTTCTTTCTTGTCCAAACTGTCCCTGCCTGGAGCTACTGTGACAAGTCAATTTCTCCTGCGTGAGATCAAAAAAAGTCTTATCTCTTAAAAATGATACTTTTAAGTCGTGTATTTTAGCAGCACCATAGCTCATTAACACCTCTCAGAGCTCAGGTGTTAATATGACACATTTGGTCTGATCGAGATGTTTTCCACCCGTGCTGTTCATTGATGTCTTCCTGTGACCTCTGACCTTTACTCACCACAGCTCTCAGGTGTTCTATAAAACCCATTGATCACAGGAGGAAGAGCAGACTTCAATGCAGCGATCAATCTCCACAGGTCACCAAGGTTACAGCCTGCACCATTACGGCAATTGGATTGTGAAGGATCGCTGCAAGTGGGTGCGATCCTGCAGTCGGATTAATAAGGCAAAAAGACGGTGATAAGCCACAAAATACACAGTACGTGATAAATGCTGTAATGTATTATGAGATCAAGTGGACCACAGCGTATTTGTCTGTGGATGTGGTCAGAAAACTAAAAAGAATCTGGAAGCTGAGAGGTGCAAATTGTTGCGTGCATCACCTTTAAGAAAGAAAGAAAGGACTTTATTGATCTCACACAGGAGAAACTGTTCTCTGCATTCAACCCATCCTGTTATTAGGATGTATTGGTTGTGAGTGTTCAAAGTCCCATCACGATTGCAGGGTACAATGGCCTATACATGCTTTTGAGTGAAAAATGTGTGACTGTTGCCACAGTAATGAACAATTCAAGATAGTATAGAGTATATCTTTGTAATGGCCAAAAGTGATGATGATAATAGCACCTTTAACAGGAACATGACTTTTAAATAGTAGGAAACCCCTGAAACAGCCTGTGTGCCCAAGACAAAGAAAGACAATCTCATGTTCAATCACAACGGTTAATTTAGACATACTACTGTACATGTTTTACATAGTGAAGACGTAAGACGCAGCCCTCAGAGACTGCACTCATACAAGCACATTAAAACCACGAGCAATAGCCGCTTTATCTCTTAATGATGTGAAATTTGCCAACAATACTAATAAAATAACACAGAATACAGACTTCTGCAATACATTATGAACATGTGAGTGTGGTCACAGTTAATCTAATTTACAGGTAAGCCACAATCAGAGATGTGCCTGGTTCATATCAAAAACAAATATGGCTGCTTACAAGGAAAAAAGAAAGGAAAACAATCACAGGGACTGATTTCTGTAGAATCACTTCGCAAAGCTAAAATGCGAGGTGAGAGAATTTAATTTTGTTTTAAGTGATGGTTGACTGTCAGAAAATCAGTTATTATTATTATTATTAATAGAAAGGTTGTAAAACGTTCTGTATAAAGAATGAAACTCAGAAGGCAGATTCAGTCTGCAGAGAGGGGTAGTGGCGCTCTTTACCAAAGAGTCACTTCCCCTCAATGCACTTTTTATTTCAGACACAACAAGGCGGTTACATTCAGAACACTCAATAAAAATAGGAAGTTTCTGTTGCCAAGGCAGATTTTCTTAAAATATAAAACAGGATGTGTGTTGGGGTGCAAGCAGAGAGTCACAGTGTTATAAAATATACTTTGATAATATAGCAAAATAAGCATTATAAAATATAAAAACTGCTTTGTTTCACATGCACCACTGAAATAAACAAATCTCATAGTAAAAATACAGAGATATATCTATCATTCTGGCAAAACATTACAAAGTTTGACAAAACCAACAAACTTTTCCAGTGGAGGGTCCATCACCTGCTTTTCTCAATGTAGATGTTATTGCTTTGTTTGGAATGTTTCATAGTATGGCATTAAACCTTTCTATCATCATGGAGACCCAACCAGGTCAAGTTCCAGGTCAAATCTGTGTTTTCCTTGGCATTTTTGAGCAATAAAAGTAGCTGCAATTAAGTAAATGTAAACAGCAATGACATTTCCAAAAACAAGAAGGTATCGGACCCCCATAGAAAAAGTTACACAGTGCACCTTTATACTCCTGAGACCCGGCCCTTTCATTTGTGTCCTTTATAGTGGACATTGAGTTAACCAGTTTGTCTTTTAAGTTTTGAGACTCTAGTTTGGCTGCACTATAATAAAAAATAAATAAATACATTAAAAAAAAAAAAATAATAATAATAATAATAATAAATAAGTAAATAAAAAAATAATACATAAAAAATAAACATAAAACATAAAAAATACATAAAATACATAAATAAGTAAATGAATAAATAAATGAATAAAAAGGGAGTCTAAAAACTTCTTGAGGCAACTGTAGAACCGACCGAAAAAATGTTTTTGTTAGGTTGTTAACTTCACATGGATTTAACACTATTACAGTCCGTTACAGAGGACATGTTACGACATTATGAATAAAAAATAAAATTAACAAAATGTAAATGTTAAGGTGTTCATTTACCTCCAAATAGAAAATAATAATAATAATTTAGATTTAGATTTTCTTCGGGTCCCAGGAGGTTAACACAAATTTTTAAAAATGCATCTTTGACTTTATTTTTATTTTTACAAAAGA
This sequence comes from Paratrypauchen microcephalus, assembly GCA_036785185.1. Lineage (NCBI taxonomy): Eukaryota > Metazoa > Chordata > Actinopteri > Gobiiformes > Gobiidae > Paratrypauchen > Paratrypauchen microcephalus. Next base: position 21,742,388 of record JAVJIX010000002.1, read on the forward strand.
CTCCAGTGCCTATTTTGAGATCCCTCTAAAAGGAACACGGCTCATTGTTTGTGACGGTGGATACAGATGGAGTGAAAGTGCATTGTGCTGTGCCCCAGTGAGAGCAGGTCCAGTGTCAGTCATTACGTGGGCTCTGAGTGACGGCTCGTGAGGCTCTCTCCGTGTGGGGCAATGAGCCAGTGGCATTTGGACCTAATGATAATGCATTCATGTGAACAAGCTCTGTGGACTAACCGACATCGATGACACATGACAGCAAGCTTATTTATCTAATGGCTGAGGGAGGGGAAAGAAATAAAGGAAGCACAATAAGATAAGATAAGATAAGACTTTATTGATCTCACACAGGAGAAATTTACTTGCCACAGTAGCTCCAGGCAGGGACAGTTTGAACAAGAAAGAAAAGTGCATGCAGCAAGAATGGAATAAAATAAGTAATAATAATAATAATAATAATAATAATAATAATAATAATACAAACAGTAACTAGGAGAGTATGGGGGAAAAAAGAAGATATTGCACGTTTTGGACTATATAGTGGAGTTATACAGTCTGATGAAATAAGTAATAATAATAAAAAACATTAACAAGGAGAGCATGGAAAAAGGATATTGCACGATATATTGCACGGATATAGCAAAATGTATGTTGTTTTGATGTTTGTAAATGGCCTTTTTTTTTAATTAAAGGGACTGTTCCTGATTTTACCCATGTATCTGAGCAAAATGTGTCTCAGCAAAAGAGCGTATAATGTCATAATGTGAATTATTATGTTGGAATGTACACGTATAAGGGCGAAATAACTTTGGACCACTGCAGTCACTTTAAAAAGAACTAGTTTTTCATGTTTTTTAAGAAAAGCAGGTGCTACAACGCCTTTTATATTTAAATAGGCTTCTTTGGGTTAGGGAAATGACTCATTACTTCATGTGTACTTCATGGAAGGAAATAGCGTGAAAAATTGTAGCCCTGTTTTTGCTAAAAAAGAATGAATCACTTTCCCTACCACAGAATAACAAATATGTTTCCATGAGTTGCATCTGAATAATTACCAAGATTACACTTTACGTTACCATACTATTGTTACTAAGTATGTTATAAAAATATTTAGACCTGCCTATGTCCTAATTATTGTACATGACTGCGCATCACTCTACGCCATCTCCGTGACACGCATCTTTGTCAAACTTCACATCATTATTTCCCCTCACATTCCACTTTTGAGTGTGTGATGAATTATTTACACAGGATCTATAAGCCTGCAGTTACCGCACTGTGGCTTTAGGGTTGGGGAGGAGGAGAGGGGCGAGAGGGGGAGGAGGAGGAGGAGGACGAGGAGGAGGGGGGTTGCGGCAGTGACGGACCAGGTTTTTTACGAAAGAGCGAGCAAGCGAGGCGAAAAAGCAGCTCTCTCTAAAGGTCACTGCCACCCACTGGGCCCTCTGTGATATTTTCATTACTGAGGTGAAAAACGCCGCTCGGATGCACACGGCCCCCCCTTCAGGCTCGGAGCGGTAATCCCCAATGGCAAAATTATGTGGTAGGTCTGATGGAGACGAAGGGGGGGAGAGGTGGAGGTCTGGGCAAATGAGTGTTTGGGGTAGAAAATTGAAAAGTTGAGGAAAATTATTTAGAAAAGAGAAATTCAAGTTTGAAAGTAGTAAAAAGTAGTCAGAAAGTAAACGCCAGTTTGGGGTGAATGGTTAAAAAAATAAAAAATAAAAAAACTACAGACCCGTCCTCCAAACAATTGAAAAAAAATAGCTGATTCTGTTTGTTTTTGTAAGTTCTGATGATTTTTTTTAATGCATTATGAATATTCAATTGTTCAGACTATTGTCTATAACCAATGTGAGCCCTAACCCTGTATGTTAATCAGAAATGCATTTCTATTTCTAAAGAATAGTTTTTGAATCTCTGGTGTTCTCTTCAATGGTATAAAGTCGACAGTTAACTTTATTATATTGTTCAGTTCAAACCAAGACAGTGTTGTATTATTGTCTTGTATTTTGTTGTATTTTGTTGCATTCTCTACTCCCTGAGTCCTCCTGGTGCAAAGACTTAAAGGAGCACTATAGAACTTTTTGGTTGGGGGTCCGTCACCTGCTTGTTTCTGTGGACATGTCATTGCTCTGTCTGGAATGTTCCACAGTGTGACAATAAACAACGCTACTTTACCCTGTACAAGAAGGGCTAAAGTCGCCTCCACCTCCTGAGGAGACTGAGGTCCTTTGGAGTGTGCAGGCCTCTGCTCAAGACTTTTTACGCTGTCGTCTGCTGGGCCCCAAGCAGCACAGAACGGGACAGGAAGAGACATAATAAGCTGGTCAGGAGGGCCAGCTCTGTCCTGGGCTGTCCTCTGGACTCTGTAGAGGAGGTGGCTGAGAGGAGGGTGCTGGACAAACTTACATCCATCATGGACGACACCTCTCACCCTCTGCACCGGACTGTAGAGGAGCTGAGCAGCTCCTTCAGCAGCCGACTGAGGCGCCCCCAGTGCAAGAAGGAGCGCTACCACAGATCCTTCATCCCCACCACCATCAGACTGTATAACTCCACTGTAGAGTCTAAACGTGCAATTTTTTTCTATACTCTCTTATTTACTTATTTTATTATTATGACTTATTTCAATCAATCAATCAAACAATATTTATAAGCAGGGATGAAAGTGGCCAATCGTAAAAAAAGCGGAAAGTCACGGCGGCCCCCCCCCCCCCCCCCCCCCCCCCGCTAGAAAATTTTAAATTTCTGAAATTTGTTTTTCTATATGCTATATGTTAGCAATAAAGTAAAACTACATAAAAGTAAAAAAAAAAAACACATTTTATTAACAGGTAGGCCTACTAGTAGTATATATTGGATTTGTTTTTGCTTTGCACTTCGTCTAATCAGAGGCATTGAGGAGGAGCTTATGCGCGCTAAAAGGCTCAGGTGAAAAAGCGAGGAGTGACGCGTTAAGAGAGGCACGGGCAGGTAGGATGAGGTATAGGATGTTTTATAAAGTTTAACCTGTGTACACGCAATGGTACAGGCTGTTACGAAAGAGCTGCGCTCACTCGCTCGGTCTGCGACTCCAGACACGGGCTCGCGCGGCCTGCAGTTTAATACGAGATACACGTACTTTTGTTCTGAATACGGGACGATTCTGTTTTTCAAGGGACTGTTGGCGACCCTAAACACAACTAAACATATATATACACCCAAAATCTTTCTCAACGAATTTGCACAGATATTAAAAAGAAAAAAAAAACTCTTTCATCCCTGTATAAGGCGCTTTTCATGTCTGCATGAACTTTCTGTTTCTGCCTTTCTGTCTGGAGCTAATGCAAAATGCAAAAAAACAAACAAAAAAAACAGACATCCTGACTGTGAGTGGGGTCGCCTCTCCACAGATCTGTCCTGTAACTTGGTCTGGTTTAGTCTCCATGGAGATAGAAAGGTTTAATGCCATACTGTGAAACATTCCAGTCGAAGCAATAACATCTCCACAGACAATATGACAGATCCTCCATCTGAAAATGTACACAATGCACCTTTAAAATAAATTGCTGTTAGATTATGAACACAGTAAATTGATCTCCTGATATTCTTAAATATACACAGGTCTATACTGTGTAATCATCTGCGGAGGTAACACAAATAGAAAGAGTAGACATACCTATAGCCTGCAATGTATAGACTTCAATTTGTAATAATATGTGACAATAAAGCACAAGTGACAGAAATATTGAAATGAAAAATAGAAACAAATTGAATGTACAGGGAAGACAGAGGGAGCCTTCATTACTGAGGCGGAGCTGCAGCAGAAATCCCAATCAGATAGTGTGTGATTGTTTTTCTCTTAGATACAGTGTAATCTGCAGATCTCCACACAGCACTGTAATTGGATTCCTGTGGGCTGATCACAAGGAAAAATGTCCTATTAGAGATTGTCTTTGTCCCAAACACAGGAGCAGGGAGCGGCGATAACCACAAGATGTTCAAGATTTTAATAGAAATTGTTTTATTTTTCTGTAGGACTGTAGCAAGCACAGAGCAGCATTTACGGTGCTATGTGGAAAATGGGGTGTGGAAAAATATTAAAAATGAATGTGTATAATCCACATATGTATTTTATTTGTGTTTCATGAAATACAGTGCAATACCTCACTTAATCTTTGGTGTTTCATGCTGGTCACAAGCCAACCAAACCACAATAAAACCTTTAGAATCTCTTTATAAGCACTTAAGATTCTAGATCAGAAACCACAGAAATACCATCACTGTCAGATATGAACTAAACATAAAATGCTCAACTTTGATAATACAATTAAACTGGCCAATCTAAGGTTATTATTCAAGATGATCAATAATGTGGCACCACCACAACTGAAAAAGTTTATCCATTTATCCACATGTCATTCAACTTTATCTACACTACAATATTCAGCTATACTCGAGAGTCTATTTTTAGGTCTATTTTTAAATTATTTTAAGCCATTATTTATTATCTTGTTTTATTGCATGCTACATTTTCCCGCTGTTCTTGATCTGTGCGTTGCAACATTGGAATTTCCCCACTGTGGGACTAATAAAGGCATATCTTATCTTATCTTATCTTATCTCATTTATCATCTGATCAGATGGTGAGAACAACCAGGTCAGCAATCAATGGCCAATGTGCAATACCAAAACTGAAAACATCATTAGGACAATCTGCATTTTCATTTAAAACAAACTCAGAACGGAACAAACTTCCAACTGATATAAAATTATGCAAATGCTTCAAAAAATTTAGCCTGGACAACAGTTTGTAAGAGTGCAGACGTGTCAGCGTTAAAGACTCGACATGAGAAGGGGGAACAGGGATCAGGAAAAGAGTTTTAATTATTTTTTACTTATTGATGAAATGTATCACCGTCACTGTAAATATCCTGAATTGTTTTTATGCTTTATGTTCATTGTTTGTGATGTCGTTTGTCTCAGGGACTTCAGATGGAAATTAACTCCGAGAGCTAAGTCTGGTACAAAACATTTTTTCATTTTTTTGTGATTAATGCTCTTGTACATTGTCCCTGTCAAATAAATCAAATAAACAAACCAAAATCACTTCTAAATAGGGGCTGTAACTTCACCTATACTCGCTATGCTTATATTCATCTGTTTCAGAATGAGGACAATTTAGCACTGTTATCATAACAATTCACAATTCAAAATATTTGACCTATTCAATTGTCAAAAGTCCTCAAAATGTTGCAGATAAACATCAAACTGAAACCTGTGAGGAGAATAAACTTACCCATATTTGACCTGAGCACTATCATTACAGTATTGCACTTTAGCAAATGTAGATTTATGTAATTAATGTTTGAGGCAAAAGATTTCAAATTTAAAATACAAATAAAAGTATTTTGCCTCCAAATTACAAATATTTCCAGACAAAGCCGTGTCAAGCTAATAAGAAAAACCCAATCAACAAATAATCCTCATTAAACAGAACTAGGTCTTAAATCAAGTCTAAATTATAAAGACTTAAATCTGTAAGTCCAGTCCGAACCAGGAATAATTAAAAACCCAACCAGGATTGTGCTTTTTTTTGTTGTTTAATGAAAGTTTTTTCCTCCAATAAATAGCATTAAAGAAGTATTGGTCTGCTGGCTGCACCACTGCTAATCCAAGTGGCAAAGTAAACATTTGGATATAAACTCTGAGATGCCGTCCTCTGTCACCCCAAAGCAATTACTGTCTCTGAAGGTGTGTGAAATTGGTGTAAAAATACGAAAGCGGAGTGTTAATTAATTCTTCCTTTGAAATGGCATTAAAAGTCCCCTGAAAATATAAGTCCCTAATTGGCGTGGTAAACTCGTATAGGGACAGAGGGGGGTGGATGGAAAAACAAGTCCCCTTTGAAACGTGGCATGTGGCAAGTGTCTATATAATGCATACAGTGTGTTCTTAACCTGGATTCTTACTTCCAGTAATTATTTATTATTTATTCTATTATAATATGCAGTGTAATAAGCAAATTCTCTGTTTTCAGGTTGGGCGTCCTCTACCATGGAGATGCTTTTGCTTTGCCTGTAATGTTCCACAATATAGTAATAAAATTATGTAAGATGCATTTACTGAATTAAGGGTGTTCAAAAATATATTTAAAAACACACTCTCTGACTGTGAGTCAGGTTACCTCTTCACAGATCTCACCTGTAAATTAGCCTGGTGGTGTCTCCTGCTTGTTTCTATGGAGACGGAAAAGTTGAATGCCATACTTTGGAATACTGAAGGTAAAATAACAACATCTTCATGGAGAAAAGAAAGTGACGGGCCCTCTACCAGACTGATTATTTCCATGAAAAGTCTTTTTAGGCCTGTCGCCTGAAATTTTTTTGAAGTGCAATATATATATATATCTGTATAATACAGATGATAAATGATAATATTGCAACCAAACCATAAAACTTTTATTTTCCCCCCAAAAACTATTCTAAATCTACTAACAGGCATTCTCTATCTATTGTTTTAAACTAGAATGAGTCAGAGAAGTTCATAATTATTAACATATTGCAGAAAAAGAAAAAAAAAAGTTGTTCCATCAAATTGTTGTTCCATCTGTCACTGTGGCCACACCACCTTGGCAAAGCCTGATCCCGTCAGATCTCAGAAGCTGAGAAGGCCGGGCCTGGTCAGTACTTGGATGAGAGACCGCGGGGAAAATCAGGTGCCACAGGGGGGCGCTGTTGTGTCCTTAGGCAAGGCACTTCGCCCACATTGCCTCGTATGGAAGTAGAGTGTGTGTGAGTGATGGTGGTGGTCGGAGGGGTCGATGGCGCAGATTGGCAGCCTTGCCATTTATTATGTATTGAACGATAAGTCAGTAGTAAATTATCGTGACAGGTCTATTTTTTACAGATCACAAACTTAACATTTAGATTCCCATATAGTGGTCCCTCGCTCTATCGCGGTTCAGTTTTCGCAGCCTCGCTGTTTTGCGGATTTTTTTTTATTTTTATTTAATTTAAAAAAACATTTTTTTCTAGTGTATGAACATTGTGTTGTCTTCTCCTCCGTGTCTCCTGTACAGTACAGAATGTGTTCAGTTTGACACATTTATATAGATGTTATAGAGGGGGGACCCGGGGGGGCTCCGGGAGTCCCGCTGGATGCACGAGGAGCCGAGACATGAGTCTGTAGGAAGTCTGTAGGAAGTCCAGACCGGGACTAAGACATGAGGACCAGACTGGGACCAGACTGGGACCAGACCGGGACTAGACCGGAACTAGACCGGAACTAGATCAGGACTAGACCAGGACTAAACGTGGACTAAACCAGGACTAGACCAGGACTAAACCAGGACTAAACCAGGACTAAACCAGGACTAAACCAGGTCTAAACCAAGTCTAAACCAGGACTAAACCAGGTCTAAACCTGGACTAAACCAGGTCTAAACCAGGACTAAACCAGGACTAGACCATGTCTAAACCAGGACTAGACCATGTCTAAACCAGGATTAAACCACCGCATGCGGCTCTTCCCCCCCCCCCCCCCCCCACGCTTCACTATTAATACATTTTGTTGAAAATCTATGAAAGTTTGAGTGTTTAAACGAGAGAGAAATGTGAGAAAATGTTAATTCCAGTCTGAGAAAAGTGTAGAATGTGTGTGGTGAGGCGTTTACAGCCTTAAAATATGTATAATAATTGTAAAATATAAAGTTTTCCTACTTCGCGGATTTCACTTGTTACGAGTTATTTCTGGAACCTAAACAAGGGACCACTGTACAACAAAGGCTATATGCATAAAGACTTTATAAATACACCCTCAGACCTCTAACTTGCTCTTGGATGTAACACGATTGCCCAGAGACACTGGTCGACAAATGAAAGCAAAACAATCTAAATTAGAATATTTCAATTCTCAACAAGACCAAAAATCTCCTCGGTCACAGTTCTACATACTGTATACATCAGAAAGCCAGTCACCTTAAACTTTGATCACATTTTATTTTTTTACACACCTCGCCACCTCTCTCCCTATTTTCCAACTAAGGCCTTCATCAAATATTCAACTTTCTTCTTGCATTTTGCCTCTTTTTCACTCTCCTTCTCTCTCCACTCTGCTCCTCTTTTGATCGGCCACCTTTTCAATAGCCCGGGCTGGCCAAGGTTGCTCATGTTTGTCCCTGTGTTGCACTGAAGAAGACACTGTTCCAATGGACTCAGGAGGTAGAGAGCTGTGTGAATCGTTTATGGAGAAGGCCAGCCAAGTTTCTCTCTCCTCTCTCCTTCTCTGCTTTTGTGAACTCTGACAAAAGAGCCTGTCTGTGTTTGCCATGGGACCAGATGTACCCAGGCTGCACACAGGAGAATACCAAACCCACAAGGTCCTTAGGTACGCCTGGTATGAGACATTGATACTTCAAATGAGAGGGTTGTATGTACTGGTCTGTAAAGATGATAACTATTTCATCCAATTATTGCAGAAAATACATAAACAGGAGAAACTACATAAACAGAAACAGTTATAATCCTATATATAATCCTCCGACAACCACCAACACTCATGCTCGCGCCATTTTCATACGAGGCAATGTAGGTGAAATGTCTTAAGGACACAACAGGTTTTACCCACTGTGGCACCTGATTTTCCCAGCATTCTCCCATCCAAGTACTAAAGAGGCCGTCCTTAGTTCAATTAAAGTTTAATTCAGGCTTTATAATGAAGGGCTTTAAAGGCATAGTGCTTTTTTTTATGTTAATCTGTATGGGTTTCCTTCTAAAAGTTCCGTGTGTTGACACCGGCTTACCTCTGACAGTCTCAGCTGATCCCGGTTCGGCTCGCTTTCTGGAGCCCACGTAAGTAGGTCCGGTAACTTCCCTGGAACATGAAATAAAGCTTGTTTTTCTTCTCAAAACAAAACATTTGTCCGAAAGGTGATATAGTATTTGCGTCCGAAACAGTTGTCCACGAAACATCCAGCAGCGTATTTTGCATTCGCGTATTGTCTCTCTCCACTCGTATCACTACGCCCATGTTAACTCTATCAGCCTGTTCACTTGTAAACTTCAACGTAGACATCCGCTGAAGGTGAACAGGCTGATAGAGTTAACATGGGCGTAGTGATACGAGTGGAGAGAGACAATACGCAAATGCGAAATACGCTGCTGGATGTTTTGTGGACAACTGTTTGTGACGCAAATATATCACTTTTTGGACAAATGTTTTGAGAAGAAAAACAAGCTTTATTAAATGTCCCCGCGAACTTACCGGAACTACGTTCGTGAGCTACGGAACCGGAGCAGAACTGGGCTCAGACGACGCGGTCAGCGGTAAACCAGTGTTAATGCACGACACTGTTAGAGGGGAACCCATACAGATTCACATAAAAAAACGGACTATCCCTTTAATGTTAATGTTATGGTAACTTGTTGAAATCTATCCAAAAATACTAAAAAGAACACGTGGGACCCCAGCTTAGTTCAAATAATCACATTATACATAATCACATTTGTCAATATTCTCAAACCGGCCCATTGCTGAGTTTTAGGGTTGCCAGCAAATCCAGAATGAATTAAACGAAGAAGCTCATTGGTTACTCATCTGTTTGAACAAAATACATTTTTCTCACCTCAGATTAACAGTTTTTTGGCTTCGCTCATTGATTCTGCACAAATCCACAGTGTTTTTCAGTGTAAAGTGATAAGTTATATATTTTTTCCTTTTGTCCATAAGCACCCATATTAGTTTTGTTACTACCAAACCATGCATGTTCCTGATTGGCTAATCCACCTGCCAATCAACCTCATCCCAACAGAGCAGATTCAGAAGATATTGGAGAAGTGTATATTTTGAACCCAAAGCAAGTAGAGTACACTCACTGTCCTCCCTGGTCTAGTCTAGGTTTAGTCCCAGTTTAGTTCCAGTTTTGACATGGTGAACGACACCCTTCGGGCACGGGAGTGAAAGGTTCAAACAGCCTTCTCCAGTTATATTAAATAAGTAAAACGATATTCAAACTGATGACTAAAAGAGGCATTTAAAAGGGAATGATAAAAGATAGTAAATAAAAAGTTAAAGTAGCAGTTAGATTAAGGAGGTTGTTTCATATCTTAAAACGTGTACATTTTTGCCTCTATCTGAACCATTACAGTACTTCCTCTTAGTCTTTTTTTCCCAAAGAACAAAATGATTTCTCTCCTCGTTTAAGTAATAATCGCTAATATCCCTCACTGAGATATAAGACTTAAAAGCTCACTTTAAAGCCATTGTCTCTCTGACACGTTACACTGAACACCACTCTCCCACTGCTGTCACAGAGCGTGTGCAGAAACACTGGTCTGAGGTCAGGTGGAGGTCGCAGCGCCCCCAGGAGGACAGGCCGAGTATTCTCTGAGCAGATTGGGATCTTAACACACTGCAGCGGTGGGGGTTTAGTTTCATTGCATGGTGGAATTATTTTGATAACCAATGTCAAGGAAATGCTGGAACATTTTTCTAGTAAGTGGAGTTGATTTTATTCATTTTATTCAGTGGCAAGAACGCAGTATGGAGTCTAGTGGAAAAGCTCGGCTTTTACTATTAAAAAAATACCAAAACAGCAAGCAGACCTTTACAGCTTAGTGATAGAGTAGGGATGCACGATATATCGGCATTAACATCGGTATCGGCCAATATTGCCAAATTTTTAACATATCGACATCGGCCCGATGTGTAAAAGTGAGACGATATTAACGACCGATATTTGTCAGTACAGTAATCCCTCGAATTGACGTTTTCTCACATTTCTCTCTCGTTTAAACACTCAATCTTTCGTAGATTTTCAACAAAATGTATTAATAGTGAAGCGTGGGGGGGGGCAAGTGCGTTCATCGTGCTCAAATCCGTGATAGTGCAGCATGACCGGCGTGAGACCCACCCGGGGCTGCGAGCACGAGATCCGTGCCCAAACCGTGCCTCCTCCTCAGGACCGTGGACGTGGTCCCGCAGTCCGAGCACATCAAACCTCGACATGAACGAACGCAAGAGCCGCACGAAACCAGGCAAAGAGCCGCACGCCGTGGTTTAATCCTGGTTTAGACCTGGTCTAGTCCTGGTTTAGTCCAGGTTTAGTCCTGGTCCAGTCCAGGTCTAGACCTGGTTTAGTCCGCGTTTAGTCCTGGTCTAGTCCTGGTCTAGTCCTGGTCTGGTCCTGGTCTAGTTCCAGTCTGGTCACGGTCCCCTCCGCGTCCCTCATCTATAACATCAATCGGCAAAGGTCCCTTAGCCAATCAGGACGCAGAACACAATGTTACACTATAAAAAAAAAATTGAAATTGGAAAAAAAAAAGACATTCAAAAATTCATTTTGCATGATTTTCAGTCTGTATAAAATGTTATCTCAGAATTACAAATAAATATCGGTATCGGCCGATATCAGCAACATTAATATCGGATATCGGTTAAAAAAAAAGTCACATCGGTGCATCCCTAAAGAGCATCGATAATGCTTTAGCAGAGTATTAAAAGGCCCATATTACGCTATTTTCTGATCTATATTATAATCATCAAAAACAGACCTGGAGTTGTGTTTTGTTTCATTTAAACACACACACAGACACACACACACACAAATCCTATACGCATATTTAGTTCTTCCCTCAAACAGAAAACACTCTGTTCCACCTTGTGATATCATGTGGTGATACAGGAAGTGCTCCACTGTGTTTTTAAATTTCACTTTAAAACACATTCACTAGATTCATTTGGATAATTTCAGCCCTGGAATTGTCACCCTCTGCTGATCAAAAGGTTAAAGGGATATGCCACCCCCAGGTCAAATTTGGGCATCTCCCCACAGTCCAGAGACTAAAATAAGTGGTGGAAAGCGTTTTCCTGCTCACCCAGCCATTGTCCGAGTCTGTCGCCACTGACCGCCGCGGTATCTGCAGCTACTCCGCCTTAGACTGGAGTCTAACGTCGCCAGAGAAAGATTTCGGCCAAAAGGAATTAATTTGCTCGATGCTTTTCCCAATTACTTTCTGTGTAGTGCGCATTCATATCGAGTGCAAATAAATGTGCAAATCAACACGGAGAGCTTGCCTTGGTCATTTTGGGTGGGAACTATTTTTCAGTGCGGAAGAACATGGCCGTATCACGCAGCACGCTGCCAGGGGAATTCCCCTGTTGCACAACGTGGTGCGTGATTCGGCCATGTTCTTCCGCACTGAAAAATAGTTCCCACCCAAAATGACCAAGTCAAGCTCTCCGTGTTGATTTGCACATTTATTTGCACTCGATATGAATGCGCACTACACATAAAGTAATTGGGAAAAGCATCGAGCAAATTAATTCCTTTTGGCCGAAATCTTTCTCTGGCGACGTTAGACTCCAGTCTAAGGCGGAGGAGCAGCAGCTCGCGCGGCGGTCAGTGCTGACAGACTCGGACAATGGCTGGGTGAGCAGGAAAACGCATTTCATCACTTGTTTTAGTCTCTGGACTGTGGGGAGATGCCCAAATTTGACCTGGGGGTGGCATATCCCTTTAAATGTAGCTGTTAACCTGAAAACCTCCACTACATGACATCACAAGGTGGAACAGAGCATTTTGAGGGTTGGAGCTGTAGACAGACTAATAATGTAGGCTTACACAAACATGCGTGAATGAAGCAAAACACAACTCCACATAAGTTTTTGAAGAGGTAACAACAACAAGCGTCCTACAATATCTATAGGAAATATTTATAGTAATATATATAACAGTATTATTTTATTTTCCCCTGTATTTTGCTTAAATATTTGTTCTTCTGTATATTTATTCTCTATATATTGTACACATTCTTTGCCTAATTTTGACAGGCCTAGATATCCCCTGCTATATTTACCTGGATAATTTGATCAAAGAAAAAAAAAAATTGTTTCAGAAGTTTCATCATAAAAAGTTTCAAATTATCTTGGGTGTAGTCACTGCCACTTTACGCATATTTGTCTACTGTTTACTAGACGCTCATTTTTCATCATTTTTTTCTGCCTCTCAAAGTAGTTTCACACTTCTTGTTAATTATTGCGGGGGATATTTTTCATCTCCTGTTGCTCTTTTCCCTGTGCGTCTTTCACTCGCATCTAACGCACTCATTAAAAACACAGATCGGAGTGACATTCAACCCCCAACCTCCCCCCCCTCTCTCCTCTCTCTTGTCTCACATCATTAAGTGGCAGTGCTGGGCTCAAAGGTACGCGGGTAAACTCTTTGAGGGGAAATAGCTGCAGTTTTGATTGGCTTGCTATTCCCTTCGCCCCCAAACATGGTTCATTAGTAGTTCAGAAGACTCACCTAGATACTGCCATACTCATACCAGAGAAATAAAGACACACTGATGCATTGGAGGTCAAATTTACACAGCGGTTTGAGTAAAAAAAAACATAAACATTAAAGGTGCATTGTGTAACTTTTCTGGGGGTCATATGCTTTTCTTCATGACGATGTTATTGTTTTGTTTGGAATGTTTCACAGGAGGCCAAACCAGGCCAAGTTATAGGTCAAATCTGTGGAGAGACGACCTCGCTCACAGTTAGAACCAGTGACGGACTGGGCAGTCTGGCATTTGGGCACATGCCAGAAGGGCCGCGGCCCCAACGATGCCCACCGCGGCCCCGAAACCGCATTGGCTCGGCCCACCCGCTAGGTATTCGGTTGTTATGTGCCTCCACCGTCTTAAAAATTCTGCCCTATTGCTGTAATTGAAAGGACCTGTTCAGTATTTATACCACTTACAACTACATATATATGACAGTGACGGTGGCACCGCGATGATGTGTTTAAGGTTTTACATTATTTTATTTTGCCGTGATATTTCTTCCTACGATGTTAAAAATGTGCACAGTTTGAAATAAAACAAATATATCTGTATTTTATATAAATGAAATAAAGCACTGCCTTATGGGAAATTCCCACGGCCGGAGAATTGACCAATCACGGCACTAGTAGCGACCAAGAATTGGTAGCGCTTGCATATGAAGTGGAAAACACTTTATACGGAAGACAATAGTAAACCTTTTCAAGGAAGTTAGTACAACACAACATTGAATCACTTTCATGAGAAATAGAACGGTGAAGATTGTGGTAGTGTGGTCAAGTTAGTCAAAGGAGAAGAGAAGATAGATGGACGGTCGGATACTTAGCATTATAGTTTAGTAAAATGAATCGAGGAGGACAAGGGGGGAGAGATCGGGTTGCGGAGAAGAGCATTTATTAACAGCATGAAGGTAAGACACTTTTTTAAAATTATGGCTGGGTTGAGCATTGATTTCCATGATTTTAATGCAGTTGTTTAATGCATATAGCCCACTGTTTTGGTATTTTATTCTATTTTGGTATTTTATTGGTATTTTATTCGCAGTTCTGTGCTGGCAGAACTCGAAGTTTAGTTGAATAAGTTTAGTGCCATATACTTATACTTTGGACCACTGCAGGCAAAGCAATAACAAAAAACGGTGCACCTTCTGCCTGTGAGTTTTCAGAAAAGGGATCGGAAGAAGGGCATAGACTCAAGATTGAGGTTATTAGCATTTAATGTTGAATTAGGCAGCAGAATACAAACGTAAATAGCATCAGACATCTTTCTGTTGTCTCATCGTGTCCCCACACTGGTCTTCCCTCGGGTAACACACAGAGGACACATAGAACTGCTGACTTAAATACAGATCTATGGCATGCTATGACATCAGCTCCCACAGCTAGCCAATAGCAGGAGGGGAGTTTACCAATAGTTGACGTACAGAAGCAGGTGGATATCCCATTACACCCCCAACCTATAGGAGGGTCTTTAATTTACACAAACATGAAATAGAAGGAGAAAAACAAGTGGATACAATTACACCCAGACAACTAAAACCCATTTTAAAATATAGACACACTTTTCAGTACTTAAATTCAGAGAATATTACCAGGTACACCGAATACCCTTTAATATCAGAGAATCAAATCTCACATGCCAGAGAAGTTAGATCAGAAGTAGATCAGGATAATTCTAAAATTCATCAATTAAAAGAAAATGCTGACCCACCTTGACCCCCTTCCAAGTTAACTGTTTGGTGAATGTGACAAACTTTCAACCAGTAACTCTGGAGACGTGGGGCATTTTGAAGAGCGTGTCACCGCCTTCACCCGAGACATGCCTCATTAGCAGTTTTAGTGGATACACCTATCTACACCCCACTATGCCTTTCTTCCTTATTACGCACACAACAACACGCAACCTCCAGTTTTCCTTTGCCACCTCCCTCTATGGCCCCCTCCTGTTCTCGGTACTAATTAGCTGGCTTCTCCCTCTTCAGAGCTTCCCCAGTCACATCTCAAAGGGAGACGGATATGATTTTTCTTTAACCCAAAGGCCAACTTAATCAGCTGAATTAATGACTTTATTACCCGTTAGGCTTGGGGCCATGCATACGCCTTTCTCTCCTCAATGCCCAGCTCTCCTGTCTCTGGCTCCGCACTGCTTCTGCCACTCACCCCCTGCAGGAATTTTACCATTTCAAAAACAAAAGGAGACAAGAGAGAGAATGAAAAGCAGGGAGATAGCAGGAAATATATAATAGGGTGAACTGAAGTGACATTGTACAGAAACACAACGCAGAGCTTGGAGGTTCATTTTCAAAGCTGCAGCATTTCGTCACTATTTCTGCTGTTACTGTATAAATCATTACTATTAAAGGTGCCTTGTGTAACTTTGCTCATGGAGGGTTCGTTGCCTTCTTGTCGTCATGGAGATATTATTGCTTTGTCTATAATGTTCCCTTATAAACATTAAGGCTGCATCCCTTTACTCTGTCTTACCCCTTCCCCTACCCCTTTATCTACATCTTTGTCTTGCCCCTCGATACCGAGCTGAGAGGGCTCGGGGTACGAATGTTCGCCTAAGAAATGGGACACCACTCGATTACCGTTTGCGTCATCGTCCCTCGCCTCTACCTGAGCTGCTACGTCTACAGAGGCGACAACGACTGACGCAAACAAACGTAAACAAATGTCAAGGATTATCGGGTACCTCAGCTCCACAAAAAAACTTGCTTGTTTATACATGAAAGTTCGTTGAAAACGATAACGCTAAACGCTAAAAACAGACATCACTACAATTAAAACCGCGACAGCAGTTCACTAAAAGTAACGTAGAACATAAGCGTCATAATTGTAAACCTGCTAAACTGTTAATCGATAATTACAACTGCTGAAAATACATTTATGAGACTCCTTGGCTGGTCGATGTGACACTGCCATCCTGATCCCAAAACTCTTGGTTTTGTCCTGGTTTAGTTCTGGTTTAATCCTGGTTTAATCCTGGTTTAGTCCTGGTTTTGTCCTGGTTTAGTCCTCATTATGTTCTGGTTTTGTCCTCGTTTTGTCCTAGTTTAGTTCTGGTTTAGTCCTGGTTTAGTCCTCGTTATGTTCTGGTTTAGTTCTGATTTAGTCCTGGTTTTGTCCTGGTTTTGTCCTGGTTTAGTCCTGGTTTAGTCCTGGTTTAGTTCTGGTTTAGTTCAGGTTTAGTCCTGGTTTAGTCCTCGTTATGTTCTGGTTTAGTCCTGGTTTAGTTCTGGTTTAGTTCTGGTTTAGTTCTGGTTTAGTTCAGGTTTTGTCCTGGTTTAGTCCTTGTTATGTTCTGGTTTAGTCCTGGTTTAGTTCTGGTTTAGTCCTGGTTTAGTTCCGGTTTAGTCCTGGTTTTGTCCTGGTTTAGTCTTCGTTATGTTCTGGGTTAGTCCTGGTTTAGTTCTTGTTTAGTTCTGGTTTAGTTCAGGTTTAGTTCAGGTTTAGTCCTGGTTTTGTCCTCGTTATGTCCTGGTTTTGTCCTGGTTTAGTCCTGGTTTAGTCCTAGTTTAGTCCTGGTTTAGTTCTGGTTTAGTTCTGGTTTAGTTCTGGTTTTGTCCTGGTTTAGTCCTGGTTTATTTCTGCTTTAGTTCTGCTTTAGTCCTGGTTTAGTCAAAGTTTCTCCAGTTAAATCCTGGTTCAGTTATAGCTAGTCCTGGTTTAGTCCTCGTTGTCCTGATCCCAAAACCTGCCTGAGCTTGTAGGCGACCCCTTAGTTTCAAGTCTGGTCGAGAGTTTACTTCGTTTCAAGGGGTATATAGCCCGAGGTCGTGGCCCGAGCCCTTGATCAAAATTAGAATCGGGACACCCCTTGCCCTCACATGAACGCGTAAAAACCAAGGGGTAGGGGTAAGACGAAGGGGTAAGACAGAGAAATGGGACACAGTCTAAAACTATCCACCTCAAGTCCGTCAAAGGTGATGGACTCTCAACCAGTAAAGCTGTGTAATGCACCTTTAAACTTCACAAGCACAATACACACCAAAGGGCTAGAGTATACTGTTGTAATTGTCTACATACTGCAGGACAGAGAGAAGTCTTTTGACCTGAGGGATGTTACTCTCCTCACCTATACATCTACCCTTCTATTAGTCAGTCATAACTTGCCTCTGTAGTTGCCGTGTTTTGCTTTGTTTGATGCATACAGATGTTGCTGCTGCTGGACCACAGCCATCTTGGCTCTTTGTCAGTTTGCACAATTAGCCTTGTATTTGTGGAATTACCTGCAGTAGCCTGATGCCTATTTAGTTCATCAACATGTATTAGGAAAATATTGTTAAATGAACGACAAGAAAACTTAATCTACCTGACTAATGACGACCAAGTATGCAGCAGTGTTCTGAGAAACTAAAAACGCAACACTTTGTTTGATCCCTGAGGGCCAGTTTCACAATCAACAAAGATTACAAGAAACAAGGATGTAAAAACAAGGTAATGGTTATGTACAACTCTGGAAAAAAATAAGAGACCACTGCAAAATGATGAGTGTTTCTCATTTTACTACTTACAGGTCTGTGTTTGGGCAAAAGGAACATTTTTGTTTGAGTCTATAAACTACTGACAACATTTCCCCCAAATTCCAACTAAAAATATTATCATTTTAGAGCATTTATTTGCAAAAAATGGCATACAACAAACACATAATACTAATGTTTACACTTAAGAAGAGTTCAGATAGAGTTCAGATATCAATATTTGCAATAATCCTTATTTTTGCATCTTGGCATGCTCTCCACAAGTCTTTCACATTGTTCTTGGGTCCTAGTTTAGACCTGGTTTAGTCCTGGTTTAGACCTGGTTTAATCCTAGTTTAGACCTGGTTTAATTCTAGTTTAGACCTGGTTTAATTCTAGTTTAGACCTGGATTAGTTCTAGTTTAGACATGGTTTAGACTTGGTTCAGACCAGGTTTAGTCCTAGTTTAGATCTGGTTTAGTCCTAGTTTAGACCTGGATTAGTTCTAGTTTAGACCTGGTTTAGTCTTGGTTCAGACCAGGTTTAGTCCTAGTTTAGACCTGCTTTAGTCTTGGTTCAGACCTGGTTTAGTTCTAGTTTAGACCTGCTTTAGTCTTGGTTCAGACCTGGTTTAGTTCTCATTTAGACCTGCTTTAGTCTTGGTTCAGACCTGGTTTAGTCCCAGTCTTTCACATTGTTCTTGGGTGACTTTATTCCACTCCTGGTGCAAGAACTGAAGTAGCTCAGCTTTGTGTGTGTGCTCTCTTATTGTTTTCCACCGCTGTATGTGTCACAGAACAATATGGAGCAGCAGCCTTGACATGACAATGGAATTTACTCTATGGTTTATTTAAATGGTCATTTTATCATTTCAGTATTTAAGGTAGAATCTCCTTGTAAAATTAAACATTCATCCATAATATAGGTCCATCTATGAAAGAGTAATAATACACTATTACTATTAAATTAGTTGTTGATGGAGTCTTTGTTGCTAAGGATCCAGAACACTCACTTCTTGAATATTTTAAAGGTTTGACTGACAGGTGGAACAGAAATACGCATGGTCCACAAATATAGCTGCTTACGAGGAAAAAAAAAATAATGAAAGGGAAAGAATATCACAGGGGACTGAAAAACATTGCAGATTTCTACAGAATCAATGAGCAAAGCACTAAACTGAGGTGAGAGAAATTACATTTTCAAGACCTGACAAAGGCAGAGGTGACCAGACTGACATCCCTTTGTGCTCGGACACTTTTAGGGTCAGTGTCTGTAAAGTCCAAGCTCTTTCCACCACAACGACACTTTAAGAAACATAACTTTTCCAGATATAAGTCAGTCCATGTTGTAAATTGACCATGCTCCCATTTATTTAATCAGCACCTCTGTTTGTCATAAAGAAAGCTAATGGCTACGCACGGCACATAATGAAAAGTCGATTCTCAGCTTAGCGCCTAAACACTCCCCTTTTTAACGGCTGCAATGGAGTAATTAGTTGATACATCAGCGTCTGTCAGTAGATGTATTAGCACATCTGAAAAACACCGGTGATAAGGAGATGCACCATTAGTCTTCTCATTTACTTGACAAACTCTAACACAGCCCTGGGCCTATACATTCAAATAGGTTAATTCAGTGACAACAAAATAATGGGGAACCGGGAAACTGGCCATAGACCTGTTCTTTATTGCCAGTGGTGTACCTGCATTTTGAGTTCAAGTTCAACCATCATTAGACAGTTAAAAGTGAATAGTCATAAATCAGCCACAAAAAGTACATTATTATGTTTTGGTGTGGATAAAAAAAAAAGAAAGAAAAGAAATCACTTTAACATACACAGCTCTGGAAAAAAAGAGACCACTGCATTTTGTGTATGTGTGTGTGTGTGTGTGTGTGTGTGAAATCAGCATCTCTACATGTATCACAGCCATTCCATTCCAGCGTCTGTTGAATTCCAACACAAACACAAAGCTGAGCTACTTCAGTTCTTGCACCAGGAGTGGAATAAAGTCACCCAAGAACAGTGTGAAAGACTGGGACTAAACCAGGTCTGAACCAAGACTAAAGCAGGTCTAAACTAGGACTAAACCTGGTCTGAACCAAGACTAAACCAGGTCTGAATCAGGACTAAACCAGGACTAAACCAGGTTAAAAATTGGACTAAACCAGGACTAAACTAGGACTAAACCAGGTCTGAACCAGGACTAAACTAGGTCTAAACTAGGACCCAAGAACAATGTGAAAAACTTGTGGAGAGCATGCCAAGACGCATGAAAGCTGTGATTAAAAATAAGGGTTACTGCACCAAATATTGATTTGTGAACTCTTCTTAAGTGTAAACTTTAGTATTATGTTGTTTTAAAATGAATTTGATCTTGTTTCTTTGCATTGTTTGAGCTCTGAAAACATGAATCTTTTTTGTTATTTTGACCATTTGTCATTTTCTGCAAATAAATGCTCTAAACGATAATATTTTTATTTGGAATTTGGGGGAAATGTTGTCAGTAGTTTAGAGACTCAAACAAAAATGTTCCTTTTGCCCAAACACAGACCTATAAGTAGTAAAATTAGAAAAACGGATCATTTTGCAGTGGTCTGTTATTTTTTTCCAGAGCTGTATTTAAGATGAGTGCGAAACTTCAAATTAAGAGAAAATATTTGTCAAATGAAAGCTAGAGTAAATATTATTAATACTTTACACCTCTGCTCATTGCTTTGACTTGAGCCTCTTTCAGATACACCTGTCGTAGCACTTTGAATTACTTTGTGTACAAATTGTGCTGTACAAATAAACTTGCCTTGCTTGTCTGTCTGTGTTTTTCTGAGAGATGGAGAAGAAAAATGGTAAATAATTTTTCCTAATACCGACTATTGCAGCTGTCTCAAAGCCCCGTTTGGCCTTGGGTGGGAATGTCCTTCCTTTGAATAAAAAGTCAGCTTTTCTTTTAGATGCGATTTTCATTTGGACAAATCTTTAGCAGTGACAAAGGGTATTTATAAGACCATTATAGATTTAAAAAAATGTGTGGACGTCTCAAATACTGGAGCTCCAAGGACATCAGGGTTACATTGAATGGAAATTTAAATATGTAACTGATTATTTTAAAAAAAATAAGGTTGTGATCATGCAAACATTTTTCCAACTTACATTTCTGGTCTAGAACTGCAAGATTAGTCGCTGTCAAATCAAAATAGTAATAAGATAATAAGCAAATTGCACAAGCTATAATTGTAGTAACACAATTTCCTCTGCAAACAGCACAATAAGTACTATATACTACACATCTAACCTCTTCAGAAATGTTCAAAAACATGGGATTCTTGTATTAGTTTAGTTTAGGTGCTCATTTCAGTATTGCCCCAAATGCGAACACCTCTGGACATGTTTAAAATATGTGAATCCTACAACTAAAACATAGATCTAATGCGTGTTAGAAAAATTGCAATTAGACATTTATGGAAAACTGTTCACACTTACTTTGGGCAAAACACATTAAGCACCTCACAAAAACTGTTAATTTAACTTAGTGAATTTTAGACAGACAAGATCCTTTATGACTCTATATGTGGCACAAATGTTTTACACTCCATGACTCATGGGCACAACACTCAAACCAGCTGAATCACTTTTTAAAAAGCTGTGAAAATATTGGACAAGAAACCATTCTCAATTCACCACTGCACAATTTTAGACAAGTATTCACTCTTTTCAAATCCAGACTCAAAACACACCTGTTCAGACAATCCTACACCACATAACACTTTCACCATCTTCCAGTTTTTGTATCTCTGTTTTTATCTTTGTATTTTTATGTTTTTTAACTTTGTTTTGTACAGTGTCCTTGGGTGTCTTGAAAGGTGCTTTTAAATAAAATGTATTATTATTATTATTATAAGTACAACTTGCTTAATTTTAGTAATTTTGTTCATTTCAAATATGGATGTTTTATGTATAAAGTTTTGCATGGGTTTACAGGATTTTATTAAAACAAAGACTATCAGTGGGATGGGAACTAGGACCACGGCCCGAGGGAACTGTGAGGTCCACACAGACCCCGGTGGAACTGTGAGGTCCACACAGACCCCGGGGGAGCTGTGAGGCCCACACAGACGCCGGGAGAACTGTGAGGTCCACACAGACCCCGGTGGAACTGTGAGGTCCACACAGACCCCGGGGGAACTGTGAGGTCCACACAGACGCCGGGGGAGCTGTGAGTCCCACACAGACCCCGAGGGAACTGTGAGGTCCACACAGACGCCGGGGGAGCTGTGAGTCCCACACAGACCCCGGGGGAGCTGTGAGGCCCACACAGACCCCGGGAGAACTGTGAGGTCCACACAGACCCCAGGGGGAGCTGTGAGGCCCACACAGACCCCGGGGGAACTGTGAGGCCCACACAGACCCCGGGGGAACTGTGAGGTCCACACAGACGCTCTACATTTGGACAAAGTGTCTCTCAGTCAGAGGCTCTAAGTTCTGGAACTCTCTCCCATCATCAGTAAGAGAGACTCCAACACTGGACACTTTCAGATCATATTTCAGATTTCAACAGCGGCTAAAGGAAAACCAGATTTGTGGACACTTTTAATGTTTAAATGATGTTATTGTCATTGTCACTTGTTATTGTTTTTGTTGTTTTGCTGTGGTGTCACCTGCCTACGGACTACAGATGGAAATTAGCATTTTTGCTAAATTACACTGCAGTGTTGTAGATGTTCATTAATATGCACTGTCCCTGTTAAATAAAGAATAAATCATTTCCAATTGATATATTATTATGTTGTTTCCTCATCACAAACTTACCTGGAGTTGTGTTTTGTTTCATTCATACATGTTTAACACAACAAATCCTGCATAGTTTTTGTGATGTCATGGGCTAATACTGGAAGTGCTCCACTGTGTTTTTAAAGTCCATACACCTTCACTAGAATCACTTGGATGATTTCAGACCTGGAATTGCCAATCTCTACCAACAAAAGGTAAAAAGTAACTTGAAAACTACCACTATATGACATCACAAGGCGGAACAGAGCATTTTGAGCTTTGGCGATGTAGATAATATAATAATGCATTATTGCTCAAACGTGTCAATAAAACAAAACACAATTCCATGTATATGTTTTTGATAAGGAAACAACATTATTACGTGGCTTAAAGCTCACAAGATACAATTTGACTAAATATAGGACCTTTAAATGATCTGAAAAGGCATTTCATTTGTCTATAGTTTCCTTTTGATAATACATCTATGCATTTAACACTTTCAAGCCAATTAAAAATGACATTATCAGCAGCACGTTGTATTTCACTTTTCTTCTAACTGTGAATATTTAAGCACAATACGTGACTACGGGGCATAATAAAGAATAATATGCTAAACATGCCTGGGAGCTTCAATACATTTGTCTAATCAACACTAACAGAAACAGGCGCTGCGCAGGTAGAGTCAGAACACTGTGAACTGCAGGGGAATGTCTAACGGAAAACACTCATTAACAGACGAGGGCGAGAGGGAAGTGTGAACCAACGCACAAAAGTTTATATCAAATACATCCTTTCTCCTTCTATTTCTACTTACAACAGCCTATATTGTATGTAATATTGTGTCTCATTAGTTATTAAATGTTTACTAGTATAATTTCTGTTATAACTTTTACATTTTCTTGTTTTAATGGTAGTCATGCCTATATTATCCTATCTGAAATATTGCAATTTATATTCTTAGACGACGCAATTCCACCTGTGCCCCTGGTTTGGAAAAACGGCACTACATCAAAAGAATGAGCTACAGTTAAAATGACTTGGAAATGAGTTTCGTTGCGTAGACTACTGGATTTGACGTGTGCATATAGAGACTACTGCAAGTTCAAAGGAAGCTCATTATTAAAATTTTCTAGATAATTCCAAATTCCAAAGATTTAAAACAAACATGCGTTTAAGAATTCACTTGTTCAGTAAAAATAACAAATAAATATGAGAATTGTACATCAGAATGTTGCTTTTTTGGGGCTTTTGTGTGAAATTAAGCTACATGATGAATACACTTTTATTCATAACTAATCACTAGGTTTGCACAATATATTGCATCCGATTTGAAATTATAATTTGGGTAGATAACATTATCAAATCACAGAGGCTGCAGTTATTTAGGTAACAGAATGTTCTTTGCAAAGAACAAAGTATCCTGTATTTTAATGGGAAATATTAAGTGTCTGAAAATGTGCTCTTTGAACAGAATACTACATTTTCGCAAATCTAACCCAAAATTGCAATTTGTTTTTTTTTTTCCCTGAATTGTGCAGCCCCACTAATGACTAAAGTAATTAACTTCTTCCTCAAAAATATCCTCCGTGTAACTAAACTTACATTTCTTTAACACCTACTCTTAAGACAAGACACCAAACGCACTTTTTGACTTTTGTTACCTGGAAACGTGTCAAACCTGCATGTCTCCACGGCGACAAGGTGTGAGTGAGAAGCATCGTTTCCTCTGACTGTTTCCGCTCTGATCCCGTCGCCTCCGTCTCCCAGGGCCTCCTCAGAAGACTCAGCCTCACACATGTACTTCAGTACTGCAACTTCCTGTGGTAAACAATAAGGAGTGAAATACAACAAAGTAACACATCTAAATATAAAAGTAAAAGTGTATGTAATTCTGTGTGTTGTGGTTTCTTTTCTTTACAGAGGGAAAAGTTTATATATTTATTATATTCTGCAGCTTATTCTAGGACTATACATGTCAAGAATTGTAATTTGATTTGAGATTTGTTTTCAAATTAGGAAGCAGGTAATGCACATTTTAAGCACATCTTTAAGTGTTAGCATTTGGGGTTTGAGAGAAGACTGAAATATGAACTATGTCATTTCAGAATAGTTTGTGAACTGACAATTGTGATGGTTAAAATTGCAGGTGTGATTTGACCGAGATTATTGTATTGCAATTTACTATCAAGACATCAAGGCGTACATCATACATTATCTTTTACCAATTTTATCTGATACACAACAAAATGATTCGACTAAAAACACAAAATAAGTACAAACTAATAGTAGTTAAGATTTAGATGCATAATGTATTCAAATTTCTTCTGATTCCTGCGTTTTGACAAATCTAGAATTGCAAATGAGCTCTTTGAAATAATGCAGATTAATTGGTGGCCCTCACAGGATTCTTCTTGTCAAGGTTTTGGGGTTTGATGTGTCAGAGGTTTCTCCTCTGTGACTGGAGCAGGAGAGTCACAGAGCGGAAAAAACAGAGCAGAGGAAAGAGGGGCATCAGAACTACACTTTCTGCATGTTAATTACAGCAGATATTTAGTCAGGACGATGATTTTGGATTAGATTTTGGACTTGATCATGGGCCAACACTGCAAAAATATGAAAAACATTGTTGAATGTTCTATTATTAAGCTTCGATAGTTCATACATTTCTCAACGCTGATACTTTGCATTAAGAAATCGAAGCACATCACAACAAAATGGACTTTAAAGATTGAGTTTAATTAACTTTAGGGTCATTTTTAGACCATTATCACTTGTAAAATTAATGAAAGGCCTTTACTGTAGTTGTAAATACATAATTAATCCCTTCCAAACAGGGCCTTTTCCTCTTAAAGTGTTTTTTTTTTTTTTTAATTTAAACGTATAGTTTAATTTGCACAGGGACAGTTTTATGGCCTCTGATATTAGTGCATATGCAATAGTACATTTATACTAAATACGTGAAAAGTACAGCAGCCAACAGCTGTCTTGCATTGCCATCTAGTGCTCACCTCATGAATTGCAATGACTTTTTAAAAAATAAATATATCTTTTAAAGTACATTAGATTTGTTGCTTGTTTTAGAATATTTTGGGTTTTTCTTTCTTTTAAAAAAAAGTTGCTTAAGAAAAAAAAATTGTATTGGACGACTTCCAGTCAAAATAATTTAAAGTGGCATTTAACTTCACATTTACAACATAAAACAAACAAAAAAATTAAAGTCTTTTTTGAAGAGTTTATTTAAAAAATACTCACATTACATAAATATACTGTATAATAATCTAGAAGCAATAAAATACATATTGTGTGGGAACTCATAAAAAAAATTTCATTTAAGAAATCTTTTTAAGGGTCCATCGTGTAAAGCTGTGTTCAAAGCACAGAGCGATATTTACAGGCAAACATGATCCAGACTGCGCAGGTGTTTTCAGCGTAAACAAAAACACGAACTCTCACGGCCAGCCTCACATGGTCCCCACGGCAACAGATGATCTCATCACAGAATGGAGATCTGGGAAAAAAAGACATGATAAATACTAGAAAAAAAGGACAAGGAACATCTATATCAACCTCTACAGCAACTGATCATGTAACAGCCTTAAGGGGTATGGAGCACACACAGGCACTGGGTCCAGTCACCGTTTTTGGACCACACCAATGAACCTTTAAGTCTATGTAAATCTAATACATCTCCATTTCCCAATTTCTCAGCATTAATTTACAAACCTAAAACTCTGCAGATGTACCAGTGTAACTAACAAATCAAACTGTAGCCACAGGGCATTTTCCATCAAGTTTCAAGTACCTGGGCGTTCACCTCAACAATAAACTGGACTGGTCCCACAACACCGACGCCCTGTACAAGAAGGGCCAAAGTCGCCTCCACCTCCTGAGGAGACTGAGGTCCTTTGGAGTGTGCAGGCCTCTGCTCAAGACTTTTTATGACTCTGTGGTGGCCTCTGCTCTCCTCTACGCTGTCGTCTGCTGGGCCCCGAGCAGCACAGAGCGGGACAGGAAGAGACTTAATAAGCTGGTCAGGAGGACCAGCTCTGTCCTGGGCTGTCCTCTGGACTCTGTAGAGGAGGTGGCTGAGAGGAGGGTGCTGGACAAATTCACGTCCATCATGGACGACACCTCTCACCCTCTGCACCGGACTGTAGAGGAGCTGAGCAGCTCCTTCAGCAGCCGACTGAGGCACCCCCAGTGCAAGAAGGAGCACTACCACAGATCCTTCATCCCCACCACCATCAGACTGTATAATTCTACTATATAGGCCAGATGTGCAATATCCTCTTGCGATGCCTGTTGATGCTTGTATTATTATTATTATTATTATTATTATTATTATTATTATTATTATTATTATTATTATTATCATTATTATTATTATTATCATTATTATTATTATTACTTATAATTATTACTATTTTTATTATTACTTACTTTATCCCATTCTAGCCTGCATGCACTTTCTTTCTTGTTCAAACTGTCCTGGAGCTACTGTGGCAAGTAAATTTCTCCTGTGTGAGATCAATAAAAGTCTTATCTTATCTTATCTGTTGTCCACCTGTGCTCTACATTTACAAGATTCAGCACACGCAAACATTTCCAGTTTGAAGTTTTAAAACGAATTTGACTTGTTACCATTCATGGAAATACAAATTCTCCTGGAAAAAAAAGTGGACCAGAAAGTTTGACAAATCAAATATGTTGATTCTTAAATGCAGATGGTATCATTTACACTTACACCCAGTTTAAGAAACATTACTTTTGCTGTTAATCTGTCTAAAATCCTCAGGTTGGAACATGTTCCACTCACCTGAGGGAGGAGGCGAAGGCCCGGCGGGCGTTGCGGTGGAGGAAGTGAATGGGGAAGCCCTTGAAGGTGTGTCCGTCTGGCACCGCCCTCCTCACGGCGTCCTGAAACTCCTCGTTCCCACAGGACACGCCCGTGCAGTGCTCCAGCTCGTACGCCGCCAGGGCCGAGGACAGGAGGTACGACAGGTGATCATCCCAAACTGTGGCCAGCTCCAAGTCCTGCAGGAAAGATGGCAACA
The DNA here is from genome assembly GCA_036785185.1 of Paratrypauchen microcephalus. Taxonomy (NCBI): domain Eukaryota; kingdom Metazoa; phylum Chordata; class Actinopteri; order Gobiiformes; family Gobiidae; genus Paratrypauchen; species Paratrypauchen microcephalus. Next base: position 21,769,976 of record JAVJIX010000002.1, read on the forward strand.
TAACACAGAGCAGGACATTCATAATAATATAATAATGGTACATTTTATTTATACAGCACTTTTCTAAACACTCAAAAACGGTAAACAAAGGAATTTTTTCACAGGAACAGTAGGATTAAACATACCAACCAAATAGGTACATAAGGCTTCTAACTAAACGCTAATTTGCAGCATCATTTTATTATGGTTTGAAAAAAATACACATTGCATACTTTTCATGCCACTAGAAAAAAAGAAAAAAGAAACTGGTAAAAGGCAGTCTTGCTGACATGATAATTAAATTATTTTTAAGGAAATTGAGTTAAATTTGCCTTCTGTTGTGGACTATTAGATTTGCAAATAATTGTGTTTGTCTTTGCAAAAATGCTCACCTGACTCAGACACTTATCAGTTTATGTTCTACCTTTATTTTTTACTCATGAAAATATACAATCCTTATCAAAATATAATCATATATAATGGAAAAAATATAATTAAATGAATTTATGTGCGTCATTGTGACAAACGAGCACAGTTTGTACTTGTATAAGCAAATCACATGTTTTTATTGTTAAAGTATGTAAATATGTGAGGTGTAGTACAGAAAGCGTAATCGTTCCCAGGAGTGTTTTGAGTTTGTTTGCTCAATGAACTGGGCTTGGCCATTGTTGAGTTCAAGTAAAACTGGGTTGGTCTTTAGTTTAAGAAACATTATGCCGAGTTACCTCAGTACTTTTTCAATTCCATTCCATTACAATTGAAGGATTAGAGAAGGGAGTCGGAATCAAGTAAAGAAAAAGATATTTGAGAACCTAGTTGGAAATAGGATATAAATGCAAATCTATACACAAACGACAAAGAAAAACTCTGATATTCTGTACCTTCCTGTGCTCAGAGATGAGGTAGCGCATCTCTAGCTCCAGCTGGTTACTCACAGCAGCTGGGTCCAGAGTGGGGGCAGTCAGAGGCGGGACGGGGGGCAGAGAGGTGCTCGATCCAGGGGAGCACACAGTGTTCAGGACCTCATCGCTCATCGCCTTCCACCGAGACTGGTTCTGGATGAGCAATGTCATCAAGTCAAATGTGTGTTACAAAACTGTGAGAACATTTTGTGAAGGGAACAAAACTACATATATTGCAATATTGCATTATTTTCTGATCTGATTTTTCTGACAATGTTGTTTCCGCCTTACAAGCACACCTAGAGTTGTGTTTTGTTTCATTCAGTTCTTCTCTCAGACAGAAAACACACACCTTTTGACGTCTTGTGATAAAACTGAAGTTGTGTTGGTGATTCAACTGCTGTTATTCCTCCTGAGTTGGGCTCCTGGACCAAGGCAATAAACCCTTTTGTCACAAACCTGGGTGTTAAACTTGACTCTGGTTTGAAACTTGATGCTCAAATTAGGACAGTCATAAAGACCAGTTCAGTTCAGCTGAGGCAACTTGCCAAAGTAAAATCACTTTTATCTGGTCATAATTTTATCTCGACACGGTTAGATTATTGCAACGCCTTATACTCACGTCTCAACAAAACCTTACTTTCCCGTCTTCAGCTAGTCCAGAACGCTGCTGCTCGTCTTTTAACTGGTTCTCGGAGATTTGATCACATAACTCCCATTCTTCAGTCTCTCCATTGGCTACCTGTTCAGTTTCGCATTGATTTTAAGATTCTTTTATTTGTTTTGAATTGTCTCCATGTCCTGGCCCCACAGTATCTGTCTGACCTGCTGGTGCTCTCTCAGGTCTGCAGGTCAGGTTCTCCTTGTGGTCCCTAAGACAAAAAGGAAACTTAGGGGTGATCGGGCTTTTTCAGTGGCTGCTCCAAGACTCTGGAATGCACTTCCACTGAATGTTAGACAGGCCGACTCACTTCCTGTTTTTAAATTTCTTCTTAAAACTCTTTTTTTAGCTTGCTTTTTAACTCAGTGTGAGTTGTTGACTTTTATCATGTTCTGTTTTTGATGTTACTGTGTCTCATATTTTGTGTTTTAACCTGTTTACAGCACTTTGGTCGACTGTGTTGTTTTTAAAGCGCTTTATAAATAAAGTTGGATTGGATTGGATGTCATGTGGTAATACAGGAAGTGTTCTACTTTGTTTTTAAACTCCATACACCTTCACTGGAATCGTTTGGGTAATTTCAGTTCTGGAATTTCCAATCTCTACTGAACTAAATGTAGAAGAAGCTCTCTTTACCTTAAAACTGCCACTACATGACATCACAAGGTGGAATAGAACGTGCTGAGCTTTGGAGATGTAGACAGACTAATAATAAAGGATGTCAAACGTGTGAATGAAACAAAACACAACTCCAGGTACGTTTTTGAGGAGGTAACAACACTGAAATGTGGCTTAAAGTTCACAAATGTCCATTTTACATGATATAAAACCTATAATGCAAACACAGCATTGTTAAATAAAATGTTTTCCGATTATGGATTACTTTACCATGTGACAAGGACACAGACTACACTAACTGCTGATTTGGTAAATTATAGTTGCATATAAAAACTGTGTGCACCTGCACTTTCTACTTTCTATGCTGTTTTATTATTGTCTAAAAGCAAGAGAAAACACACTACCAAAATTCAATTAAACAATTTTTCAAGCACTCACAGTAACCTTAGAAACTGGAAAATGTCATCTTCTTCGCACAATGACCCCTGATGAAGATAAACTGGCAGTGGTTCAGTCACAGGCCACTTCCATTTCAAAGCTCAAGCCTCAGTGCCGTCCTCTGCTTGACCCCGAGTCACCACTTTATTCTGTACTAGGCTCAAATCAAGGCCAATGTAGCCTGGGAAACTCGTCCAAGCGAGAGTCCCAGATTTAGGGCCCCAATCAGAGCGCGGGGGAGGTGTGGCAAGACGGTGACGCGTACTACATGACAAACGGAAGCTTGTAGTTTGAACTGACAACTGACATGATTGGCTATGGACTTACGTATACGCTCAATGATAGACATTCATAACGCCCAATAAACGGCCGTTGGCAATCGCTAACCACACCTCCGCTACGGGATTTTTCGAAGCGAGTTTCCAGACCCATATCTCACTTGTGATATGGTCAGGTGTTAACCAGACTAAGGCCAATGAGCTTGATTCTTCACAGTACAACCAATGTATCTATGTTATGATTCGTGTATTGTGCTACTTAAATATGGCTTATTCACTCTTCATTCACTCACTATCACCACAGCTGACCTCGGGAATCAAAAAAGGCCATTGGCACGGATAGACGGCCACATCTAACATTTCACTAAAACAGACCCGGGCATTTCAAGGCCCGGGGGCCAAATACGGCCTGCGAGCAGACTCTGACCGGCCCGCGAAAGGTTGCTTGGAATTAAGAAAATAAAACCTACTTTCAAAATTGTACATAATGCATTTGTACTGATGCATTTGTACTGATGATCATCTGTCTGTGCTTCACATCTCCACCTCAAACATGAACCTGACTTTGATGCACTTGTTAAAGCTCAACAGAGGCGAGATTTCTTTCACTGATCAAGAAAAAAACACTAAACATGATAACTTTGACTTTTTTTTCTACACAGTTTGGCAGTTGGACAAAAAATTTTGTGACATTCCTTCTATATTATTTGGCAAACAAAGACATTGTGGTGTCTTAATACAAAGTTAAGAAAGTTAAACTCAGAAAGCATTGTGGGTTTAATGTGACTGAAAAAGAGTTACAAATGTTTCATGTTTACCATTGTTTTGAATTATTTTACTGAATAAATTCAGTTTTTGTAAAACCTCACTCTCTCATTACTTAATCATAACACAGAACTTACCAGCTTCTGTAAACAATGACATTTACTGATTTCAACGTAGAAATAAAATTAATAACCAGAGTAGATTTCAAACTTTTGGCCCTCCACAATATTTTCTGCTTCTCATTTGGCCCCTGGGGAAAAATAATTGCCCCCCCCTGCACTAAAACATAGGTTGTTTAAAAAGTACCCCACATTTCTCTGGGATATTAATTGCTAATCATTTACATACAGTATTTAGATCACTGTTACTTTTTATTGATTGGAAATACCATCTATGTTTGGCAAAAACATATATTTAATTTTTGTTTTGTTTTATTGTTGATGCTGTGAGTCCCCCCTCCCTTTGCTCCCCATGCTAAGTCACTCCCCCTTCAGAGTGCATCCTGCTCATGAAACTAGTGGACATCACATCAGGTTTGTGAAGTTGTAGAGCATTGTTTTGTATGATTGAAAGGCGGCGGGTGAACATGGGTGACGTCGGCTTATGAGCTGAGCTTGGACAGAATTGTACTGCAAACTGTAAGGAGGGTTTGAATAGGGCCTGGGAGGACATTTTGTACCTGAAAATCAAAGTCGCAGAGCTCCACAGCGTCCGACGGCTGACAGTTTGCTAAAAAGCTCTGGTGGTTGAAGACACAGCCCACAGTGCAATAGGGGTGAGAAGGTTTGGGCTGTTGCACCAGAGGGGGGGCATCTGGGTCAATGGCCTGATGAAGGTATCTGCAACAAAACACTTATCATTTCAGTGTTACAGCTGTAGCAGTAGTTTTTAATGTGGAGATCCAAATATAGACGTCTCAATGCGATCTTTATACCCAACCCCCAAACTCCATCAACAGTCGTGTTCAATACATGTGATTAGTTTATATTTCAGTATGCCAGTCTTCTCTCAGATTTATGTTTGTGTGTTTACAATTTGCAGTGTGAAATGAAATGTAAAATTTAATGAGTTCAATTAACTCCAACTGGTAAGTAAAAGAAGTAAATGATCATTTCTAGGAATCTGGATACAGAAAATTGTCAAATGAATGAGATCATTTCATCCAGCAATTTCACAAAAAGCCATTGATAATGATATATGCCCTGCACTGACAATCACAAAGACGGCTTGTGTAATGAAAGGCAAAGGAAACACACGCACACAGAAGTAGATATTTGCATGTGTGGCGTTAGTTTAGAGATGATGGGCATTCTGAGAAAAAAATCAGATACCAAGAACTCTCAACAGCGTGGAGTGTTCACAAAGGTTACTAGTTCATTATATCCTGAAGAGATCTGATTCAGCTTTTCATTTTTACAACAAAATGTTACGTTTATATTTTTGCTAAATACATTTTAAAAAACAAATGCATTTAGAAAGAAAAAAAAAGAATGTGCTTTTGAAATTAATATCTTTTTTAAAACATGCAAATATTTAAAAGGTGCAGTGTGTAAACCAGACCAAGTTACAGGTCAAATCTGTGGAGAGGCAACCTCAAAGTGAAAATGCCTGTTTTTCTAGGTATTTTTGAGCTGTAAAAATGCCTGTAAATGAATAAATGTAAAGTAGAGCTGTTTAATGTCATAATGTGGAACATTCCAGGCAGAGCAGTGGCATATCTATAGAAACAGGCAGGTGATGGACCAGAATAAAAAAGTTACATAGTGCACCTTTAATTAAATAATTTTAGTTAGTATTGTTTTTATTTATTTATTTAAAGGAGAATTTTGCAATCTGAACTTTATTTTCGGTAATAAAACAAGTTTTACTCACCCATAGCACTTTGGTGTCATATGGAGCACTTCCAGAGATGTTTTAGATTTGCGATCTCCGTAACGTGAGTTCTCGGGGCATATGCCTGCAGTCACCAAAATAACACAAACTTTAGCACTTTTCAAATCATAGAAGCTCAATGTCTTAGTCTACACTTTCGTTTGATTCAAAAGTGTCCTCTAATCCGAGATTTATCCATAGTTTCGAGTAGATGAGGAGGACAGTGCGCATGTGCGGAGTCACAGCTTATCTCGCTCTCGGCTCTCGGGACCCAAACATGAAATGCAAAGCTGTAAATTATGGATAAATCTCGGATTAGAGGCCACTTTTGACGCAAACGAAAGTGTAGGCCAAGACATTGAGCTTCTATGATTTGAAAAGTGCTAAAGTTTGTGTTATTTGGAGACTGCAAACATATGCCTTGAGAACTCACGTTAGGGAGATCGCTAAACTAAAACATCTCCGGAAATGCTCCAAATGACACCAAAGTGCTATGGGGGAGTAAAATAAATTGTATTATTACCGAAATAAGGCTCAGATTGTAAAAAACGTTAATTATCCTTTAAGGCTGTAATGGATTTTCACCTATGAGCAGTGAGGCTCTCCCAAAAAGTGACGCTCCCATCGGTGCCTCTGGTCAGGACCCAGGTGTGAGGCACTCCTTTGGCCTTGGTACCCACACACACATAAGCATCCTGCCCAAAGCCCAGGAGCAGGCTGCACAGGAGGGTGGCATGGTCCTCACAGTCGCCCTGCAAAAAGTAAACAGCCAACCTGCATTTACAACAGTGACTAACGAAACATTTGGCACTCAATCTGTTGGAGCCACCACAGTACACATGTAGACGTTTGAAAGTGCATCTACACTTTTTTTTTTTTTTACTTTTTTGCTTTTTTACTCAAAAATTCAGACTGGGTTTTAACACTCAGTAATGCAGTGATATTTTGCAGAATTAGTTTCATTTTATTGTTCAATGTTTTTGTATGTTTTTATATTGCGTTGATTATATTTGAAACCACTTTGTTCACCTTGAGTGTTGTAAAGGGCTCTAAAAATAAAGATGGATTGATTAAATGAAAAATGCCACTGTCAACATTTTAAGCATATTTTTAATATGGTACAAGACAAGACAACACTCCCTCAAGACTTAGATCTTTCTTCCCCAATTCCTAGAGTTCCCTTTTTTAACCAGCTTCCTCACAATATCTGCTCTTGTATTAGCCTTTCTGGGAACTATTTGCTACACAAGAAAGTCCACTACTGCAGCAGCACAGGAAATCCGCCAGCGTCATCAGATTGCCCATGACAGTAAGCACCTTCTATTTCATTCGCACAACTTCTTTCCAGTAAAGAGCCCCTTGACGAGCAGCACAAGGATGGACTAGTGCAGTTGTGTGCTGGCTAAAGCTATTCTGCCAAGTCAAAATGATAGATGTTCCCCAGAAGTGCTAAAATGGCCGCCGCGTTGGAGCAGGCTGGCGGACTGATGAGGCTAAATTAATTTTCCCCAGAATGAAAGTCGTAAATCACAACTGACAAGGGCCACTTTGCGAGAGAGCCGTGTTGTGTCTGTCTCTCCTGTTATATGGGCGCGAGACAGGCAAAGGAACATTATTCAGAGGGGGTGGTGGTCTAGGAAATTCTCTATCTCAGGTAGTCAAGGGATGAAAATGCAACAGTCAGTCAGATGTATAGTTTAGAGAAAGAATGGGAAAGGAAGGAAAACAGGGTTTAGTACTGTAAGTCAGGAATAAAACTTTTGTAGTGCATATTTTGTTGAAAACAGTCAAGATATAACAAAAAGCATAAGAAAACAACCAATAATGAGGATTCTCAATCCTTATATAGATGTTCGAAAAGGAGTGGGTGAAAGTATTAACTTATTTGTTCCCAAAGCTTTTCTCCAGTGTTAAATAACATATTCTATGAATCCTATTTCCTTATTACTTGATCAAGATATGTACAGTTCCCTTTTTAACATTATTCTTCTATTAAAAACATATACAGTCATACCTCACCTTACGAAATTAATTTGTTCCAGAAGTGGTTTCGTAACATGATTTTTTCGTAAGTAGAGTCGCAATGGGGGAATCGGGCAGCCGCGAAGCCGAGCGCACGTCTGAGCGCGCATTATTTGAATTTTTGAGATTTCGTATTTCATAACTTGAATTTTCTTTCGTATTCAGAGACAAAAATTTTACATAAACGCGTTTCATAACTTGAATTATTCGTTAGTTGGGTCTTTCGTAAGGTGAGGTATGACTGTGCATACAATGTTATTCCCCTTTTGCATTACTTAGCATCTCCATACAGGGATGAAAGTGGCCAATCATGAAAAAAGCGGAAAGTCCCCCCCCCCGCTGGAAAATTTTAAATTTCTGAAATTTGGATTTCTATATGCTATATGTTATAATAAAGTAAAACTGTACATAAAAGTACAAAAAAAACAAATTTTATTAACAGGTAGGCCTACTAGTAGTATATATTGGATTTGTTTTTGCTTTGCACTTCTTCTAATCAGAGGCATTGAGGAGGAGCTTATGCGCGCTAAAAGGCGCAGGTGAAAAAGCGAGGAGCGACGCGTGAGGCACGGGCAGGTAGGATGAGGTATAGGATGTTTTATGAAGTTTAACCTGTGTACACGCAATGGTACAGGCTGTTGCGAAAGAGCTGTGCTCGCTCGCTCGGTCCGTGGCTCCAGACACAGGCTTGCGCCCGTGTTTAATACGAAGTTTAATACGAGATACACGTACTTTTGTTCTGAATACGGGACGATTCTGTTTTTCAAGGGACAGTTGGCGACCCTAAACACAACTATACATACAGTATATATACACCCAAAATCTTTCTCAACGAATTTGCACAGATGTAAAAAAAAAAAAAAAAAAAAAAAAAAATTACCCTGCAGCTGGAAAAAAAGCGGAGATCCGCTAAAAAACGGAACTCTTTCATCCCTGTCCATACCTTTCTTATGAAATATTTCATATTTCATAAGGACATTTTTTTTTTATTCTTTTTGAAGTACTTTGTTTATATCTTCCTTTAATTCCAGTGACAATCTGTTCCATAGTCTAATTCCACATACTAAAACACAAATGTTTTTCATCACTGATTTGAAGTTTGTTTTGTCTCTCAAATTATAGACCACTTCCCTCTCAATAAAAAAGTTTTTGAATGTGAAAATTTCAGTAGATTTGATTTTAGGAATAGCGGTGTGGCAAGATCCAGGTGTAGATCTTGTGTATACATGTATTGCTCTCTTTTGTCACTAATTGTTGTCCCAAACGTCTGTGCAGTATGTGAGGTATGGTAACAAGTGAAAAGTAAAGGATGTGGAGTGATTTATAATCCAGAACATGTTTTGCTCTTAAAAGTACTGCAATGTTTTTTGAAACTTTTTTCTTGTGCGTGTTTAATGTGTGATTTCCAATTCATACAACTGTCCATAACTAAGAATCAAATTTATTTTACTTGTTTAATGTTTACACCATTCAATTAAATTTCTGTATTATTCGTCCTATTTCCAAAATAGATAATTTTAGCTTTGTTCATATTAAGTGATCATTTGTTTACAATGTCTTAGAATAATATTTCTGAGAATACTTGAAAACTGATTCTCGGTAACATTTCAGAGCAGATTTTGAAATCTGATAGAAGTAAAAATTTGCCTGAATCTAAACCAGAACTAACCCCAGTCTTACAATGACAAGAGCAGGATGTCATCATGAGGATAGATAGAGATAAATAACAGAAATTAATGTTGTCTCCATGCTTGTTTTTACTGGAAAGGAGCCCGATTGGTTAATTCATATCAGACATTATACGCTTCCAGACTTGTCTTTGTAATATGTTGTCAAAGTGTGTACTATTACCATTATTACTATTGATCAAAGGAGAAGTTCAATTTGTCAACTGGACAAAGTTTGTTTGGTTGAAAACGTTTCGCCGCTCATCCGAGAGGCTTCGTCAGCTCTGGTTATTGTACTGGTTAGACCCTGCTTATATCTAGCTGCCGGGAGGCGCGTCCTACAATGACAAAGCTCTGAAAACGATCCCCCCTAATCTGTCTCTTTGTTTTTCAAATTACTCTGACGGCTAGTTTCGACCCTCTATTCAACGTCTAACGACCCTCTCCACCCCTCTGCCCTGGCTCTGTTTGACTGGTCTAAGAATCGCATTATAAATGGGAGACAAGTTATGTCTAACTCCCCCATTTCTGTTTAATGACGGATTCTCTTTTTTGACAAAAATAGCCTCTTTAACCCCCCTCTCAAACCAGTTCTTTTCCCTGGCTAAGATCTGAACCTCACTGTCCTCAAAAGAATGGCCCGTGGCTTCTAGGTGAAGATGTACGGCAGATGCCGGTCCACTCTGGCACGCCCGCCTGTGTTGGTACATCCTCTTGTGAAGTGGCTGTTTTGTTTCCCCAATGTAGCGCTCACTGCAGTCCTCACTACACTGAATGGAGTAGACCACATTGCTTTGTTTGTGGCTCGGTGTTCTGTCCTTTGGGTGGACGAGTTTTTGTCTTAAAGTGTTTGTGGGTTTGAAATAAACTGGAATTTCATATTGTCTGAAAATCCTCTGTAGTTTTTCCGAAACGCCGGCCAGGTACGGAATCGCTACCCCTTTCCTCCTGGGTTCGGATTCTCTGTTGTCTTGTTTCTTGCCCTTGTCTCTCTTGGTTTTGTTGACAGCCCATTTAGGATATCCACAAACAGAGAGGGCTTCCTGCACATGTTGCTCTTCTTTCTCCTTACCCTCTGTGCTTGTGGGAACCACTTGGGCCCTGTGTTGTAATGTCCGAATACAACACAGGGCCCAAGTGGTAGCGATTCCGTACCTGGCCGGCGTTTCGGAAAAACTACAGAGGATTTTCAGACAATATGAAATTCCAGTTTATTTCAAACCCACAAACACTTTAAGACAAAAACTCGTCCACCCAAAGGACAGAACACCGAGCCACAAACAAAGCAATGTGGTCTACTCCATTCAGTGTAGTGAGGACTGCAGTGAGCGCTACATTGGGGAAACAAAACAGCCACTTCACAAGAGGATGTACCAACACAGGCGGGCGTGCCAGAGTGGACCGGCATCTGCCGTACATCTTCACCTAGAAGCCACGGGCCATTCTTTTGAGGACAGTGAGGTTCAGATCTTAGCCAGGGAAAAGAACTGGTTTGAGAGGGGGTTTAAAGAGGGAATTTTTGTCAAAAAAGAGAATCCGCCATTAAACAGAAATGGGGGAGTTAGACATAACTTGTCTCCCATTTATAATTCGATTCTTAGACCAGTCAAACAGAGCCAGGGCAGAGGGGTGGAGAGGGTCGTTAGACGTTGAATAGGGGGTCGAAACTAGCCGTCAGAGTAATTTGAAAAACAAAGAGACAGATTAGGGGGGATCGTTTTCAGAGCTTTGTCATTGTAGGACGCGCCTCCCGGCAGCTAGATATAAGCAGGGTCTAACCAGTACAATAACCAGAGCTGACGAAGCCTCTCGGATGAGCGGCGAAACGTTTTCAACCAAACAAACTTTGTCCAGTTGACAAATTGAACTTCTCCTTTGATCATGGATTCTACCTGGACGACTGAGGGACTTTTCACATTATTACTATTATTATTACTACTATTTTCATTATTATTATTACTACTTATTACTATTTTTTATTATTACTTACTTTATCCCATTCCTGCCTGCATGCACTTTCTTTCTTGTCCAAATGTCCTGGAGCTACTGTGGCAAGTAAATTTCTCCTGTGTGAGATCAATAAAGTCTTATCTTATCTTATCTTAGTTCTGGCTGGTCAGGTAACTAGCTAGATACATTGTATAGATTTGTTCATTAGTAAAGATAAATTGATAAATAAGATCAGATAAGTTAGCTTAGATACTGCAAAAAGATTTTTCCCACTGTTGTCAAAAGCAGCTGATGACTTTGCTCCTACCTTCCCCCGACAGAGAAAGGCCAGGAGTGTGCACCACTGCTCGTGCTTGCCTGCTCCACTGCCCACCACAGGGGCCTTCTCGTGGGCCAGTAGGCTGACGAAGCGGGCCGCCTGTCTCGGGCTCTCCAGGAGACGTCCAGCCCGAAGCACTCGCACATACGAACACACTGGTCTGTTTACACCGTTCTCATCCTATGGACAGTCAGTACAGGGATGGAAAATGGGCCGGTAAAAGGCAGTTTTATAGTACATATCATATAATATTTTATTTTATCTTATTAATAACACATAAAATTATGTCAATGTAAATTCCAGGACTTTCAATAATAGCCAATTAACGCAAAAATAATCAAATTTCTTCCTCTAAAGTCAGAACATGTATTTACTGACAGAGAGTTGGCTGTAGATCGATTAAAGGAGAATTAACGTTTTTTACAATCTGAGCCTTATTTCGGTAATAAAACAAGTTGTTTTACTCACCCATAGCACTTTGGTGTCATTTGGAGCACTTCCGGAGATGTTTTAGATTAGCGATATCCGTTAACGTGAGTTCTCGGGGCATGACGTTGCAGTCACCAAATAACACAAACTTTAGCACTTTTGAAATCATAGAAGCTCAATGTCTTAGTCTACACTTTCGTTTGAGTCTAAAGTGGCCTGTAATCCGAGATTTATCCATAGTTTCACAGATGAGGAGGACAGTGCGCCTGTGCGGAGTCACAGCTTATTTCGCTCTCAGCTCTCGGGACCCAAACATGAAACACAAAGCTGTAAATTATGGATAAATCTCGGATTAGAGGCCACTTTTGACTCAAACGAAAGTGTAGACTAAGACATTGAGCTTCTATGATTTGAAAAGTGCTAAAGTTTGTGTTATTTGGAGACCGCTCGGGGCATACATTATATGCCCCAAGAACTCGCGTTACGGATATCGCTAATCTAAAATATCTCCGTAAGTGCTCCATATGACACCAAAGTGCTATGGGTGAGTAAAACAACTTGTTTTATTACCGAAATAAGGCTGATTGTAAAAACGTTAATTCTCCTTTAAGTCCTATTTCAATGAGAAAAAAAATTTAATTGTTTAATAGATTATCATACAAAGCTTATGTTACCAGCTTTATCAAATTAAAGTTCATTTTTCACCACCATCTTCCAAATTCCAGTTAATAATTCATTTTTGCAAGCAGGAGCCACCATCACTATTCGTGTTGTATTATTTGCATCTGTCACCGATCTTGACAGCAAATAAGTTCTATATGAACTATAAAGCTGTTTGAAAGTTTCAGAGAATCAGTACATTGTTGACTTCTTGGTCCATTTGAACACTGAACATTTTACACAAATCAACCTACTTCACATCTTAATTTAGTTACAAAACTTTTCTCAAATTGTTCATTGAAATGAATGGGATTCCCGCTAAACTGGAAGTGCCACAGATGTTTAAAGATAGAACTAATTTAGGAGTCAAATTCATAGGCTGACATAAAATGCAAGATACAAAAACAACAGTATATTTTAAAGGGGAGGTGCCAAACCTGTGCAAAGATCTTGACAATTTTGGACTGGTGTGTAGGACGTATTTCAAGAAACTCTCTCCACCACTGCTTGGCATAAACTAAAAACAGTCTCTCTTTTTCCGCAGTCCTCTGTCTTTCAAGTGATTGCTACATGGAGAAAGAAGTGTTACAAAAACTGTATATTATTTCAAGTCAAGGTCAGATAGGTGGAGCAAATGGGCTAGTTTGGTGCATTTTGCATTGGAGAGAAAACAAAACAAAGCAAAAATGAATATCTAATACTATATTGCACAATAACCCAATGCTACATCCGCACTGACCTGTGTAGAAATGATGTCTGAGCTGATGGTCTCTGTTAGAGGAGGGTAGAGCTCTAGACTCACAGTCAAAATACCAGCTGGGATTTTACATTCACTTCCTGAAAAACACACAAAAGTGAGTTAAGTCAGTAACAGATATACACTTCCTGACTATATTATGGATGCCTGAGCAAGCTAAATATATACATTTCAGAGAGTTATTGCATTTAGACTTAGACATCTTAGTCAGCCTTTTCCTACAGTGCAATAAAAGAATGGAACCAACTCCCAGATGACATCAAAAATCAACCTAACTATGACTCCTTTTCTAAAGAACTAAAAAAAATGGCTATGAACTGGTCAGACTTGTCAGCACTGAAGCACTTACTTTCTGTTCCCGGTGTGCTATGTTTTAAAATATGTAATATGTTTCAACTTTTAAGAATGTATTAATAACTTTACTTTTTAATATTGTGATGTGAATGTTGTATGTGAGCTGCTGAATGTGTGCTTTTTATATTGTTGGATGTGTAAATTGTATAATTTATTATTGTTCCTCAGGGACTGCAGATGGAAACTAGCTGTTTAACTATAATCTGGTGCAGTACATCTCTGTTTTACGAGCATAATGTCTCTGTACATTGTCCCTTCAAATAAAGACTAATAATAATAATAATAATAATTAATCCACAAGGGAAATTATTAGAATATAGTAGCTCACTCATCACAATATATAACAGAGAGTAACAAAAATACATGGTATAGCAAAAAAAATTGGATTAAGGAGAAAAAAAATATTCTGGTTTAAATCAAAAAATCAAATGCATGGCCATAAAACAAACTTACTCAATTTCTCACAAGCCCAAAAGAATACCACAGTAAATGTTAGTACATACATTTGCATTGCCTTCAAGTATGTCTAGGTTAAAAGAAAGCACTGTAGGGTAAAACAGTTGCCATCGCCATCCCAGCGACTATGGATCTGTATAACAAATGCAGAGAGATAGCCATCTGGATTTCCAGGCAAGTAAAACAGTGCAACCTGTACATGAAAACTAATTTTGTTAAATTCTTACCAACACCCATCAGCTCCAGCCCGATGCATGTTTTGCCACTGGGTGAACTGAGAACAGTCCTCCAGTCGAGAAAATGTGACGACACCAATGTAGTTTCACTGGACGTGTCGTTTTTTATCAGCACCAAATGAACAGGGTCGCAGATAGATAACATTGTGGTGCCGTCTGCCATTCTACTGCCTACTCCTACAAATACAAAATGTATCAATATCAAGGAGCAAGGAGGGTGTAGTTAAATACACAACACAAAAATATGACTGGTTCAATACTACATGTAATCAGAATCCACAGACCTCAAAGACACTGGCTTTATATTGATATAAATACACATTCTCTGACTTAAACAGATTTTTGTAACATCGAACACCGATTCTTACCCAGATCATCTTTGTGGACCTCTAGGAGAAAGCCGTCCTTTATGTCAGGTTCACAGGCACAGGGCACCGGTTTGGAGCGAAACCTCTGATTGCGGAAATGCAGATACAACGTAAACGTGGAGCACACCTGACCAGGTAATGGCTCTGGCTCCTGAAGATGCTCCAGAAAGGCCTTACCGCCTTGTACTTGGAGGTAAAGGTATCGTCTGCCTGGGTCGATGTTAGCTACAGAAAAAAAAAGAAGAAAAAAAAAGGGTTTAAAAAAAGGTTTACTGAGGAATAAATAAGGCATCAGCTACAAAAAATACAGACTATGGTAGTACAAGCAATACATATTTGAATAATTTGACTTCATATAATTTTTAGTAGAAATGTCACTTATCGTCTCTACTGATCAAACTACTTTATGTTTATGACAGCACTGGAAGCATAAAGTGTAATTTGTATCAATCTTTTTAGACTATGAGGGGCCATCATAATCATATTAATGGAAAACACTGCTATTTACTAGAATTGCTTAGTGCTACATGTGAATAAACTATAATAACAAAATCAAAACTGAAGTAGCACCAATGCAATAACAGCTGATTAAAATTACTTACTTTTCCTTGGTTGCGTCTCTTCTTGATCGATGAAATGGGTAGCAGGTCTTGATAGAGACTGTTTTTCTACCTCTGCTGCTCTTGGCTATAACAAACAATGAAAATGTACATTTGCATCATGCCAATAATAAATATCAATTATTGTAAACAGAGATAACATTGACTTCAAATTGCTAGGTCACCTGAGTAAAATGCAGGTCTTTCATGATGCTGTCTATGATACCCCGGCGTTGTAGAGCATGGAGAAAGTCTTTCTCAGACAATTTGGTCACTCCATAATCGTCTCTCACGGTCTCAGCTAAGACCTCTCGGATCTTTTCATGAATATTCATCTAGAAGGAAAAAAAAATATCAGGAAAATGAACCAACCAAAAATGTAAAGTAATTCGCAATATGCCATTTTTTCCATCTACATATGAAAGGGAACAAAAACTACAGATTTAGATGTTTTGTCTTAGTTTTTGTTTTGTCTTTGTATTGTATTCTGTACACTGTCTTTTTTGCACTACCTGGTCAGAGAGAAACGAAATTTCACTGTATGTTGCATGAAGAGTCCCTCAGTCGTCCAGGTAGAATCCATGATAAAAGAAATTCAATTTGTCAACTGGACAAAGTTTGTTTGGTCGAAAATGTTTCGCCGCTCATCCAAGAGGCTTCGTCAGTTCTGGTTCTAGTGCTGGTTAGACACCGCTTATATCTAGCTGCAGGGAGGAGCTCACTACACTGAAATTGTTCTGAAACTATCACAACTAATTTGTTTCTTTTGTTTTTCGAATTTCTAGTTTAGCATACCTATTCAACCCTAACGACCGTCTCCACCCTATGTCTGCCCTATTGTTTCTTTTGTCTGTTTTGACTTTGGTTTGATAATGGAATTATAAATGGGAGACAAGTTATGTCTGACTCCCCCATATCTGTTTAACGAAGGATATGGGGGAACAGACTGACTTTGGTCTTTGAGTACAGTATTATAACAATACTATACATGCTGCTATTACTAATGATACTAATCCTTATAATAAATCAAAGTAAAGTTAAATACATTCAGCAATCAAGTAGGTTAGTAGACTGTTGCTGTAGTAGCTACTTTTATATTGTTATTACAAATGTCAGTGATCAAGTTGATGCTAGGGCTAGGCAGAGTGGAAAAGTAACAATGATTGAATCCCAAATCAAATCACGAACACGTTTATTTCTAGAATAATAAGTTTACCCATCGTTTACCGTCATCAGATGGTTGTGAATGATTTGCTTCAGCTCGGGCGCTTCCTCTGGAGGTAGACTCATGATAACTACTAGCTACAAAATCCAATAGCAGAAAACACTCACAACGAATCGCCACGTATTTAATAGCTACTGTGTCGCTGTTCAATGCATTTTGGTGGAGATAAGTGCCTATTTTTGTGCAACAAACAACAACTGACAACAAGCAGCATCCAGTTTAAACGGCGGCGGAAAGAGAAGCGGGAGGGTGGCCATGCCGATGCCTGATAGAAACTTGTAATACTTTCACACAGAAAACAAGATAAATAGACTAATATTCCGAACACTGATATTAAGAAAGATATTATCATGTTTCCCCTCATTTTATTCTGAAGTCCTCTGTAGTCTTCTATTGTGTGTTTGTACAGTTGTATTTAAGCATAGTTCAGGGCAGCTATTATTAGCCTCAGGCTCTAGCTACAAGCGAAGGACCTTTTTGTAGTTCTAATGCAGTCTGGTCGCAGAGCCTCAAAACCGACCAAAATTAAACATAATATAGCACATGTAAAGTAACAATGTCTCCAAACTAATAACTTCATTAGCGATTTCCAAAATAACATATTGTTACATTGTTTTAGTTTAAAAGGATGGACTTTCTGGACGCTTTACAGTAGCAGAATAAACGTGCATCAGATGTTGTAGGCATAATTCAGTTCTACTCACAGTATTTCCACTTACCAGGTAACATACTGTGGGCCATTATTGCTTATAACTTCATGTGTTCTACAAATGTAATTAAATTAGCGCAGGAGTCAATACAACACAAGCAAGGCCTCTTCAAGAAATATTGAACCAATTCCAGAAATGAGTTTGGAGAGGAGTCCAGACTGCCTGCATTGATTAAACTATTAAATGAAATTATGACTTAAATAGGAAAACCAACAGAAAGGTGAGTATTTAGCAGAGCTAGAGACAACTGCACACACTTTACACAAACTAAAGGAACAATCATGGTTTGGTTATAAAAGATTTAAGGTTTTATTTATAATCTTTCAAAACACCATGTTACACCATGTTAAGTTCTCATTTCAGCTGAGCAGTTGATAAAACTGCTATGAAATTTGATGTGAAAACCCAAAATGACTGGAATGACTTGGTTAAAATATATTTTTGAAGCCCAATATGAGAAAAAGGTAGCGAACATATTTCTCTAAGACTCAGTGCTTATTAGAGATATTTGGTGTATATCAACAATCTTACATTTTGCCAGGTGTACCAATGCAGTCACATTTTAATATTAGAAATGTGTCATCTTGGCCTATGCCTTTAACTGTACGGTATGGCCATTTCATTCATGTAATTAAAAGGCACATTGAAATTCTTCTTCTCCAAACAAGAAAATGATGTTCTAAGTTTTGCCGTTCTTTCTTGGTCCCTGTTGAATGAAAGCCAACTGGGTGAAGTGTCAAAAATGGGTAAATAAAATAACGACTAGTTTCGCACTGTGACACATGTGTAAGTCGTATTAAAGATTCAACAGCAAATACATTCCTCAAGGTGAGATTTTTCTCCATGAACAAAAAACTCGTCTGCTTTGGTTTTGAGAACAAAGAGTGGGATCGCCTCTTAATACACACAAACAAACCCAGCCAGTGGGTAAACACACACAAAAACAGTGAGATACTTTGTGACAATAACGTGCTCAAAATGACAGAAAATAAAATGTTTTCATCTCAGCAGATTGAAATATGAACTGAGGCTGTACCCTATGAAGTATCCAGTCACACAAAAATATATTTCTCTGGCCATAAAGGGACACCGTGTTGAACATTGAATGGAAGAACGAGCGGTGCGCTTAAAAAAAAAAAAACATTCCAAAATGTCAAAATAAATGCCGTAGCTGAATTTTGTGACAGTCAACAAAGTGTAATTCTGAAATGTAAAACATGTCCACAGATGAGTGGCACACATCTGGTAAATGCAAAAATACCTGTACTGCGCTTCAGCCTTTAAGCCTGTTCTATCATACAGTACGTTAAACTGACAGTGACCAAAAAAAGAGGAGAAAGCAAAATAATCGTGCTGGCACCAAGATCCTGAGATTTGACCATTCTTTAAGATCTTACATTAAAAATATACACACTCACTTGATCTAGCGCTTCCGCATTTTGACCTCAAGAAATAAATACCCTCGCACATATTACCATCTAAATCTATGAAGAGATGTACCAAAATATAAAGGTACAGGTGCAAAGTTAGAGTCACTTGTATGTAATGGAGGCGTTTCACTGGGAGTAGATCCAACAAACCAGCAGACCAAAGGCCACAGCTGCACCCGCCCCAACATTCAACAGGATGGGCCTCCAATAAGCCCAGCTCTCCTTCTTCTTCTCTGAATCTGTCAGTCTCTGTTTCATCTGCTGGACTTTCTGTGCAGTGCCTGCGATCCGCTCCTCTCGCTGACGCTTTCGTAGACTACAAAATGAAAAAATAAAGACTGTGGTTCATGATATTCAACAGCCAATTCTCAATAAAAATAAGACAGTGTATACACATAAAAGTAATAATAGTAATAAACAGTCGTCCAGGTAGAATCCATGATAAAAGGAGAAATTCCGAGAGGCTTCATCAGTTCTGGTAAGCGTGCTGAAGGACACTGGTTATATCTCGCTGCAGGGAGGAGCTAACTACAATGAAATTATTCTGAAACTATCTCGCCTATTTGTTTTTGAGTTTCTGTCTTTTGTTTCTCTGGCGTTTAGTTTAGCATACCTAAACGCCAGGCTAACCCTATTGTTTCTTTTGTTTGTTTTGATTTAGGTTTGAGAATGGAATTATAGATGGGAGACAAATTATGTTTGACTCCACCATTTCTGTTTAAAGAAGAATTCTCTTTTTTGACAAAAAATAGCCTCTTTAACTCCCCTCTCAAACCAGTTATTTTCCCTGGCCAAGATCTGAACCTCACTGTCCTCAAAAGAATGGCCCGTGGCTTCTAGGTGTAGATGTACGGCAGATGCCGGTCCACTCTGGCACGCCCGCCTGTGTTGGTACATCCTCTTGTGAAGTGGCCGTTTTGTTTCTCCAATGTAGCGCTCACTGCAGTCTTCACTACACTGAATGGACCACATTGCTTTGTTTGTAGTGATTAAGATACATTTCTTAAGCTACTCGATTTGCTCAAGATTGTCTAGCCCTGATTTACTGTGCCCTGATAAACCTCACAGGCTGTGGAGACTGCAAGACTGAGATTTGCTTTACAACAACTCCATGCAAATGTTTGAAAGTACTTATTTTTGTTATTTTAGTGGAAGGTATTCTTTTATTTTTATTTAGTTAGTTAGTTACCCCTACTGCACATTGTAAACTCACACTTTTATGTAAGAAGTGTGTCAACAGTGAGAAAGGGTGCAGATATTCTGGTAACTAATTTCTCCATCTATTCTTTATTAGTTGCACTAGTCTACTACACACTTAATCTGTTCTTGCTTGCTTTAGGCTCAGAAATGTACCATTCCAAGAAAAACTTTGAACTGGCTTTGAATATGTTCTGCAAATAGAGGCCATCATGAGCTTATCATTTTACTTACTGCCCAGAGTTGTCCGTTATGCTGTGGTCTTGACTTGCTGGCTCTCCTTCAGTGTCACTAACTCCCTGGTTCTTTTGTGGCTCCACACAGGTTCCAGGCTGGCCGTTGGACTTGCTGTCTTTAAATGTGTGCTGAGGTCTGGGTGGAGGAGGCAAAGGAGGCAAATCCGGTTCCAAGTCATTGGTGGAAATCAGCTTTTGTTTCTATGGGGAAAACATAGAGCGAAGCTTGTTCACCAGAAAGGCTTAAGTGCCATATGCATTTCTACAAATAATGCCTCAGCCATAAGCCTCTTCTCCGTAGGCTTTTGGGTCCAGGCTGTGTAGGCTTGGCGCAGTCTGGTTGGGATAATGGGGTTTAGAATAGGGATAATAAGGAAATTTCACTCTCTACACCATGTTGCAAAATCTCATTACATTGAGTTTGGAGATGCAGATGTGTGCTGCACTGTAAATGGATAAATAGAACAGAAACAGCTTTTGCCATGTGAATGCAGCTGATTATCACAAGAACAAGTCAGTGTTGGATAAGAAATAGGGTTTTAAATATATATATAGATCTTCTTTTACACATCATGTTACTCAAGTAGCCTCTTTTCAGTAGGTTATATAGGTCCCCTTGGCAAGAAGTTACTTTACACCCCTTAAATGTGTCAGGAGGCATGAAAACACCCCCAATACCGCCTCTACGGGCCTATGGAAAAAGGGTATACAACAACTTCCATACAACAATGTGAGGACTAAAAGGCTAAGGCAGACTGAGATACTTACCAGTGTGAAGCAGTTTGGCAGAATAATCTTTGCTCCCTCAATGACAGCCATGTAGGAAAAGCGGAGCTGGTCTGCAGTCTGGATTAGGCCCATGCGGTATTCTCTCATGTCCAGCAGCACCTTTTGAATGTCTACTGATGAGGGATCCTTTCTCTTATCCATCTAGAAGCACATAATCTTACTTACAATACAGCGGGGCGAAGATAAGCCCTAAGTCAATGTTTTCACTCGAGACAGTTATTGCAAGGTGTGAGCCAAGGCGTAGGAGTATTAAGAACAGTCCCATTTTCTTACAAGAGATATGCAAGCTCTTGACCTTGTAGTTTTAGAATGTGCCGACACAATTTGAAGATGTTAGCAGAGGAGCACGGACACCATAAGAGCTTACAAAGAGCATAGTTTTTACATTAGTAAATTTGCTAAAAAGTACATAGCTATTGACCAATGTACCTTTCAGAGGTATGATTTTGAGGTTTCTTTTAAGCATTTCCATTGGGGGTGTGTTGACAGAAAACTATTCTGGTAAAAATTCAATGTATAGTTTTATCTGATCTGATGCACACCAAAACAAACCACAACATACAGGATTTAATTGTTGGTGTTAAGTGACCTTTCTCATCAGATTCTCAGAATAGAATGAGAGGAACTGACCCATTCTTACACCACACCCTTTTATAGGGCAACTAAAACAGTTTGACAATGATGTCTTCGCCTGAAATAAACAGGGTCACAGTGGTTATGTTCAATGAATGTTGTTGAAGCAATTTAGTTAGAAATAGTTTCCAAAATAAAATAGTAATGGATGAATAAATATGCTTTAATTATACAACTAAATAAAATGAGTAGCATAATAGAAACTGAAAAAAGTTAAATTTAATCTTGTCTAATGCAAATTGCATCTTTATGATGATTTTCCCAAAATAATAAGCAAAAACAAAAAGAAGTCAATGCAAACCAAGCTATCTTATCACTTTATTCTGCAAGCTTTTTATATTCAACATGCTACAGCTTCGCTCCTTAACAGACAAACATTACACACACTATATAAAAAAATCCTGCCAAAACATGAATCTCTCCCCCTCTTTAATTACGCAATACCTCCCCAGATTTGCCCTTTAGTAACCATTCTCCACCCTTCTCTTTCTCTTACCAGGACGAGACAGGTATCCACCAAGGCGAAGGTTCCAGAGCGTCCAATCCCAGCGCTGCAGTGCACGACAGAGGGCCCGTGCTGAGGCCCCAGAGACCCGGACTGCCTGACCCGGAAGAGGAAGTCCAGGAAGGAACCTGGAGACTCTGGCACTCCAAAGTCAGGCCATGAGGTGTAGTGAAAGTGGTAGATCTCCCTGGATTCCCCTGTCTATGTCAAACAATGAAGGAGAATTGTATGATTATCATGTGAGAAAATAATTCTACAGTGAGCACTTTCAAATAGCTGCAGTCTCATCATCCCTACTATCTTCCTGATTTAAAATGAATCTGCTGGGTATAAAATGTTTATTTGAAACACAGGTAGTACACTTGCTATCCAACGTCGCTATAAACTAGGTACAAATATTAGTGTTAGGCCTGACCGAACACTTAGCAGACTACATAGACTTCACGGGAAAGCTCACCTTTGTGTTCTGCAGCTCCAGCACTCGGATTGTGTAACAGGTTTGGACCTCCTCGGAGATCAAGTGGACAACAAACCCCGTGTCAGAGAAAGGCATCTCTTTGTCTTTTGGGGTTGGCCAATACTGTGCACACTTTTCCTGTAAAAAACAAACTAAGGTGAAAACTGATGTAACCTTTAAAAGCATCACTATTTACACAATATTTATCAAATCAAGCTTAAAAACAAGACTCTAGTCTTATAGCAGATCGAGTACTTTCATCCAATAGGTTTGTTTGATTTAACATACATGGCTTTTTAATTTGAGCTTATATAGGACAGAGTGAAACAGAAATGTTTAATATAAAAAGTCTTGGTCCAACTGTACCTCATACAACATTTAAAACAAAAAATGCCCAACTAACCAACTAAAATAGAAGTCAAAATCTGTACAAGTGACTTCCCAGTTCAATGAGAATGCCTGTAAAAGGTGGGTATCAAATTAGAATTAGATCATTCATCAGAATATCACAGTCCTCAGTATAAAGATGTACAGAGGTATTTTAGTGCAATAAAAACATCTATAAAGAAATAAATGCTTTTATTTGAGTTTATTTTTTGGCTAAAATCTTACATGGTGGGACTTTAAATATGAGGTAAATAACAGGAGGGGTACAGCAAATTTACCAATAACCCATACGTGTCAGGCTTCAGAGTTAGCACACCCCAAACAAAAGCCTGTTTCAGTTCCATAAGAGAATTTTGCATACATTTCCCCATTGTTTGACGATTATTTTCAGTACAAAAACATAACAAACAACACTCTTAAAATGTCCTATATTACACAAAATGGATTCTTGTGAACTTTAAGCCATGTAATAATGCTGTTGCCTCATCAAAAACAGCCCCGGAGTTGTGTTTTCTTTAATTCACGTATGTTTGAGTAATTCTTTATTATTGGTCTGTCTACATCTCCAAAGCTCAAAATGCTCTGTTCCACCTTGTGATGTTATGAAGTGGTCATTTTAAAGTTAAACCAAAGTTACCTTTAGTTTAATAGATTAGCAAATGCAGAGCTGAAATTATCCAAATTATTCTAGTAAGGGTGCATGGAGTTTAAAAGCACAGAGGAACATTTTCTGTACTACCACATGACATCACAAGGTGGAATAGTGTGTTCTGTAACCCAGCTTAATTATGTAGAGTTTGTGTGTTAAACAAGTGTGAATGAAACAAAACACAACTTGGATATTGTTTTGGTGCGAGCAGGCTTTAAGTGGGCAGTCACTCCATAAAGGCATGCAATACAGAATAATTAAATTAGATTTGTTTATTTGATTATATTTAAATGTAAAAAACTGAAAATAAGACAAAGACTTACTGTTCCCTTTTCAATTATTCTGTTGAGCATTATGACAGCCTTGGTACACTGCTCCCATATCATGAGCCAAAAATGACCACATGTGTTCCTCAAAGGACCCTGGAGAAACGAAATACATTACATGAGTATATTTGGAAAATGTTAAACACTTTGGGAAATTTCACTTAACGTCATTATGAATCATTGTGCAGAACACAGAAAGATACCAATACCTGAGAAAGAATGTAAGCTCTTTGGGCTTCCTCCATCATGATCAAACTTGCATTGATGTAATCATTTTCAGAATTTTCAAGTTTTACTCGACTATGGTCATCTGTAGGCCATTGGACAGATCACAGGGTGAGAGTGTGTGACAGAAACATACAGTTAAGTGTATTTACAGTGCAACTCATCATGGAACTCACATGGGCTCACATCTCTGTAGCGGTTCAAATTACGATTCACTGGAAATTTTGCAACTTTGTAAGGATATTCGCTGGCTTGGTTACGGATCTCCTGTGGATACAGTTAAGAATGTGTCACTAAAGTCTGTGGTAGCTGTCACTGTTCTATTCCACATTTGACAGTATGTCCAGGTCTGGTCTGGGTGGTGGTTTGTGCACTGGAATACACCATGAGAAATAAACAATGTAAGATAAAAGATTTACAGAGCATCCTTTGTGCATAGTTGTGGTGATGTAGCAAATCTTTTTTTACTTAAAACAACTGGTAACAAGGTTTTGATCTTAAAGCATTGAAACAGTAAAAATGTGTTCATTTTTTATGTGAATTATGCATGTATGTACTTGTTAATAAGTTGCAGTGAGTCTATTTCTGAAGTGCCACATAATTCTAATAATTCTAATAAACTAACCTAAAAAAAAATCATGAATGGGTGTACTTTAAAATCACTCACTGAGATAAAGATTATACTAAAAACATATTAGACATAACCCAGATCACATGTAAGCTTACATAACCCTCCACTTATATGGCAGTTTTCGATTTGCACCTTCAGATATCATTTAAAATGTTTTTCTTTGCTAATTAGTAGTGTTTTTTACAAATTAATGTGAGAACTAAACACTGATTCACACTCAATACAGGCCCATAGTCTACAGTGTATTTCAAACTCATGATTCAAGTTTCTGTGTGATAGGCAATCTTTGGGACATCTGCAATAGGCTCGAGTAGTAAAATCAAAAAGAAGACAACAGGCAGAGCATACCTGAAGTATGTGCTCAGAATAAGCCCCTATTGCAGACCCGGGCATTTCAAGGCCCGGGGGCCAAATACGGCCGGCGAGTCGACTCAGACTGGCCTGTGAAAGGTTGCTTGGAATTAAGAAAACAAAACCTACTTTCAAAATTGTACATAATGCATTTGTACTGATGATCATCTGTCTGTGCTTCACATCTCCACCTCAAACATGAACCTGACTTTGATGCACTTGTTAAAGCTGAACAGAGGTGAGATTTCTCTCACTGATCAAGAAAAAAAAAAAAAACTAAACATGCTAATTTTGACTTTTTTTCTACACAGTTTGGCAGTTGGACAAAAAAATGTTGTGACATTTCTAGTATTATATTATTTGGCAAACAAAGACATTGTGGTGTTTTAATAGAAAGTTAAGAAAGTTAAACTCTGAAAACATTGTGGGGTTAATGTGACTGAAAAAGAGTTACAAATATTTCACGTTTACCATTGATTTGAATTATTTTACTGAATAAATTCAGTTTTTATAAAACCTCACTCTCTCATTACTTAATAATAACACAGAACTTACCAGCTTCTGTAAACAATGCAATTTACTGATTTCAACATAGAAATAAAATTAATAACCAGAGTAGACTTCAAACTTTAACTCAACAATATTTTCTGCTTCTCATTTGCCCCCTGGGGAAAAATAATTGCCCACCCCTGCTCTATTGTCACATAAGCCCACAGTGATATGGGCATTACTCTGGGTTTTGGAGCAGAAAAACACGCGGGTTTTCTATACACAAGCTTGTTTACCAGAATCAAAGCTATGGTTTAACAGGAAGAGATATGTTAAAAACAGACACACAGAGGCAGTCAGACAGCTGGTGTTAGGACACATGCGATTTTCTCAGGAAATCCTGACGAGTTCTGAGAAACTGCGGCTGACGTCTGTTAGCGTCAGCAGCACGAATAGCTAACGCTAGCTAACCGAGTTGATCAGAAAGTGCACGTTTTCTCGCTACGGAAGTCACTCACTACTACACGAGCACAGGTCGTGTGTTTCGCAATCCAATCACACTTGGATGCACTGTTATACATCTCACGGTTTTATGTGTAAACTGAAAGGCAAAAAAACAGCGAAATACCACCATAGCTGTCAGTTAGCTATCAAAATTGCCGGTAGCTAAGACCGTTAGCATCCTATCGTCATAGAAACATGGGGCCCACTGTCCCGACTTACGTTGTACAGATTATGCCATCCCCCGGAGGAGTCGATCTCTTCAAACTCCTGTTCCATGATGTCTTCAACTGTGCCCACTGTGCCGGGGAAATGTGTGTTTAGAGGCGCTTCCTGTGAGTTAGTCCGCTCCGTGAGCCATGTACAGAGTGACAGTGGGTCTGGTGCAGGTCTGGTGAGCACGGCCCGGGGATCCCAGCGGGAGGCCGTCTGCAGCGCACGAGGGCACACTGTCACGTGGCAAATTCACCCTATCACAAATCACCACCGTATTTTGGCAAATCAATAATTCTACAACTGCTAGAAAAAGCAGTAATAATAATAATAATAATAATAATAATAATAATAATAATAATAATAATAATAATAATAATAATAATAATAATAATAATAATAATAATAATAATAATAATAATAATAATAATAATAATAATAATTGAATGTTTTGGGTACCATTTTAGCTCGTGGCGTATGGTAGAATTAAACTTGATTGTATTAGAAATATCTCAAGGTAAATTCACATGTTGAACTTACCTGAGCAGCCAGAGCCACACACTTTAGGAACTGGCTGGTTAAGCAAATGTTCGGCTAGCCGCTAGATCAGTGTTTCCCAACCAGGGGTACGCGAGCACACTGCAGTGTTGCTGCCAGGCGCAGGGGGAGATTTTTTTTTTTTTTTTAATTAATTTTAATTTGAGTAAATTTGAGTTAAAGAAAAGAGAGAAAATGTCTGAGAATTAAATTTTCAAATTAAGGAGATGAAATAAAAATGATTTTCATTTCATAATCTGTTGTGTCACGTTCTACTTTTGGAGAATTATCAACACGTATGAGTGAGGGGGTACTCGAGGTGTGACAAAAAGGCTCAGGGGGTACACAAGACAAAAAATGTTGGGAAACACTGCGCTAGACGATCAGACCCAAGACTTTTCTAAACGCCTGAAAACCAATACCACTGCGCCCCCATGTGACGCTCTACAGAAGTGCACGCATGCCGCACAGAGAACCCGCCAAGCATCTCCACCACCACAGGCCTCTCCCTGCTCACTGTGGACATAAAACATGTTTGTAGCCAAGAGCATTGCGGCGGATCATAAGGATTTAATCCACGATGTCTCTTACGACTTCCACGGCCGAAGGATGGCGACGTCCTCCAGTGACCAAAGTGTCAAGGTTAGTCCATTGCTGTTAGTGTTAGCAGGAGCTAGCTGGCTAGCATAACAAAAGTATAAGACCGATATCAGTGTTATTAATAATAATAACACCGGCTTAGTTTTTCTTTTACTGTGACTTCAGACTGAGCTTTCAATGTATCTTTGTCTTTGCTAACTTAAAGAAAGGATTATCTCCTTATCTTGATATTAATTATTTCCCAGTAGTAAGTAATGTGTCACGCCATGTGGTCTGAAAAAGATGCTTGTAAAACTATCACTACTTCACTTTTCATGGGTGTTCTTTCCTACGTCTGTCAGGTGTGGGATAAAAGTGAAAACGGAGAATGGCACTGCACAGCAAGCTGGAGGGTAAGCCACCTTTATGTTACTGTTGTGTACAAGTAATATGATGTAAATATATATCATAATGCATATTTATTGACCATTTGTATCTGTGATGCATTAATTTTACAAGCAGACACACAGTGGTTCGGTGTGGAGAGTGACGTGGGCACATCCAGAGTTTGGACAAGTTTTGGCTTCATGCTCTTTTGACAGGACGGCCGCGGTTTGGGAAGAGATTGTGGGAGAATCCAATGACAAACAGAGAGGACAGAGCCATTGGGTGTGTGGACTTTTTCTATTCTGTCATGTAAAAAATATGTCCACATCAGTACGTTTCTTTTGGGTATTCCTTATGAAAATACAATATTTTTCATAAATATGACAATTTGTCAATACAAATTTCATCAGTCTAGCAACAACAAATAAATGATTTTTTCTGAACATTAGTATTCTGAATTTTTATGTGCAATGCAAACAGAAGTCATACAGACATACATTTAGGGTTTCAAGTGTTAGGGTTACCCTGATACTAATCAATACTAAAACTGAAATTAGATGCTTCTTTATAAAGATATAAATATTGAATCAAATTACTTCAATGAGTTAAAGTTGGGCCATATCTAAATAGTTTATTGATTAAGTTAACCAGAACTTGAAGGTTATGGAAACCGGTTTGTCATACCCAGACATGGGGAGAACATGCAAACTCTGCATTTTTATAGTAATCGAAACTATTTTTATTTATTTCATAAGAAAATTACATTCCACTGTTTGTTTTTAAACAAAATAGTTGGTATATAAAATACTTGGAGTGGCATATGGAGTGGTGCTCGGAGTGTCTGTCCGCTCCAGGTATCAAAGCAAGTTCCTAATGTTGTGAACCTGTTCACTCATATGGCAATAAAAAAAAAAAAAACCTTCCTGATTGTGATCAGTTGAAACCGTTTCCACTCATAAACCATTAAAAGCATTTTAGAGCAACTTCAAAATGCATACCTTTGATCATGTTTTTCTCCTATCATTTTAGATAAAGAGGACCACATTAGTAGACAGTCGAACATCTGTGACAGATGTGAAATTTGCTCCTAAACACATGGGTCTGATGCTAACCACCTCCTCTGCTGATGGTGTGGTGAGGATCTACGAAGCCCCTGACGTCATGAACCTGAGTCAATGGTCCCTGCAGCATGAGATCTCCTGCAAGCTGAGCTGCAGCTGCATCTCCTGGAACCCCTCCAGGTATACTAAACTTGATGGAAAAAATTGCAGTTAACATGCTGACCTGGTCTTATATTGTTTTCCTCTTTGTAGCTCGCGAGCTCATCCTCCAATGTTTGCTGTTGGAAGTGATGACAGCAATGTAGCATATGGTGGAAAAGTTCAAATCTATGAATACAATGAAAATACAAGGTGAGACACATATGCTAATTCCTTCAACTTGGATTGTTGCTTTCTGTTTTTTATTTCTGTTTGTTATTTACAGGAAATATGCCAAGGCAGAAACTCTAATGACAGTCACGGATGCTGTTCATGATATTGCTTTTGCACCAAACTTGGGAAGGTCTTTTCATGTTCTCGCCATTGCGACCAAAGATGTCAGAATATTTAAGCTGGTGCCTTTGAGGTTTGATTTCTTCTGTGAATATAATTAACATAAGTGCACAAATAATAAGACAATATTTCTTGATAGGAAAGAGAGCACATCTTCAGGACCAACTAAATTTGAGGTGCAGATTGTGGCTCAGTTTGATAACCACAACTCCCAGGTGTGGAGGGTAAGCTGGAACATCACCAGCACTTTATTGGCTTCCTCTGGGGACGATGGATGTGTGCGACTATGGAAAGGTGAGGCTTTACTGCTCTCGTTTATGTACTGTGTGAACTGAGGATGAACACATTTGTTAAACTGATTGCAGTCTAATTGAAGTATTTGGTTGAACAATTATTAAGTTAATAAAGGATTCAATTTAACTCCAGCCAGGTCCTGGAGCAATTAGTGTTTTATTATATTACAAGACCCCAAGGAGGACAGGGGACTTTAGTTTTTTTTTAAGGACACTGTATTGCCTAAATAAGTTAATGATTCATATTTTTGTAATGCAAACTGAACTGAAGCTGCTAATTAATTAATACAGGGACATTTCATGAATCACAATTGGCAAAACAGGTCTTTCTTCTCTTTTTAACAAACAAAATAACACATTTATGTCCATTGATTGTTTGCACCCAAATTTGCTTGAAAAGGAAATGTAGGCAACTAAAAAGTGAAACTAAGTGGTCTAAGCTTACTGTATCAAGGTGTATAATGCTTGTGCCTATGTTCTGATTGATCCCAAATCATAATTCTTTGCAGCCAACTACATGGACAATTGGAAGTGCACAGGGATCCTGAAAGGCGATGGGAGTCCTCTGACTGGATCTTCTAGTCAGCTCACAGCCATGAGCACTATGATGGGCTCCTCTCTCCAGTCTCAAAGTGCCATCAATGGCATGTCTGCTGGAAGGTAGGTGGTGTGGTGTGTCTAACGCCACTCACCCTGCCTGCTCCAAGACAGAACTGACAACTTAACTGTGCCTCACATGCATTGAGACTTACCCAGGTGCTTGTGCAAAGAGCTTGGTGTTAGCTTACAGGCTAGCCACATCCAGGTCTTGGAAGATAATAAATTGTACTTGTCCAATGGGTGGGCACAGGGATCGAAGTTTAGAATGTTTTTGTCTTAGTACATTTTTTGTATAAAAAGTCAAATAAATATATGGTATGTAATTGAATATGATTGTTACTGCATTTTTTATAAAGTGTTGTAAGTAAAAATGGTAACTACAAAACAATATTGGTAACCACATACCAATCATTTTTGCCAATCTCTTTGCTGTGCATGAGTTTATTAATCCTTTATTAGTAACTAATAGAATGCTTATATGTTCTTACTCATCATTTCAATTAAATAGTTAATGGATAAGCCATTACGCAGTGTATTGCTGGCTGAATGATTTTAGAAAAATATAGTTGTCAGAAAAATAAATAAAATAAATTTTATATTTGTGATTTCTGTTTTAATGGTATTCTGTACAAAATTTAGATTTTAAACATGACCAGAACTGACAAAAAGACACAAAAATGAACTGATTAATACAATAATCACATTTCCAAAAATGTCTATCCATGCACACCTAACCTATAGGGTAATCAATTTTTATGTAGAATAAGACAGGATATTTGTAGAAGAAATTATGGTACTTCCAAAAATTGCAGATTATAAAGCGAAACTACTTATTTGTAGGCATATTCGTAACAGCACAACACGTTCGCTTCCAGAGAACTGAAAAATAACAGGATATAACTAAATAATTCTTCCTAAGAATACTGATATTGCTTTTAATACAAAAAATATATTGTAAATGGTAACTTAAATTGGCTGCAAAAATGTGAGAAATGTAGAATTTCTAAACGCCTGCTAGTGTTTAGTGTGAATTATTAATGTGTGTACTGCTTGTTGCATGCAGGACTGTCAAGAGATCTGCCTTTGCCCCTCCTCTGCGGCAGTTGACATCTGCAAAGATATATCACCAATCCACCTATTACTAAATGTCCTCAGTATCAGCATCATCTGCCTGCCTTTTGAGTTCTTGTTTTTGTTTTGGTGTATTTATTTATAATTTCTAAGTTCTCCGAAAATGTATTTTCCACTTCCTTATCTTTATTTCTGTGTTCCATATTTGTGTTGTTTCCCCTCCTTGTCCCGTGCTTGTTTCCATCCTGTGCTTTAGGTATTTCTTCCCTGCTCTGGATACTCCCAGAGTTGGGAGCAGGTATGGGCACCTTCTACCTCCCTCCTCTCTCATAGAGAACTGTGAAGCTGAGCCCATCCAGCCTCCACCACAGCCACAGCAGCAGATCTACAGACGTCCGTCTAGGGCCCTGCTACCTCTGCCAGAGGCCGAAGGACTATAAATACATTTTAAAAGTGCTTCAAATAAAAACCTTCACAATTTCTGTATGTTAAAAATTACAAATAGGTTGATTAATGTTTGATAAAGTCTTATTAATATTCATATTTTAAACAATACAACCACTTTGCGATTATATGCTTTGAGATTTTTAATCACCTTTTCTTCTCTGAAAATTTAGCCTTGTTACAGATTGAATAAAAAGCCTCTGATTCATTATCACATGATTCTTACATGGGGACATTTGATAACTTATCCTCTGTGGTTCTGCCCCTAATTGCTTATTTATTCATTCATTTATTTATTGCAGTTTGACCAGCATTAATTGCACTCACAAATGACTATTTTGTTTATATCATGCGTACACAAATATCTAATTTATTTATTGTCAGATGACTCAAAAACCGGAATGTAGTTCACTGTGTTGCAGAGGACAGCTGTCTGCCAACTGATCTAGTCTTGCAGCTGCTGCACTACACTCTCAAAGTTGTACTTTTATTCTTGAAAAGTAGACTCGGATACACGCCTAAGTTACCCGTGTTTGGAAAAAATACTACATCGATTCATTCAGAAAATATCCAGTTCGAGACAATATCGAATATTGCACTATTTATTTTATTTGCGGCCTAGGTTTGATTGGCACTGGCATTACCCAATCATAAGTAACTTTGTGTTTTTTTATCCAATGAAATTGTTCTAATTTTCAAAAGTCCCGCCCCATTAACATGAGGCGGGCTTCCTGTGGTTCTTGGGCGCTACTAGTTTTCTGAACACAGTTGTATTCAAAGATTCTTTTGGAGCTGTTTTGGCGTGTGAATGAAAAATGAAACTAAAACTTAAAATCGGGATGTAACAATCTGTTTAAAAAGGGACCCAAGCAAGTGAGAAGATTCACGAAGAGTTGTCGCCGTTGACTAGCGTGGGATGTGATGTGAGTGAGTTGGATTTATCTAACGTTCAATATAATTTTGTCTTAAAGTATCAAAAGACCGGTGTTCATACATTTGTTCTAGTGACCGTCTGCTCGGGTTTACTACTTACTAGTTTATGCTTTTGTACTGGTAGGTATTAGACTTAAATCACTGAAATCAATTTCGTTAAGTAATAGTATTGGAGCGTGCTGTGGATTGGAAGACCCACTTGTTTTTAGCAAGTAGCTAGCTTCAGAAGTTAGCCAACTTAGCTTAATTGGAAAACTTGTGTAAGTTATAGTGGATCATTCATACTCAAGGACTAAACTGTTTACTTTGGTGCCTCCTTATTGTTTTTAAACTAATGTTCATTTTAATGTAATTGCACAGATAAGTTTCAATGACAATGCACACCAAAGCGATGCTAATCTCAGTGATCTGTAGTAGTAAAGGGTTAGTTTCTTTTTTAATGTTTTACATTGCAGGCAATCATGTAAAACTGAGATAAAATAAACACTGTAATTATTAATCCATCTACAGGTAAGCATTTAGACACCAGTGACAGACTTTGATAACTTAAATTTAAGATTTATACAATCATTCTTGAGCTATTAACTCATTCTGTTTTGTTTACAGATAGTCTGTACCCAAGTTGTGTAGCCAGATTTGGTCCCCATCTTGATTATTGGAATCATGGCAGACAGCTTTTACAAGCTTGAAGATGAAGCTTTTCCGAGTTTTTTCTACAAGTCCCTAGACAGCACCAGTGGTCGGGCCACATTGGAAAATGTGACGCTGGGATCAGGCCCAGGACTGCCAGTGGCTGCTTCTACTGTTGCTAAAATTAGACCTGCTTTTGACAACAGGTGGGGCCTACTGCTGGTCTGTGCAGATGTGAGATTAAATGGTTTGGGTTTTAGATTTTTATGTTACTAATTTGCTGCCATTTAAAAGGCAGGGTTTGTTGACGCTGAAGGGGGCATGAAAGAGTGAAAAATCACAAGTTCATGTCACTGAATGCTGTGCTTTGTTTTTAGACGAGATCTTGTGGAGGCTTCATATCTGGAAGGCAAGGAGCTGGACCAGGCCAGTGCGCATTCATCTGTCGAACAGGCCAAATTCTCCCTTAATTTTAAAGATGATATGTAAGTATATATGAAGCAGCATCTTATTTATCAAATGTTAGTTTGATTAGGATAATAATAATCTTATTGATTTTGTTTTCATTCTTTATTTCAGGGACAATGCTGATGATTTCATTGCTGCCCATCGGATGTCAGACATGCTGGTAAAAATAAATTTGGATGAGAGTGCATCCAGGAACCAGGCCTCTCTCTTGGGACCTCTGCCCACACACATGGGTTCAGTTCACAGTCAGATCGTGGAGCTAGCAGGTAAATTAGTGTTTTTGTCGGAAAAACTCTCAAACATACAATTTAAACTGACTGCAGTTAAATTATTATTTATCATTATTTGTGTAACACTTAAGTTTGTAATTTCTGACAGATCCATCATCAGAGATTCTTACATTTACACACGGTAGACGGAGAGGAAGTACAGATGCAAAGGTATGCTATTTTTATCCTAGTTTGTTTGTCTTTTACGCCTCCCTCTGGAGTTGTTCCAGGCATGTCCCACCGGGAGGAGGCCCCGGGGAAGACCCATGACGCGCTGGAGGGACTATGTGTCCCGGCTGGTGTCCCGGCTGGCCTGGGAACGCCTTGGGGTCCCCCCGGAGGAGCTGGAGGAAGTGTCCGGGGTGAAGGAAGTCTGGGCATCCCTGCTTAGACTGTTGCCCCCGCGACCCGGCCCCGGATAAGCGGAAGAAAATGGATGGATGGATGTTTGTCTTTTAAAAAATGTACTTCAGATGGTACTTTCTTGCTTGTTTCTTTATTTGTAGATTGGGCCTTTACATACAGCAGTGAAGGATAACAAGGTGCAGAGTGAGGGAGTAGACAGTGACCATTTTAGTGACAGCAACTCGAGCTTTTTGGCAAATGAAAAGCTGATGTCCATGGATAGTCTGAACAGTGATCTCACAGGTGGCTGTTTTGTTTTTGTTTGTTTTTTTGTTTTGTTTTTTTTGGAGAGTGCATGATGCTTATACTAAAATATAAAATACAATCTTCATTATTTGGAATTTGGGATAACTCTGGACTTGTTTCTTAGATGATGACATTGATTTGAACAACTTGCCAGAGGATGAACTAGATCAGTACTTCAATAAATTAGTTCCTCCAGACATGCAAAGAGGCAGAGTGGAAGGTCAAGAGATTTCCGCTACTGTAAGATTCATGAAACAAAAAGTATTTTAGTAGAATTTTAGAAGTAATGATCTATAGTAACATAAAATTAATTTATTTTTATAGGATGCACATGATATTGGAGATGAGTTGTCAAATCCAGGTTCCACTGAGCCTGATCAATACAGACAACAGTTCTTGGATGACTACCAACAGGTAATATTTATTGGCAAACACTGTCAAGAGCTTTATAAGAATGTGTAAAGTATATAATAATTTCCAAGCCAATCCTTCCTTGTTGGCACTAATTTGGCTCTTAAATCTGATGTTCCGATGTGTTTTAAAGCATTTTGGAAAACATTTTAGGGACTAGATCTGATCACATTTTGCCAGGATCATTTCCAGATGCCTGATGTGCGTCTGGCTGCGACTGGGATGGACTCCTGTCCGGCCAGTGATGAGGACACGGAAGATGAACTTGAGGCAGCCCGGAGGAAAAACAACACCCGGACAAGACTGTTGCCAAGCACATCACGACAGCTGGTCAGATCACATGCTTTCTTTGAGTCTAAACCAAATAGTGAAGTTAAATTAAGTTAAAATATGCGCATCTGTATATAGGTATTTATTTATTTATTATGTTGCACTGCTTTCAGATTTTAGATCTTAGATTTTAGTTTTAGATTTAGATTTTGTCTTAGATAGTTTTTGTTGTGTTTTGTCTTTATATTGTATTTTGTACACTGTCTTTTTTGCACTACTTGACCAGAGAGAAACGAAATTTCGATTCACTGTATGTTGAACACATATGGCAGAATTTATAATAAAGCTGACTTTGATCTATTTTTGGTCTTGCTTTCTTGTTTTGTTTTGTTTTTTTCTTGTATTAAACACTTTGTTTTGACACAGGTTGGAGAGAGTCACCATCCAAGTTTTAGGCCTGGTTTAGAAGGTGGTAGCTCGGATGATGAGTCCAGCAGTCGAGGACGGCCATCAATGTCTGGGCTTGAGCACAGGAGATCAGCAGAAGGACAAGTCATCAATCCTCCTGTCACTGGTACCACATGATATTTTAATCTGTAAGTTAGATTTTATCTAATGTATTTCATGTTTCCCTTTAACCAGGGGATGGCGGAGGTGGTGATGGCAGCAGTGGCAGCGAGGAAAGTGGAAATGATGGAGGAGTTTCTACAATGCCTTTACCAGCAGCTGCCGTTCAAACCACATATGATGTACTCCGGGGGCTGGGCATCGTGGGGGAAGATGAGGCCAGTGACCTGAATGAGCTGCATGGGATTGTAAGACCAAAAATAAGACAACTGGATTTAAACTACTTTTTTGGCAGCCTTTGGAGAGTTGTTGATGTTATTTTCAGATGGGTGATCGCGTTGGCCCTGTAGGAACAGGAGAGGCCTGCTCTTCAGACACGGCCATTGCTCAGAGGGAGGGTTCCATTACCTGGAGCATGACTGTGGATCGACAGGAGGCGTTGGTGAGTTAATCTGGGTTTTTTTTTTTTCAACTGAAAAGAAATGGATTCATGATGATTTACACCACAATCTACACTTGTTTTTATTGTTAGGATGCCATGGAACACACTGATAGTGGCCCTATTGTGGAGCGTGTCTTGGACTCTCTTTATCTTCATGGAGGACCTGGATCCAAGGGGTTTCAGGACTCTACAAATCTGCAAGGGATCCCAGGGAGCTTTCACCCATCCCAGGTTTGCTGTAATGTCTTCTGTTCCGAAGATGAATGTTGATGTATTAAAAGAAAAATTATGATGCATGATTGTGATTGTGCAATATATGATAAAAGAAGAAATTCAATTTGTCAACTGGACAAAGTTTGTTTGGTTTGTTTGTAGCCAAGTGGTGGTGGAAAGTGGTTAGCTAGTTAGCTCCTCCCTGCAGCAAGATATAAGCAAGTGTCTTACCAGCACTCTAACCAGAACTGACGAAGCCTCTCGGATGAGCGGCGAAACGTTTTTGACCAAACAAACTTTGTTCAGTTGACAAATTTGAATTTCTTCTTTTATCATGGATTCTACCTGGACGACTGAGGGACTCTTCATGCATTGTGCAATATACTGTTTGACTGGATCTTCACTCTATAGGTGGGCTTTCCTGAGAGTGACCAGTACTCAGATGAGGGCATAGATGAGCCTGATGGGTGCAGACAGTCTTTGGGTCTAAGAGGAGGACCCTGTGGTAATGCATCCACAGCAGATCCCCCAGACATTGTCAGTGAGGACGACCACAGCCCACTCTCCACCTCCCTCGAGCCCAAGTACTTCTCCCAGAGTCTGCACCAGGATGATTCAGACGACAGCTGGACCAACTGTCCTGAAAATGTGGAGCTGGAGTTTCAGCAGGGTTTGTTATGTTTAGCTCTTTTTTTCTATTTGGCCTAGTAATCTCATTCTCATTATTGCTGAAGCACTGGCAATGTCTGGGCATAGCATCATACCCCTGGTTGAAATTATTCACAGCAATGATGGCTATTGCTATGTTTAATGTGCACTGTGGGTCTAGGGTGCGCTGCAATTTCAAATCCTGTGTGTGCAACCTGTACATATGGTTTTTGACAATAAAAAACTGACTGACTTTGAACTTTTTGTACTATAAGGAGCTCTGTTGATTTTTACATGATGTATACAACAGTCTATATATAAAAGGCAATTTTTGTCTTTTCAGGGGCAAAAAATGCCAATAGTGTGGTATATCAGAATGAACAAGGCCAGTGGGTCACTGACCTTGCGTATTACTCATCTTTTGAAAAGGAGGTGGGCAACCAGGCACCAGTAAACTTGCAGGAGTTTCAAAATGAATCTTTTGTGGCTCCAGGTTTGTATCTGTTTTTAAGTGGCAAACCACATTTCTCTATTCATGCTTGCAAGCTTACCAAAATATTTTGTTTCAGGTGATGCTTTAGAAAAAATTGCCAAGGACCAAGAGGAATTTGAGAAAGAGCACCAGTTCATACAGGTAAATTCACAATGTCCTAAATACCCTCCATTTATTATCCTAGTCAGTGAAAAGGTGGAAAAAAAATAGTGCCTACCGTACTTTTCGTACTATAGAGCGCTCCTGACTATAAGCCGCACCAACCAAATTTTTTAAAAAAAGGTTCTAGAACTGACGAAGCACCTCGGATGAGTTGCGAAACGTTTTAGACCAAATAAACTTTGTCCAGTTGACAAATTGAATTTCTCCTTTTATCATGGATTCTACCTGGACGACTAAGGGATTCTTCACACTTCCTCAAAGTTTTACTATTGTCTTCCGTATAAAGTGTTTTCCACTTCATATACCAATTCTTGGTAGCAACTCCTGCCATGATTGGTCAATTCTTGGTAATTCTTGGTAGCAACTCCGATAGACATGGGTCAAATCGTGGTATCTTGAGTCGTGGCCGGCTGTAGGAATTTCCCATAAGGCAGTGCTTTACTTCAGTTGTCGCAAACAAATACAAAATACAGATATTTGTTTTATTTCAAACTGTGCACATTTTTAACATCGTGAGAAGAAATATCCCGGCAAAATAAAATAATGTAATACCTTAAACACATCATCACGGCGCCACCGTCACTAATATATATGTAGTTGTAAGGCGTATAAATACCGAACGGGTCCCTTCAATTATAGCATTAGGGCGGAAAACGCTGACACATGCAGTGGAGCTAGGTTTACGCGCTACATTTTCTGTCTTGATAAAGAATTAATCCATACATAAGCTGCACCTGATTATAAGCTGCAGGGTCCGAAGTGTGAGGAAAAAAGTAGCGGCTTATAGTCCAAAAAGTACGGTAATTAGAGTATGGTATTTAAAATACTACTACTACTACTACAATTGGGATTTAGAAGTAATCAGTAGCATTTTAGAAGTTATCAGTAGCATTTTATACAGTGCTGTTTCTTTCTATCCTTCACATTTTTTTGTGATGTTCAGGAGGAGAAGATTGAACCTGCTCCAGCTAACACCACCTTTCTGAGTGACTCCTCGTGGAAGCTTCCCAGCAGCAACTACGTCCTCATGAGGGCCTCCCAGGTGTCAGACTTCTCTCAGGCCGATCAGAGCTACCTCCGCCTGTCTTTGGGTCAGTTCTTTGGACAACGCTCCGAAGCCCTGGGACGTTTGGGCCAAAAAGAAAGTGTGGATGAGATTAAACGGGTCAGTATTGTGTATTTAATGGTGCAGTGTTATTTCACATTGTGCGGTTGCGAGATGTAACAATATGGAAATCTCTTGGTACAATATTCACAATATTCATCTCACAATACGAGACATTTTGCGACATTTTGTGGAGGCAAACAAAATTGTGAATATGCCACTTTTCCTTTTTAAAATGCCTTGACAAGCCTTTGGTTCTGCCATAATTCAAATAATTTAATTTAAAAGATTTAAAATACTTGTATAAATAGTTATTTCTTCATGTGGGCTGCTCTAAAATGAGGCAAAGGATCATTATCTATGTAGTTCCCTCTGTTTTTTTGTAGCTATTGTTACACCAAAACAATCAATTTTAACAGTCTTGAAATTGGATATTGTGATGGCCCACGATATTATTGTGACTTCTGACTAGGGATGCAAATTATCGGTTAATTCATTAACTGATAGTTGATTGACCTTATCGATCGATTAACGATTAACTGATAAGCGGCGTTTTTCACCTGAATTTTAGTGTTTCAATAGGGTCTTTAAGAATATAAGCTATAGTATTCATAATACTGAGTCATAAATACTGTATATCATAGTATTATTATATTGTATATTCCTCAATTAATTATTCCTTAGTAAAAAGCAGACAAATGTATTGATGCTGAATAACAAAATACAGTAATCCCTTGCTCTATCCAATTTTTTTTTTTTTTTTAATAATGTAACATTTTTTTTATAGTGTAACATTGTGTTCTGTCCTGATTGGCTAAGAGACTAGACCAGGACTGAACGTGGACTGGACCAGGTCTGAACCAGGTCTGGACCTGGACTGGACCTGGACTGGACCTGGACTGGACCTGGACTCGACCGGGACTCGACCGGGACTCGACCGGGACTCGACCGGGACTCGACCAAGACTCGACCGGGACTCGACCGGGTCTAGACCTGGACTAGACCAGGATTAAACCACCACGTGCCGCTGCTGTTTTCGCCGCAGCCCGCGCCCCGAGCCGCAGGCCAGCCGCGCGGGGCTCGGGCCGCGGCGAAACCAGCAGCGGCATGCATTCCGGGTTCGATCTCGCCTCGCGCGTACACCCGGGGCTGCTGAGCAGTGCCGTTGGCGCCTGCGGTCGGCTGTGAGTCGAGCTTGGCGCAGCGCGGTTGCTTTGTTTCATGACCATGCGCGTGTCCGCGGTTAGCGGTTAATTACAATTAATGCATTTTGATCAACCAACGTCTTAATCGACAATTAACCGTTAATCGATTAATTGTTGACATCCCTACTTCTGACAAAACAATATCACGATATTTCAGTTATTGTTGCATCCCTACCAAGTTGTCTTTCATCACAACTTGACTTTTTGAGCTAGTAGTACTATTTGTTTCATTCTTGATTGTTTAAAACTAGTTTAAGCCCATTGTTGCTTGTATGAAAGTCCCTTTTTCTTTGTTCTTCAGCCCTCTTTTGGCTACGTCATCACTTCTCCAGAAAAAAGGGAACCATTTGCACTGATTCCTCCTTCAGAATTGTCAGACACCACTCATCATAACGGAACAATTGATCTTGAGGCAGACAAAACTCTCAACCCAGGTTTGTCTTGATGATTTATTACAGTCATCTTATTATGTTTATCTGAATTTTCTAATGTATACTGTATTAAATTGGCAGAAGACCTGGATAAAACCTTAGAAGCTCCAAAAGAGGCAGTCGAATCAGAAACATGCAGACAACGGGTATAGCAGTTTTGCTTCACAGATTGCTTTAAATTGTAGCTTAAAAATTGTGTGTTTTGTGATTTGTGCATTTTATATATCTCCCATAGGAAACACTTGGTGCTCCTCCTGACCACAGTGAGGACTTGGACCCTAATCTGGGAAATCAAAACTGTGTTTCCCCTGACGGTAACCATAGTAACCTGATGCTCAGTATCAGTACTATAGCCTCAGCCATTGCAGATGCCTCCATCAGCACAGACCCCTCTCAGTTAGCTGCTATGATCATGGAGCTGTCTAAGAGGGGCAAAAACCGGCCTGAAACCAAACCTGCTGGGACGAACACGGCTCAACAGGCAAAATCAGAGGAACATGTGAGTTTACACATTTCACTTTAGTACAAATTACAAATTACCTACACACTGTTTTAGCAAATGTACTGTATATACTTATACATCAAGTACCGAAAAAAGCGTATATAAAACAGTGTACTGTTTTTCAGTACTTGCATATTTTACATTTACAATTCATCCTGAAGGCGTTTACTTTATGGATCCACAGTGTTGTTGATTCTGCCTAATGAAATCAAAGTATTTTGTGGATGTGTCTAACTCAAATATTTTAACCAAATCCTTTTTGTGGTATAGACTCCCCCTGTTGAGGAGCAGAGCATTATGATGGAGCCACTGCAGAAAAGTGCCTTTGACATGGACAAATATCTAAAGAGCGATCTCTCTGGTTGTAGTGAAGCCTCTCTTGGACAAACCACGTTTGATTTGACTGCTTGGGCTCACAACATCAGCTTTTCTCTCACTGCTCGGAAGGATTCACCTAATCAACAGGAACCAATTTCTCAAATGAAACACTCTATCTCCGACAATGCAAAAGCCAGTACGTCAAACAGTGACTTGAAGCGTAGCTCAATTTCTCGCTCTCTTGCATCTTATAGCTCACAAACAAAATACTCTCTAAGCTCTGGACAGTCTTCCGCACTGAACACACCGGTGACGGATGTATTGACTAAAGAGAAACAACTAAATGACCATGGAGGCAAAATGGTAGCAGTGAAACCACAAGCAGCAGGTACTATCCGCAGATTATCTTTGGAAAAAACACAAAGCGAGCAAAAAAGCCCTGCATGTTCTCCTGCTCGCTCTCCTGATGTACCCAGATCCTCGTCAGGTTGGAGAAAGGCTCCTACAGGCCAGCACAATATGAATGGTGCTTCTTCAGTACAGAATTCAAAAAGTGTAGAACAGGAACAGTCAGGTGGGCCAAAAAGCTGTCTCCCACTTCGAAGTGCTATGGCTGCTCCCCTTCACTCGAATGTGGAAAAACATGTTGGCTTTACCTGTCCAAGCTCTGAAAGCTCCACATCAGGTCAGTATAAATACTCGAAATAGACTATCTTCTCTTGTGGTTTATTTTAAATTTAAATAAAGATTTCTTCTCCCTTCCTTCAGATAAATCTAAAAGCCAGGAACCATTGGCAGATGAAACTCACTACAACTTCAGGCCTTCTACCTCACCTCTTACACACTCCTCTCCAAGTCAAATCTCATTCCCCAGTGCTGAAAGGTATTTTATCATTCTTGATCGCTGTGTGTCTAAAATATGGAATAATTATTTAGATTTTAGTCATTTACTTATTTACAGTATGACATCACCGACATCATCCAGAGGAGGGCACTGTGACAAATGTCCGGAGTACTCTCCTCAGTCCATCTGCTCCAGTCCTGGTATCGGCAGGCTCACCTACATT
Source organism: Paratrypauchen microcephalus (assembly GCA_036785185.1). Classification (NCBI taxonomy): domain Eukaryota; kingdom Metazoa; phylum Chordata; class Actinopteri; order Gobiiformes; family Gobiidae; genus Paratrypauchen; species Paratrypauchen microcephalus. The sequence continues at coordinate 21,812,509 of JAVJIX010000002.1, forward strand.
TCAATGAACGATGGCACTTTGATACCCTCACCAGAGAAACAAAACTATGAAAATGATGAGGTATTATTCAACTAGATTTTGATTGATATATTTACATTTTAATAATTTTGTAAAATGTTTTCTCCCAGAATGACCCCACCATGTCATTGAGTACAACTATCATCCGATGGATCAGCCCAACCCCTCCTGTAGAACCTGATCTCCAGTCGAGCATGGATAACCTGGGTTTGGCCAAAAATCTGGACCAGGCACAACCACATTCAAAGAGCCTGGATGCACTCCCACCTCAGAACTCTAAAAGCCCCTGTGGCTCCCGTAGCGGCTCTGTTCTCGGTTGCAGTCGGACTCAGAGTGAATGCAACTATCAGTGCAGTGTAGCAGATAAAGCTGGGAATCAGAAACTCCTCACGGACTCCGGCAACGTAAGGCAGCTCACTAAAGTCGACTCTGGCTACTGTAGCAATTTGAACCTTCAGCATCCTAGCAGCACTGCAGTACCTCAGGGCTCACAGCCATGGGGGTCATCTTGTATTTCATCTATGTATGGGCCCAACTATGTTCCTATTCCAAGCTTTAAACCACAGTGTTCTGGTTTGGTAGACCTCCCACCACAAGGGGATCTGCAGTCATTGCTCACTGGTCGCCCCCTTTTCACGTCACAACTACCTCAGCGGTACTTGGGGCCTGAGACGGCTCTGCATCCCAGTGTTTATCATATGAAGACAGGAAACGGCTTGTGTGGTGTTCCTCCTTCAGGGATTCCCAACAGTGATCTAACCGTGAGGCCAGGCCTTTTGGTTCCTGCTCCTCTGGGACTTTCTGGAGCAGCAGGAGCAGAGCATTTGTTAAGACCTCTCCAGAGTCAGCAGGATTTGGGATTAATGGGGAAGCCATATGTGCAGTTTGGGACAGAGGCTTTGGTTGGTGGCCTCGAGAATCTTAGAGGTATGTGATAACATGTCTTGTGTTTAATCTTAATCTTTTGCTCCTCTCGTGAATTCTCAAGAATGAACTCTCAAAAGTATTCTGTTACTTTACTTGATATATCATCAATCCAACAAAAATGTACTAAAATGTCTTGAATCTATTAGTTCTGGTACAAGATTATATTATGTTATATAATAATAATAATATATAATTATTATAATAACATAATTATATTATAATATAATTGTATTATAATATAATATAACTTTATTTTATTTTATAAACATAATCAAGACAGATAATAGGACATGCTTCATTTCCGTTATACTGTATGGGTGCTTCTGTGTTTCAGGTCAAGTGGTGGTTCCAGACGAGCTTCGGTTTCCTAATGCCTGTTGTGTGGGCATTGCCTCTCAGACATCTCTCGGTCTCTTTAACCCATCTGAAAGGTGGCAACAAGTGTCAATCACCCTCACCAGCCTCTCTATTGATGGGGAAAAAGTAAGTAAGAAGGTTATTGGCAGAAAGATTTGCAAATGCATGATATAAGTATAGATGTACTATATAACTGAACATATTTAAGGAGGAAAACAATCATATTTGATTTAATTGTAATGTACAGTCTACAAATAATACAATAGGTGATTTTAAATCATAATGGTAGTCATACTGTCATCTATCTATCCACTGTCATATTCTCTTATTTCTTCAGGTGGATGCCTTGCCTTACCAATGGCTGATTGTGAAGAATAAGACCCTCATTGGTCCCAAGACTACAGAGGACCAGAAAGTGCTGTTCATTCCTCCTCAACCTGGGGTTTATCAGTGTGTCCTCAGTGTGTGCTCCTGGCCTGCCTCTGCAGAACCGGAAATGGCTGCTAGGGCTAAATTATTTGCTAAAAGGGTGGTGCTTGTGGCTATAGCTGAGAATCCTGCTATAGAGGTAATTGTATCATTACAATCAAAATGAAATGCATTATTACATTAAAATTGATATTATTATGGTTCAGCATGACATAAATGACCTGAAATATATATATATTTTTTATATTAGGTTGAACTGGGCAAGGCTGCGTGCTTGGACTTTGGAGACCTGCCAGTTGGAGGAGCCAAATCCTTTGCTCTCAAACTGCTTAACAGGACCCATGCCACAGTTCCCATCCGTCTGGTCCTCAGTGCTGTGAGTCAGTCCGATTAAGATGATTAACAGAACATATTTTATAATCCCAATCAAAACATCACTAAAATAAAAACAGGACATAAACAAATTTAAACAGGTTGAAACAAAGAGAAGAAGAGTGCCTGCATTACAGTATTGAAAATTGCATAGTCATGTCATCAATTTGGTTTGCATTTAAAGATCCCATGGCATGGTACTTCTTGATGCTTTTATATGGTGCCTTAATGGTTCCCTAATACTGTAAATGAATCCTGCTCCAAAATCAAGACTCAGTGCATGAGAAAGACACATGTACACAGTCAGAGTCAGAAAATCTCTCTGAACAACTCATTCTGGGCGTTGTTGCTTGAATGCAAATGAGAAGGACAGAGAGAGGTTAGAGGAGCGGGTGGGGGGGGCCAAATGCGCCGCTGGTTCCTTGTTTTAGCAGTGCGCTGTGCGCAGGCCTAGGGCTGGGCGATTAATCGAGATTTGCGATATCTCGAGATGTTTTATGAAATCGAGAAAGATTTTGGCATATCGAAAAACTCGAGATGAATAAGATTTCGCCATTCTTATTTCGCCACTCGCCACTGCTTATTTTCCTCATCTGTTTGTGGAGCTGTCCGCCCCGCCTCCTTCTTGCGTTTGTGTTTCACTGCGTCTCGTGTTTCCCCCCTCCCCTCCCCTCCCCGTGCACACACCGCGTGTGTTTGTTGATAACTTATCCAACATGGCGGCGCCCACAGAAGCACGAGAGAATTCATACCAAAGAAAAGAACAAACGGCTCCATTTTATGGCGGTATTTGGGATTTAAAACGTCCGATGAGGAGCAGAAAGAGGCATTTTGCAGAGAATGCAAGAAACTGGTGCCATCAAAATCATCGAGGGCAAATCCACCACCACTTCTAAGATGACACAACAAACAACGCTCCAAACATCTTTACCCCGGTGTCTACCCTATGAAAAAACAAGTGCAAGGTGAGTCAGCATTACGGAGTCCATTGCCTTCCATATCGCAAAAGACATGACGCCCATAGCGGTTGTTGAGCGACCGGGCTTCATACGAATGCTAAAAACGCTTGACCCTAGATACAATCTCCCTAGTCGCCACTTTTTTGTCAGTGCGGTACAGAGCAAGGCTGCATTTGGCGAGTTTTAATCTCTCTATGTGTGTGGGTGGGTGTTGCCAGTGAGTGAAATATTTGGGTGGGTCGGGTATGTGGCGTTGATTCTAAAGCACACTTGCGTTTTAATGGTTGCAATAAATTAATATAGTATTTCTAGAAAAAAAAAAAAAGATGCAGAATAATGTGCTAAGTTAAAGCAAATACACACACAAATATAAAATGTACTACAGTCACAAAACACACGAGAATTCATGGATTGAGGCTCTATTAATCTATATTTAAAAACAATTAATTTAATATGTGCTTTTTCACTTGGCTACGAAATGAGGGATTTTTTTTGTCTTTTATCCTAAATGTTAAAGAAGCACTTCATAAGAACTGTCTACCCTCAGGTTTTGTTTACAATTAAAATAAGGCGATATACTACTTCCTTGGTTTGGTAATGTTAAAAATGGTGCACAAGCACTTTGTTACTAGTACCTGTCTACCTTTAGGCACTTGGCTGCCTGTTTGCACTTCAATAAAAAAAAAACCTTGCTGAATTTGGCGCGTTTGTCCCCCCCCCCCCCCCCGCATAGATATCGAGATATATATCGTATATCGAGATATAGCAAAAACATATCGAGATAAGTTTTTTTCTCCATATCGCCCAGCCCTACGCTGGCCCCACTTCCGCGTTTTAAGCGCGGAGGAAGAAAGGAGAGGCATTTCAATGAAAAAAAACACATTTTCGAAGAAGAGACTTTATTGCTCTCACACTGGAGAAATTCTTCTCTGCATTTTAACCCATTATATATATATATTTGTTTTTAATATAAATATAAATATAAATATATATATATATATATATATATATATATATATATATATATATATATATATATAATTTTTTTTTTTTTTTTTTTTTTTAATATATATATATTTTATATATATTTTATATATATTTTATATATACCCACCCAGACACGGGGAGAACATGCAAACTCCACACAGAAAGGCCCAGGCGACCCGGGGATCGAACCCGAAACCTTCTTGCTGTGAAGCAAGAGCACTAGCCACTCAGCCACTGTGCCGCCAGAAAATAAAATTAAACAACTGCTGTTTCCGAGGAAACACTCACATGTGCCTCCAGGCAATTAAAAAAACGCATTTCGCATTGCGTAGCTCATTCGCGGTCCAAACTCTCTGGGCGTGATTTACAGAGACGGTGGGTAGACATCCAGACGGGGGTGGAGCTGCATTTTTCGATGTGACGTCACATAGTTGCCTAGTTCAGAATCGCCCGTTTGAGCTGTGTTTTTTTTCTAACGCAGAAAAGGACCGCAAATGCTCAGTTTAGACATTTCGCAACTTTTTGCCATGGGGGGGGCCCTAAACAGGGTAGGGGAGCTCACATTAACGTTCAAAAACCTCAGAAAGTGAAAATTTCATGCCATGGGACCTTTAAGTTTATCATGCTACAGAAATGGAATCTTTGTATTTTTTGTTTTTCATTTTTCTTTCGCCTGTCTCGCTCCAGAACGCTACAGCCTGGCGATGCTTCAGTTTATCCAAAAACCCTGTGACCATGACATGTGAGGTGACGCAGCAGCCCGGGCACATCACCCCAGTGTCTCCTCCTGCTGTGATGAATCATGTGATGCACGCCAGCTACGGAGAGGTGAGATCACAAAACTCACAGTTCAAAATCGTATCAAAAACAAGATATTGCCTAACCTTTATTGTGGGATTTTCTGATGTAATATGATTTGACACTTTTTATTACTAGAATCCAGAGAGCTTTGTGGTTTGGGTTCATTTCAAGGCTCCTTCAAAGTACACATCCTCAACTGGTAGGAAAAAATATATTATCCACTATGTTTTGCTACTATAAGAACTGTATTGTGTGAAAGTGTTTAGTTATAGTCTAGTCTTATGTAAATGTGTAGCAGTATATGCATACAAGTTACAGGATCAGGTCAGTTTCAAGATCACGTCAATTACTGTAATTCAGGGGTGTCAAACTCATTTTGGTCCGGGGGCCGTATCCAACCTACTTTGATCCCAAAGGGGCTGGATCAGAAAACTCATGGCAAATATACCCCAAAAATAACAATAAGTCCAAATATTTGTGCTGAGAAACACAAATCTATTACAGACTGCTGTTTCTTCAGTCTCAGCAATAATTCGTTTATCTTCTGTCTTCTCAATTCTCCGTTCAAGTTCTTGTATTGTTCAAAATGCTGTGTTTCGTAGTGGCGTTCAAGATTATATTCCTTGAGCACCGCCACTTGTTGCAAACACACTGAGTGTACTGGTTTCCCATTCACCTCCGTGAACAAATAGGAATTAGTCCATTTTTCTTGGAAAATCCTGCACTCGGCGTCCACTTTTCTAATTTTTGACATTTTGCTAATGAGGGTGTCGCGGTCAACAGTCTAAAAGAGGGTCCTTTAAGAGCGTTTGGAAATAGGCGAGTCTTCATTTGTGCTTCTCTGGGAAAAGCAGAAAAGTGGTGCAGAAAATTACCAATATTTTTATAGAAAATTTTAATACAAAATCAGCCGAGGGCCAGATTAAAGGTCTTGGAGGGCCGGATCTGGCCCCCGGGCCGCATGTTTGACACCCCTGCTCTAATTTTTACACCAGTTATGTACATAAAAAAGGTATTAAAGATGTTAAGTTTTAAACATGGGTATACCGTGTTATTTTAGAGGAACTTGGAGAGCCTGATGAGTTTGTGGCTCGCGTTGACATTGAAGTGGATTCCCCAGGCACCACACATGTGATCCAAAGTATCCCTTTAAGGGCCAGATCTGGAACAGCACGAGTTCATGCACCAAAGGACCTACAGGTGCCACAACTCCATCTCTTTATCTTTAGTTTGTGTAAGGGCTAAACACGATGTAACTTTTTCTGTTGGGGAGCGCTCATCTCCTGCGTGTCTCTGTTGAGTTATGTTTTTGCAGTCAGTTTCACAGTATGGCTTTAAATGTATCTATCTTCATGAAGAGCGGGAGACACTACTAGGTCAGATCTGAGCCGACCCCACTCACTTTAAGAATGCATGTTTTCAGCATATTTTTGAACAGTCACAATGGCACTGCCAATGCCATACTGTGGAAAATAACTGGGTCATTCCAGAATTGGAGGACATTTTGGCTTTAAAATTCTTGAAAAATAAACCTTCACTTTTCTGATTTTCTGCTACATATTCATCAATAATAGGTAATAAACTATCAAATGCTTGATTAGCTCAGCTTATAGTCAATGATACAGTTTTTATGACATGATTTATGATTTATTTATTTACTCTAATCACAGTAACAGGGTTGCAAAATCGCACTAATGTTCACTTTATCTCAGGAGTAGAAGCTGTTTAGCTGTTACTGCTAATCAAGAGAAAAAAATATTTATGAAAAAAAAAAAGTCTTATTCTGATAATATGCATGAGGTAGAGTGAGACATTCAGTCAAGGCTAAATATTTTATAAAAATATGAAAAATAGAAGAGAAGACAAACCTTTGCCCATTCTTTTGGAAAACTGTTTGATTACGTCAAGTCCAGGGGATCATGTGGTTCACTGTTGATTGATTGATTGATTGATTGATCATGTGGTTCTGCTTTCTTCTTCTTCTTCTACCAGGCTAAAAATGTTCTGGTAACAGGGTTGCGTGCATGTTGTGGGACACATGTTCCATGAATAATAATAATTATTTCAAATATTATGTCTATTAAAACAAAAGTTCCACAGTTACAAGAGATGGAAATGAAACAAATTATACAAAAAAACAAGAAATTTCAATTTAATTTTAACTGGTTTATTTGAGATTCAATTTGGCCCTTAGAGGGGTGGGACAAGAGGAAAATGGCATTTTGGGGGGGGTACTCCAGATTTATTTGGTATTTTAAAAACTATTTTCAAGCATTCTTTTCTTAGTTTTTTAGATTTGGTCTCAGGACAAGTAAATTCACTCAGAAACTGTATGTTTTAATATTTTGTATGTTGATTATTTAATATTTGATGGGTGGGATGTAAAATGTCCTCCAATTCTGGAATGATCCAACTACCAATAACATGGAGACGGGGCGTTTAGCGAACTCCCCACCAGAAAAGTTACATAGTTCACCTTTAAAGTTTGTATCATTCTTTTTTTTACTTATAAGGCAGGGTAAGGTTATTTTATCATCAATATATACATGGGAGTTTATGTAGCGAATATCACTTTCAGCCAGGTGCCCAACTGAATTCTCTTCTAAACTTTCTTTCCTGTCCTAATTCAAATGCTGAACTGCCTGTGCTGCCTGTGTCTAGACTGTCAGCCTCATTGCTCCGGTGGGTAAATCCAGCCAACAAATGCTGCCATTAAAGAATGCAGGAAACATTGACGTGCAGCTGAAACTCAAGGTAATTCTGACCTTTACTTTTCTTATTAGATTTGGGATTTGGGTAAGCCTTTGTGACATTTTGGACTCGGTCTGTGTGTGGGGACTCATTGATATTTTGCCCCTGTTTTCTTGTGTTCACCTTCATCCCGTCTGGCCTCTTTTCGCACAATCCCATTCCAAGTCCAACTCTACAATGAATTCTTAAAGGGATAGTTCAGTATTGAAGCTCTGTTGGCTACAAGTCTTCATTTAGTGTCTGTGATACAAGTTCAGTTTATTATCATGCCATACATACACAAGAAAATTAGACAAAATAGTGTGGCAGTTTGTGTGGCAGTTTCCAAAGAATAGAAACTTAAAGTAAAAAAAATACATGCAATGAATATGGTATGTATTTTAACTTTTAAAGTTATCTTAAATAATACGTTTATATAATTATATGGCTATTGGTTGAATTTTAATGGTGTTAATTTTACTGTTTTGAGAAATAGGTCTTTATAATATATCCAAACAGGTTCATTAATAGACTACAGAAAACCACAGCTATAGGGATCTTTGCTGCTGAGAAGTGTCCTCTATTTCTGTTTAGTTTGCAAGGTTGTTTTTAGGGAATTTAATCCATCCTTTATTACTTGCTATATATAAAATAAAATGATAAAATATTTCAGTGTAATCCACTAACTGATAGTGGTTGTATTCACATTGTAGAATGTGCAAATTATGGTATAAATTATATTCTATTTACATAAAGGAAAAAAACTACTTGAACAACTTTTAGTTTCTTGAACACAATTTCCTCATTTTATACAATGTGCATTTTCTACGTATTTCAGGTGCTTATTTTCCAACATTATCTTGTTTTCAGTGCAGTGAATCTGATGGTTGCTTTTCTGTCACACCAAATGAGCTGTCCCTAAAAGTGGGAGAAGAGCGGAGTATTGTCATTTCCTTCAAAGCCCAAGAAAACAGGAACGCCAAAGAAAGGTGCTCTATATTTTCTATTATGTCTGTGCAGATGTAGTTTTCCTGCTGAAAATGGGAAGACCCATCTCCTGATTAGATTTGCTCAAAGCCCACATGTTCAGTGTAAATTGGTTTTCTCTATATCCTGTGTTGCAGCCTCCTTACCATTCTGGTGCTGCCGTCTGGGCCCCAGTATGAGGTGACCCTTAAAGGAGAATTCGCCTCAGACATCTCTGGGAAACGAGCCATTTCTTCCTCTTCTGTTCTAGCTCCTGGTTTGGTCAATGACATCCCACCGATCCTATCCAATAAACAGTTTGTTGCCTGGGGTGGGGTCACCTTAGGCCGTGCCATGTAAGCAACTTTCCTGTAATTTATGTTTATAAAAATCTGTACATGTATCAATTATTCATGGGAACGTAATCAATGAAAAATCTCAATCCCCATCTTACTCGATTAAGAGTTTTCTAATGTTATTCATGAGAAGGGACGGCCATGTCTACAGGGAGTGTTTTCCCTCACAAGCCATTTCAATATAATGTACAATTTATTTACTTTGAGAAGTGAGGTACATACTGTTCTTAGCTACAACACAAAACTCTGGCCCAGCTCTTTGTGTCACACTCTGCGGCAACTATGACATACACAGGACGTCCTGTAACTATTACCTTTGTTCTGATGCAGACAACAGAAGATGGTCTTAAGAAACAATTCGAAATCCGAGACACAACACCTACGGTTGTTGATACGGGGTCAAGACCAAGACTGTTTTCAGGTAAAGTATGCCATTTCCACTTACCAACCAATCGACTGATTGTTAACAGAGTTGTTCACCTTCTTCAACTTTCTTAACGTAACTTGAAATTCAAAAAGGGCTCAAATACAAAATTTCTACAGTATATCATTAGACTATAACCTGTGCTAAACTCATCCCTATAAAACACAAAATGTGTAATTTATATCATTGGCTTAAATGAATGGTGTATGTCTATTAAAATAAAATTCAGCCTCACATTTTAAGAACTCTAATACTACAATGTGACTTATTTGTCCTCAGCTCCAGAGTATGTTCAGTCCTGAGGAGCGTCTGACCCGACATGGAGAGCTATCCATCCGCCCCAGAGAAGACGTGACCGTGCACCTGCTCTTCGCTCCCACCCGCGTCGCCTGCATGATGGCCAAACTGGAGATCAAGCAGTCCGGAGTACGGCCCTCACAGCCAGGCATCAAGTTCACTGTAAGCATGAGGCTGCTGTGGATGCTCTACACACTTTTCTAATCTAGTTTAGTAAATCTTTTAATAATGGGATTGAGTAAAATGGTCATAAAACATAATCATAATTACATAATACAATTCCTTTAATTACCTCAAATAGGTACAACATTGGGTTAGACTATGGGCCTTGTCATAGCTCAAATGCTACAAGTGCATATTGCCACCATAAATGACAGTAAAAAATCTGAGGGAAATTTTGCAAAGCAAGGAAATGTAAAAATTTTGATTAAATATTTCACTTTTATATGTAGAAAATACAACTGTTTAACCAAATACAATTGTGCTAGTAAATTAATTAGTAAATGAACATAATGTAATTATGTAATGTCTCAGATCCCTCTCTCGGGCTATGGTGGCACCAGTAACATTATCCTGGAGGACCAAAGGAAGCAGGCAGACGGTTATGTGGCCACTCTCACAGATGTAGCAATGGGCCGAGTCAGTAAAGTGTGTCTGTGTGTGAGGAACACTGGCTCCAGAGCTGCCTTCGTCAAAGCTGTGGTCTTCTCAGACATCCTCAAACGAGCCACTATGGAGGGGTCCATCATCAGCATCGCTCCCTCTCAGTTTGTACTCAAAGAAAGGACACAAGAGGTACACAACAGCAGATATTGTATCAAAACAGCATTTAAAAGTTGCTAGTATATTTTGGTGTATGTCCAACCCATAGCTGCTGCAATTAACTTCATTTGTTTGTCTAGTCCAGGGGTTCTCAAACAATGGTACAGTTCTAATGTTTACTTAGTTTAGAATCTATTTTGTCCACATTCTTATCCTCCTTTGGGTAATTTCTCACTAGTTAGAACTAGTGTGGCAGTGTCGTCCTATTTGATCTGGTTTAAATCTGGTGGTACAGGGAAAGCCAAATCTATTGTTAGGTGATACTTTTTCTGGTAAGTTTGATGTCCGTTTGGTATCAATTAGAATGTATTTTAACACGCAATATAACTTTTTTTTAGGTAATTACGATCCTTATGAAATCCACCCAGAGAGAGGTGAGCCTGTGCCAGTTGACTGTTGCACAACTTGCCACTTTGTGCTTGTTCTGTGGGGATGAGGTCTCCAGGCAGCAGTACAGGAAGTAAGACCTTTTGCTTGTATTAATATTTATTCTGCCAAAAGCAGTTTGGTCAGAGCAGTTCACCTATAGTATAGACGCAATTATATTTGTCAGCTGAGTTAAGAGGCCTATTATTATGCAAAATCAACCTTTTAAAGCTTTTCACCCTGTTATAATTGGTTCCCCTTCAAATTTACCTGCTCACCGTTGTACTTGGAATGATTCATGAATGTTTGAGTAATCTTTATTCATACTCCTGCATTCAAGATGTCATTGCTCCGATCCATCCCCTTTTCACCCCCATTAATACTTGCTCACTGCTGTTTACTTTCTTTGTTCTCCAATTATATTTTGATTATACACAAAGATTTGGCAGTATTGCGTGGCAATTTTGGCTCAAATGTAACTGACATCATCACTTTGTTGTGATGACGTTTATATCAATGTACCGTAAAGGGATCCAGTTTTCCAACCCGGAAATCAACAGACTTATTTGTCTTAGCTCAGTATTGTCTAAAACTGTCTAAAATATAACATAAGGATTCATTGGTGTCGTAGATTAGAACCATATAGCAGACAAAAGCACAAAGTCTTTAACTTATTAACTTGTATTGAATTTATGTTGATTTGTTTCAAGCTATGTAATTCATTTATTTCCACAGATTATTTTGGTAATGAAATCTTTGTCCTTTCTACTTTTGCTTTAGATTACTTCAAAGCAAACCCGAGGGTGCACGAAAGGCGCTGTCGGAGAACAGCCTTTTGAAAACCATAGAATTCAATGAGAAGTTTCTTGGAGAGGAAATTGTTACTGAAAGTAAGTTACAACACATCCAAAAGTTTCCAATGAACTTGCCTGGTCTAAGTGATCACATCCACTTTTCTTAGCGTACGATTTGCCAGTGCGGCCGAATGAAGCGCACCTGTTTTATGGGAACATGAGTAAAGTGGTGGTGTGTTTAATGGGCAGCACCAAAGGCCCGGAGTCTGCGGAGAACAGCTACAGTGATGGATCTGTGCCATCCTCACGGCGCAGCTCGGCCAGTGACGGGTATATAACATTTTCATATTTCTTTGTACAAGATAATGTGTAAAGGTCAATATAGGTCACTTTTGTTTAATTAATGACATGGATCCACTGTACACAAGGTAAAATATGACTAAGCGGCTTTCACGACATTCTGGAGTGTCATAATGTTAGATTGTGAGCTTGGGCTGAAATGATCCAAACTCCTTACATAATACACAAATATGGAACCTTCTCCTTATTTGTGACTGTATGTGTAAATGCACACAGTTTTCCAAACAGGAAGTGGCCATGGTGGCGCTTTCGGCTCCATCGACACAACGTTGCCCCTCTCTCCTTTACTGCTGCTATCAGGTTCCTCATTTTGGTCATAAAATGTTAGTATTAAAGGAATATTAACGTTTTTTTACAATCTGAAGATTATTTCGGTAATAAAACACGTTGATTTACTCACCCATATCACTTTAGTGACATTTGGAGCAGTTCCGTAGATTTGGTAGGTTAGGATATCCGGGTAACGTGAGTGCTCGGGGCACAATGTTGCGGTCAACAAACAACACAAACTTTAGCACTTTTCAAATCACAGAAGCTCGCTGTGTCGGCGTAGACTTTAAGTGGAGTCCAAATTGGCCTGAAACCCGATATCCAGCTATATTTTCATTTGATGATGTCATCATAGAGGACAGCGCGCATGTGCGAATTCCCAGCTGATTCGCAGATAAACACCGCTCTGAACTTTTCTGTTGCGAGCGACACATGGCTGAAGATTCAGACTTTGAGACTGAAGAGGAGTTATTTGAGTATGACGGCCGTCCCTATCGTTTTGAGCCTGAGTAAACGGATGAGGAGGTATTAGAATGAAGTGGAGACAGTTTGAGAAACGGCGCACAGGATAACAGCCATGGGTATTGCATTACTTCTCAGAACCACGCTGAATCCGCTGGACTTCCTTCTTTTCCTTTGCTGGTAAAAAATCATCAGGACTGAAGTGAGTACTGCAAACACGATGGTCCAAACGTCTTACAGCTTTGCCTTTCATGTCTGGGTCCATTCTCAAAGCAAAGAGCTCCAGATTCTGATGAGGAAGCCTGTGAAAGCTCAACTTCGTCCAAGATGTCATTTTGTTTTCGCAACCGGGATAAATGCATGTTCGCACAATTTTCTCAAGCGGAGATGTTTTCGTCTTCTTGGCTTCTTTCGGACTGCACCCGGGATCTGACAGCTGGGAATTCGCACATGAGCGCTGTCCTCTATCATCAAATGAAACTATAGCTGGATATCGGGTTTCAGGCCGCTTTGGACTCCATTTAAAGTCTACGCTGACACAGCGAGCTTCTGTGATTTGAAAAGTGCTAAAGTTTGTGTTATTTGTTGACCGCAACATTGTGCCCCGAGCACTCATGTTACCCGGATATCCTAACCTACCAAATCTACGGAACTGCTCCAAATGTCACTAAAGTGATATGGGTGAGTAAATCAATGTGTTGTATTACCGAAATAAGGTTCAGATTGTAAAAAACTGCTACATGTTTTTATTTCTTTATTTTGTCTGTAAATCAATTCTTATTCCTAATTCAGTGCTGCTCCAAATTTGCCCCCGTAACTGCTAGCCTTGTGAGCCTCATTTGACTGGAGCTAAATGCTATGGGTGACATCGCACTCCCTTAGTCCACTTCTTTTTACATCGATCTATCAGATAGGACCTGTAAATTAACCATATGTAAGAAATACTATCATTACTTCACAAATAATATTAATAGTTCCATTACCTATTTAATTCAATTTTACTATTTGTTTGTAAAAAAAAATATTAGTCATCACTTTAGTGTAACATGCTGCAGTTTACCACAGTAAAGTAACTCCAGTATTACGTCCTCTTGTGTGTTTTTTCAGTGGTTTGACAAATGGCAACGTGTCTCTAGACGTGCTGCCAGTGAAGGGTCCTCAGGGCACAGGCCTCAAAGTACCAGAGCCATCCTTGAAGGTAACATTTAAAGAGCTAGTATGATGTCATGGTTGAAAACATTTTTGCAGCAATTGTACATCATTTCAATACATTTTCTAATATAGTATGTCATTATTTTAGAACTTAATTTTAATGCGCATTTTAAGATTTCCCTAGCCTGTTTTTTTTTTTGTTTTTTTTCAAATGTGAACCACTTGTGTTTCTAATCATGCCTCCTCCTTCACAGGGCTCCGAACCGTTACACAAGCCGGCTGAATCATGGGCCATTCATCCAGAGCAGCTTCTCCTACCTGCTCCCACCATCAGTGAGTCCAATCCCAATTATAGTTTCAGATTTAAATACCAGTCTGTTTTTGAGCAGAGAGCTGAAGGTTTTTCATGTTCTTGTTTCTGTAGATGGACCGTCCGCCACCAGTACAGTTCAGATCCGGAATAACTCCTCCAGAGAGCTGAGATTTGACCTGTCCTGGCCCGCTCACTGCCTCACCATCACCCCTCAACATGGAGTCATTGAACCTCAGTAAGTTGTTCATATTAATGCCATTACAAATTATATATGGCATAAAATTACAAATTATTATGAAACAAAAATACAAATTAATGACTAATAAGCTGCCTGTAGAATGGTGAGCTGATTTTCACAGGTGCAGGAAAATCGATATGAAGCCTGATCAGTACTATTGGTATCCAAGTATACTACAAAATCAGCATCACAAGGTCAAAGGACTTGGTATCGTGATAGTATGTGAAACTTGGTAATAGAATAAAATAGAATAGAATAAAATTCAGACAAATTAAAGTCACAACTATCAAATTGAGTTAAGCTGAATCTGTTATAGTAAAAGTGCTCAGTGAATCAAACAATACTTTCTCTTCTGTTATGGTTGGATAAAAACATAATGATTACTTATTGATTATTACTTGTATATCTAGGTGCCACTTGCAAATCCTCATCAGCCCCAACCCCTCTCTTGCAAACAAATCTTCTCTGCTGCCTTGGAGTGGAAAGATCTATGTTCAGTGTGATAGTCAGCAGAAGGTAAACTATTCTAAATTACAGACTTAACCCTGTCTAATTTCAGTCTAATTTAACTGACCATGTTTTTACTTCGCTTTAGTTCATTAAGGTTCAGATTCGGGAAGACTTGGTGTTGGATGTTTCCGCAGCAGCGGGAGACTCTACGCTCTCAGCTCTTCCTCCTCAGGCTGCGACTCCAGTGATGCATCTTCCACGAGGCCCCGCAAAACCTCTGATGTCCACACAGCCTTCTCCAGACCTGGTGAAGATCAGGACTAAGACCATAGTGTTCCCCATCACTGCATCCGGGGAGACGTCAGGTGAAAATTGTTCAAAAGTTCAAAAATTGAACTGTCAGTGCTGTTGGTGATGTTTAAATAGGTGTGTACCCTTTGCAAAACAATTGTAATACCCCATCTCCTTACTGCTTTCATTATTATTCGTGATTATTTAAAAAAAAAAAAAAACGTACATATGACCCATTAAGGCTAAAGGTGCACTTTGAAGTGCAGGGTCCACCTGCTTGCCTCCATATGATTCTTTTTCCTGGAATGTTCCACAATATGGGATTAAACATATAGATAGGTTTACCCATCTCCATTGATTGATATTTTAGAGCAATAATAATAATTAAATAGTTAATAATTAAGGTGACCCTTCACCAGAAAAGAAACATGGTGAAATAAAATAAACATTTAAACTGGTACACCCCCTCGCTTTGGTCCAGTTGGAACTTAATTTGTGTTAGTAATATTGCATTAATAATACATGTCAGATTTCATTGTGGAATCCTTATATATTACAGTCATAACGACATGTGTCACTAATTAATTAAAAAAGCTCCTTATTCTCAGTCTGTTTGAAAGTACACACATTTCATTTTTCCTCTTGCATTTAACCTTCGCAGTCTCTCAAAAATTTAGAGAGAATGGTTTTGAAATGGTGAATGTCAAAAATCGTGCGCTTCGGCAGGTGTGTGCGTGCGTGTGCGTGCGTCTGTGTGCACGGATGCGTCTGTGTGTGGGTGGGTGTGTGTGTGTGCGTCTGTGTGTTTGTGTGTGCGTGTGTCTGTGTGCACGCATGCGTCTGGGCGTGCACGTGTGCATCTGGGTGTGTGTGTGTGTGGGTGTGCGTCTGTGTGTGTGTGTGAGTGTGCGTCTGTGTGTGTGTGTGAGTGTGCGTCTGTGTGTGTGTGTGTGTTTGTGTGTGTTGTTGGTGAGACACTCACTGTGTTCTCGCTCTCCAGAGGCCCATCTGGAGGTGGAGAATGGGGATGTGGATTTGAGGTGGTACCTGTCGTCCTTTGCTCCTCCATACGTCAAGGTGCTTTTATGTCACTACTGATTCTTTTCATAGTACAACAGATTAGACTTGGACTTAGACAAACTTCATTGATCCACCAGGTATTAAAATGTTTATTTCATTTTCCAGTAAGTTGTGACTGCTAATAATATGGTTTTGGTTTATTTCATGACTTTTAAATAGATGTAAGCATTTTTGTGACATTGCACTCAAGCTGTTCTGTCACCCAGGGGGTTGACACGTCAGGAGATGTTTATCGAGCCACCTACACTGCTTTCAGATGCTCCAGAGTCTCAGGGACACTGGGAGCCCAGGAGAAGATGCAGGTAAAGCTTTCATTTCCAATGTTATTTTTGTCATACTCACTGGTTTCTAATTCAGACACATCTTCATTCTCAAACACTGGTTGTTTTTTCTTTTACATATTGAAAGTACTTTTATGATTTATACTACATGTAATCTATGTAAAAACACTGGTGTCTAGGGTGCATCTGTGAGCTCATCTGGGTTGTTTTTAGAAACAACTTTTTCATCAGACTCTGAATTGTTAATGTATCTGCTTATCATTAGCTCACTCAGCCATTTTGAAATTGATTTAGTTTTTTCACTTTTTTTTTCACTTTTTGTATTAATGAAATGAGAATCCCTCTGTATTAATGAAATGTGATAACAGGACTATGACAAAATGATAAAGTATGTGCCAGTAGTAATTTTGTGTGTGTCTCCAGGTGCCAATCACTTTCCTCCCGAGGGATCGAGGGGAATATGCCCAGTTTTGGGATCTGGAATGCCACCCGCTGTCTGAGCCACAACAAAAAACTAGGCTTCGCTTTCAACTCTGTGGCACTGTGAGAAGTTTTCAACTCTTTAACTTTTCCAAAAAATAAAAAAATAAAACACAACAGGAGGTGTCACAACGTAGTAATAATAATAATTAAAAAAAACAAACAAAAAAAACACTAATTAAAAAAGCACCACCAAAATCTTTCTAAACAACTTCAAATCACGTTTAAGCTTATTTAA
This sequence comes from Paratrypauchen microcephalus, assembly GCA_036785185.1. Lineage (NCBI taxonomy): Eukaryota > Metazoa > Chordata > Actinopteri > Gobiiformes > Gobiidae > Paratrypauchen > Paratrypauchen microcephalus. The sequence goes on from JAVJIX010000002.1 coordinate 21,829,729, forward strand.
TTTTATCCTAAAGGCCTGCCAAAATAATTAACTTTAAGAGATAAAGTTGTATTAAGTCTTTGTAGTGTTCGTGACAGAATTGACAAATGAGAAAAATATAGATGTGGGATGATAAGGAGGGCCCCCCGCTGGGACGGCCCCGCGGGCTCTGCGTTTGTGCTGCTTTTAAGTGAAGTGTTGTGACAGACGTGCTTAACTTAAGAGCATACGTGCACAGCAAGAGGGACGTCAGGAAGAATGCTTCATATTATGTAGGTTAAGTAGCAATGTACATTTTATCTAAGTTTTTCAAACCAAGTAGGCGATTATCACAACGCATTTGTCCTGTTGAGTGATGATATTTAGTAAATTTCGTGTGACTTTTTACAAGTAACATTGGTCTGTTGTCTGGTGTTTTTAAAGGGTACCAAGTCTGGCCCAGTTCAGGGTGCACAAGAAGGAGACTGTTCTTTAGTGAAGACAGAACCCATGATCAAGATCAAGAAAACCAAAGTTGAACCAACTGTGACCAAGCCTGGGTAAGTACATTGACACTTTATTTTATTTATTTACAAACATTTAAAATAGTTAATACATTTAATTCTATGCAGTAATTATTTGTTTTTTATAAGTTTAAAGACAGTCCACAGTTGAATCTTATATTCTATTGTTGTTTTTTAACTAATTATGCAATCTAGGGATCCACGTTTTTTTTTTGTTTTTTTTTTGCCACATCCGGTCCCGATACCTGAATTTTGATATCTGCCGATACCGATACTATTCCAATACCAAAACTGTTTGTTTTCAATATTATCATCATTATTGTTAAACGACAAATAAACATTGTCTGGTGGAAGTGTACCTCGTCTTTGGAATGACTGCAGAAGTGATTCCTGTCGGCTACTTTCTGTCCCATGGCTCAGAAGTCATCGTGCTCTTTAGTGTGGCGCTTTTTCACATGTTTTAAGTTTGTTGTACAACGGCTTTGCAAACATTGCACGTTGCCGTCTTTTTCTTTGAGGTGTTTCTAGTAAAAAGTATTTCCACACAGCGGACATGTTGTGCTGAAAAGTCGGTTCCCCTGCTCACTCGCGCTGCTAGTTCGCCTGGAGCTGGCTGCAAACTGGAATGGATTTCCAGAACGGAAGCGTGTCTCATCATTACTCTGTCTCTCATTGAGATCCGCCTCCGTTCAGGAAATCCATTCCACATTTTGCAGCAGGAGCAGAGCAGCCGACAGGGAATTACTCGTAGAGTCATTTCAGCAGATAATGTGTGTATACAGTAGGGATGTCAACAATTAATCGACTTACAATTAACTGTCGATCAAGACGTTGGCCGAACAAAATGCATTAATTGTAACTAATCGCTAGAGGGCGCTGTTCTGGAATGTGAACACGAGATGTGAATCCACTCGCGACTTTCAGCTTTTTTTATGACGGGACACTTTCATCCCTGAACCATATATTTTTTGAAATTATAAAAGCATGTCACTTACATGCCTTTATAATTTCTTGATTGTTCTGGTTTGAGGCCCTGTAATGTTTTATGCTGTGTCCAGGGGCCCTGTGAAATTTATATTTTGTACTGTAACTCTTCACAGATTAAGGGAGAGAAATATTGTTGATGCCTTAGTTCAAAATAAATGTTGAGAATGTCCTAAAAATAGCCTGGATTCACTGGTTTCATCACAATATGTAGACTAAATAACATTCTGTTATTTAATTTCTTCCTTTTAATTTCAAGATTTCCATGCTGCAAGTGCAACAACTGAGCCAGTCCTCAATTTATTTTCAATAAAGAATGTATTTTGTTATTCAGCATCAATACATTTGTCTGCTTTTTACTAAGGAATAATTAATTGAGGAATATACAATATAATAATACTATGATATATTTTTGACTCAGTGTTATAATAATTTGCATCCCTAATATACAGACATGGCTCATGGATCGGAAATTTACGATCGGTGAATTATGTTGATATTGGAACCCGATACCGGATCGGCCCCATCCCTAATGCAATCTGTCAGTTATGATTTCTCTCATGCACAATTCTTTTAGTATTTGTACAAATGTATTGATGTGTGTTTTTAATGAGATTTGAAACTATTTTAAATGTCCATATAGCCTTCATTTCTTTATTTGTTTCATTCATAAAAGATGAATACAAAATAGTTCTGTAACATTTAACCATGTGAATGAAAAGGAGCAGAAAGAAGTATAAACTTATAACATCTGCCCCCTTTTCACACAAAATCAGACATTTACAACATTTCATCAGCCTTTTTGGTGACTTGCTTTTCAAAAATATTTTCATATTCTTATTCATGTCAGAATAGTTTGAACAAAAAAGGCCATATGATTGATAATTTTTTTATGGGGTAAATCCATATAATACATTGAGCTGAATCTATAAAATTGCACAGTATTTTCCTTCAGGGGTTTAACATGCCCTGGCTTCATTGTACAAAACAAAGGTGTAGAAAAGCTGTATTTTTGAAGCCTGTTCTCCAATCTCTTCTGATTGTCATTCCTCTCAGTGCGGAGGAGGCTGTGCGGAGGGGAGTGTACTCTCCCCAGGATCTGTACACATTCCCGGCCACACGGGTCGGTGAGTCGAGCTCTCTGAAGGTCAACATCCGAAACAACTCTGCCGACACGCACGAGGTAAGCCGGATTCCCATCAAGACATCCAGAAGGAGAAGGAGTTTTCTTTTTCGCTTACCACAGCACAAAGTCAAATCCATTGTATACACATGAAAGGCTATCAGTTTAGAGGGGAACAGGAGCTAAGCTGTAACCTTGGTTTTGATGGCATGTGGCGCATGTTTTAGCACAGTTTGTTACTTTTTTTGGGGCCAAGTCTACACGAGGTTTGCAAACTGATATTTTCCTTAAACGATTTTACAATGTCATTCCACATTTACTCAAATTCAGATTAGAAGATCACATGCTACGTACCACATAAAATGCCTACATAAAATACTGTCTTTCAGCCTTTTGAATGTCTTGAGGATTAAAATGTTATTTGTTAAGCATTACATTTGAATTTAAAGTTCAAAGTCCATAAAGATATTTTTATACAATTCAATGTTTTTATGTAGAAATAGTTAAATAAAAAGTGAACATTACCATTTCATCAGTATGTTCACTAAAAAGTGGGATACTTCTAAGCTTTTCCTTCCTTGATTATCAAAATTGACTTTGAAGTTCTAGTCTTCCAAACAACATCAATTTGAGCCCAGACAAAAGATTGAAAATACAAAATCTGCTCTTGTGTGGCCGTGGCCTCTAAAAGCGGTCCCATGTTGGGCGATTTAAGCAGTAGTGACAGCAGCTGACGATTTGCATGATTGAATGTTGTAACCTAACGTTTGTTCTGTGCCTGGCGTGGACTTGACATTTGATGTGTGGCTTCTCTAATTGACTTGCAGCTGAAATTTGTAAGCCCTAGGGAGCCCTTCCACATCAAGCATTCCAAATACTCCCTGAGGTGAGTCAACCGGTTATTATTTCTGACAGAAAGTTCACTTTTCCACTTTTCCTCCACACTCCAGCTGGTTAAACGGGGCTTTGGGGAACAGTGGCTGAAAATAGAAGTGAGTTTCTTCATTTCTTTTATTGTACCATTACTGTACATCCCTTTTTCCCCTTCTCAGCTCTTAAAGCACCCATCCCAATATTTAAAAGTATGATTTATTCTGGCTATTGAGTTGAGATTAGCTAATGTACATGTTTTGATTGTGGACTGTTTTGATACAGATGGTATTTTTATAAATTTGTTTCAGTATTCAAGTGGGATTTTCTTTTTTTCTTTTTTTAAACAATATGGCAGGGAATCTTTGTCTACTTGAACACACAAGAATGTATTTGTTAAATTTAAATCCCCTAGTTTTTAGTGTATATTTCCATACCGGCTTGTCAAAGCCCAATCCCCTCAGATCTCAGAAGCTAAGCAAGCCTGGCCCTGGTTAGTACTTGGATGGGAGACTTCAGGGAAAATCAGGTGCCACAGTGGGGCGCTGTTGTGTCCTTAGGCAAGGCACTTCACCCTCATTGCCAACTATGAAAATGGTGTGTGTGTGTGAGTGATGGTTGGAGGGGCCGATGGTGCAGATTGGCGGTCTTGCTTCCGTCAGTCTGCCCCAGGTGTGGAGTGTGGAGTGAATGAATAATGATCTATAAAGGATCTTTGAGTGTCCAAAAAAGCACTTTATAAAACTGTATTATTATTATTATTATTATTATTATTATTATTATTATTATTATTATTATTATTATTATTATCATCATCAGTATTATTAGTAGTATTATTATTATTAGGTACTTATTGTCTGTCATTCATCTTCCTCTACAGATCTCAACATTATTTGAAACTTCCCGTTCAGTTCAAGCCCAGTACCCCGGGGAGCCACGGCGCCGTCCTGCTCGTCCAGTCCGACAGCAGTGGAAGTCTTGTTATTCAGCTGAGTGCTGAGGCTGTGCCGTGAACACGCCAGCCCACTCTTCCTCTTCCTCCTCGTGTGGGGCCGTTGTGGGTGAACGCGCCTCTGCATCGGTCATCATGAGACTCACAAATGCAGAAATATTTGGTTAAATGTGGGTAAAATAAAGAAGCTACTGGACTTGGGGTTATTGTGAGAAAAAATACGACATCCTTCATTCAATTCAGTTAAATGATCTTTACCATTGCATCATGTGATTTAAGGAAAACCCTTTTCTTCAGCAGACTAATGTAAATGGTGTATGTTCAGTATTCAATCAAATCTGATTTATTTCTTTACAATATCACAAAGATCCTTAAGTTTTTTTAGACTAACTACATGAGTCAAACAGAGCAGTGCCTTGTTGTTATGCTTGGAGAAGGTGTAGTGTTTTTGTTTTCCAATTCGATTGGAGTGACTGACAGACTGCTAACCAGCTCCAATCTGCATCTGGAGAGGCGCAGGTGTCCTCAGTTGGCCGGCACCGAACCATGTTGGTTTTCAATTAGTGTGCACTGTTCTTCCCACTCTGGGCTAATGCTTCTGGTTGTCCAGCGCTGGATGTGGGTTTGCCTTATGCCACAATAAAATCACACAACAATAGTGTTGCCTTTTTTAGATAAAGAACCCTTTACCAAATTGCCCAGTAGTGTTTTTGCAAAAGGAAAGGCATTAACTGAATGTATTTTTCTACCTTTTGCTCAAGTTCCTACATGACTCTTTTGTACATTTCATAAGGCGCTTAATTGCCCTCGCTGCTGTGTGAACACCTGCTTGGTGGCCTTTGGCAGTGCACTGCGTTGACTTCCCAGCAGCCACCACTCCGCTCCAATCCGTCCAGATGTACCTAATTTAGCCATGATCAGGGAGGCTGGGAGCAGCATTAGGATGGTTAATGATTGTTATTACATGCTAAAAGAGTTTCCTCTGTTGGGGCTTTTGTTCGGCAGTGTGCCAGGCTTTAGTATGGTTACCATGGCGAACGTGTTAATCGCTGTTCCAGTCACAGAAAATTACCTTCCCACTTGTCTTTGGATCGAGGGCAAGTGCCCAAAATTGCTTTGAGCTTTGGATTCACTTCCTAAATCTCCATTTTAACTTTGAGTGGAAGTAAACATATGTAAACTTAAAAAGGCTCAAGTGTTTATGAACTAAATGCCCCAGACTCAGGCAGTTGTTACCACTAGTATTTTCTGTTAACACTATTTTAGATGAAGGCAGTATATTAGCAGTCAAAGGCTCCACAGAACACGTCCACAAAATATCAAGACTGTTATACTTTTTGCACATAATGGTATATTCTGTAATATATTGTATTTACATGTTTTGAATAAAGGTTTGTCATATATTTTATGTTCAATCTTCAAGTTGAGTATATGTTAAACAGATCACTTGAAAATGAAAAGTTGCTGCTGACAGGTTTTCCTCCAGTTTTCTAGCTTAACAATGTTTGGTATGAATGTCATTTTTATAGTGACTGGTACATTGTTAAAGTAGTCTAATTTTGTCTGTATAGGAAAGCTATAATTCAAATAAACCATTGATAAAGGGACTTACTACATGTATGTAATGTGTTTTATATCAAGAAGATTACTCTAGACTTTTGCACCCCTTGCAAATGGGCAGAGCTGGTATAGCAGGAGTAGCCCTATTCTCAAAGTCAACTTTATTGTCAATTCTGCCATATGTTTTCAACATACAGTGAACTGAAATTCAGTTTCTCCCTGGCCAAGCAGTGCAAAACAGACAGTACAAAATACAATATAAAGACTATACATAGATAAGACTTTATTGATTTCATGCAGGAGAAATTTACTTGTGTCAGTAGCTCCAGGTAGGAACAGTTTGAACAAGAAAAAAAAGTGCACGCAGGCAAGAATGGCATAAAAATATGTAATCATAAAACAGTAACAAGGAGAGTATTGAGAAACGACATTGCACGTTAGGACCATACAGTGGAGTTGTACAGTCTGATGTCGGTTGGGATGAAGGATCTATCAAAGACTAAGACAAGATCTAAAAGCAGTGCAAAGAATAAATACCTATTCTTATGATCTTTAGATAATCTGATGTTCGAGACTAAACTACAGTAACTTTTGCCACCTGTAGAATGTATGTGCACACCTTTATGTTGTCAGAGTGGGGTGCAGTGCCCTGAATGAGCTGCAGATGTCCCCAAAGCCTCACACGGCGCTCCTCTCAGAGCAGCATGCCCGTACAGTAGGGCAGCTGGCTGCATTTCGCTTCCCAGGCTGCAAACCGCTGTAGTGCAGTTGGACTTGACGTGTAGCCACACATCATCAGACTTTAAACAGGCAGACGCGGCGACTCTGCGTCACTGGCTGCGTTTACAGGTAGGATGCCTGTGCCATCTGCGCTTTCTGACACTCGTGTGTTTTCATGCACATTGCAGCGATGTGTTTGGGTGCTGCAGGGCTCGCTAATGGGGGTGCTAGCTGCTGTTATGTGTCCGCTGTGGGGGCGACACTCCGGGCCGGACTCTGGAAGTTGTGCTGGACAGAGTTGGAGCCTCTTTCCAAAGATGCGGCAGTCACAGAGCTAAGCTAAAAGGGGCTACGTTAGCAGTGTGTGTCGCTAGCCCCGGCTCGTGTGCACGCTGATGGGGCGACAGCAGAGCCCCTGGTCCCCCCGGAGCCTCTCCCACTCCCCGTGACCCTCCTCCCCTCACCCGCACACCCCTGAGGTTAAGAGGGCAGGGTGACTCTGTCCGCCCGCTGCGCTCTTGGCTCCACCGCCTCAGAGTTGTGGACTGATGCACAGTTAGCCATGAAGCTAGAGGAGATTTTTCTGGGCTGTCATTCAAATCTGAGGCCAGGCTTTGCACAACTTTTATCCACAGTGTGCAAGTTGCGTCCCCTGTTCGGTGCGTAATGGCGGGGATGTAAATAAAGGGACAGGTTTTCTCTCATCAAAAGTGGTGCTCATTTATTTTTAGGTTCCTACCATAGTCCCACTCCACCTACACAACACATTTCTCTCCTCACCATGGTTTCACTAAACAATAGCCTAGCCAGTTTACTCAAGGTTAAAGCTTTGCCACATCCTTTCATATAGCCTGTATCTCCCTTTAGATTTTTGGCATCTTTTTAAGATAAGATAAACTTTATTGTCCCCAAGGGGAAATTTGTCTTGGGCTCACTGCCCGCAGCTTAAAAACACAGTTACACTCACACATACAGTACAGACAGACAAACAGAAAACAGTCATGGCTCATTGCCAGATACATTTGTCCATCTTTGATGTCCATTGTCCATTTGTGCACTGCACAACCTTACAGTGTTCTATTTATTGCACCAGCTCTATTGCACAAATAATTATTGCACAGATAATTATTGCACAAGCCCTATTACACAAACTGTTATTGCACAATAGTTATTGCACCATTCAATATAAAGTGACTAAGTGCTCCTTTTTTGTGCAAATTTGTTCAAGAGTGCAACGGAAGAGGGCACAAATGAGAGTTTATATCTGTTACTCTTAAAGTTATGCACTCGATAGCGTCTGCCTGATGGGAGCATTTCATATCCCCCATGCAACAGGTGATAGGGGTTTTTAATATATTTATGAAATGACCTATTATGATGATAGATTGTCCTGATTCATTTCTATAGTTTTTGGGTGGGCTTTGTTTAGTCCAGTCCGCCTTTTGAAAAGCCCAAACATGACCAAAAGTTTGAGCCATCTCCTTCACCATAACTAACAACGTAATTGGTTTAACTACAGTTTACATTAGTTAAGTTCTTACATATGAGCTAAACATTGATTTTATGGTCCGCAGAGATGTCCCTTGGAGCCTCACAGTCGTGTCTCTGAAGTGAAGCCTAGGGAACACCCAGCTTTCTCAGCAATAACCTGTGGCTCTCCATCTGAGTGGAGGGAAATCAATAGGCCTAATAGTGTTGGTCCACTGCTACAAGTCCTCATACTCACCACTGAGGCAATAAAGTCTGCCTCAAATCATACACTATCAACTTTACTTCAACTTGGATTAGTTCTGTCACTAAGGTCCCAGTGTTTACGTTTGACATAAAAGTTGAAATTTAAAGAAGACATTTTATGCAAACCATGTTGTGCCAGTTATTCCTCATCAGTAGCTTACCCAAAGTTGTTTCACGGATTCATCTTGACCCGTCCTGTATTTTTCTGCAGTTTGAGATTTCAAGTTCTCAGAAAATTCCTGTTTTCACCTACCCCCTATTCCCATCCATTATGTTCAGTTATATTGAATAATATTCACAAAAATGAATACTCCGCTTGCTACAGTGAAATTTCACTTTGATGAGGTGGGGTTTTGCAGTTTTGCAGTTTTGCCCTGGAATGCTGCGCTGTACCAGTCCCTATGCTGGAATCTGTTAAAGATCCCATGACATGGTACTTCTTGATTTTTTATATTTTATATGGCGCCTTAATGATTCCTTAATACTGTAAATGAATCCTTCTCCAAAATCAAGACTCAGTGCATGAGGGGGGGTAGGGGGAGCTCACATTAACGTTCAAAAACCTCAGAAAGTGAAAATTTCATGCCATGGGACCTTTAATATTAGATGTTGATTAACACTTAATGCCTAAGTATCAGTATTGGTAATGGAAATGAAGAAGCTGGATTGGCCTGTTCCTACAGAAAAGCTCTGAAGGATTCACATGACCAGCATCTTAGAGAGTTTTTATAGATGTAGTAAAAGAGGACACCGTGTTGTGAGAAAAGAGGTTACAGAGACTGTGTTGGAGATGGAGAATAATTTTGATCATAGTTTCAACAAGAAATGTTTCTACTTGGTCTACATCAAATATTTAAATACTTTCTTGTTGTTTGTCCTAAAAAGATTTTCCTGCTGCAATGCTGGTTTTCCTGAATACTTGGAATGAACTGTAGTGTATTTTCTTAAAGGAAAAGTAACGTTTTTTACAATCTAAGCCTTATTTCGGTAAGTTGTTTTACTCACCCATAGCACTTTGGTGTCATATGGAGCACTTCCGGAGATGTTTTAGATTTGCGATCTCCATAATGTGAGTTCTCGGGGCACATGTTTGCGGTCTCCAAATAACACAAACTTTAGCACTTTTCAAATCATAGAAGCTCGATGTCTTAGTCTTCGATTTCGTTTGGTCAAAAGTGGCCTGTAATCCGAGATTTAGCCATAGTTTCGAGTAGATGAGGATGCCAGTGCGCATGTGCGGAGTGTGCTCTCAGCTCCCGGGACCCAAACATGAAACGCAAAGCTATAAACTATGGCTAAATCTCGGATTACAGGCCACTTTTGACTCAAATGAAATCGTAGACTAAGACATCGAGCTTCTATGATTTGAAAAGTGCTAAAGTTTGTGTTATTTGGAGCCCGCACCGAGCTATGGCTAGGAGTTGCGCTAGGCTAACGCAAATCTAAAACATCTCTGGAAGTGCTCCATATGACACCAAAGTGCTATGGGTGAGTAAAACACCTTGTTTTATTACCGAAATAAGGCTCAAATTGTAAAAAACGTTACTTTTCCTTTAAAGTTGAGACCTCTTCTACACATATTTTCAAATAAGGCTCTACTAAAGCAGCCGCCGTGTGAATCTGATGCAATTATTATCTTGGTGACACACAATAGGCCTGTCAGTGTTATCAAACATTGATCCATATGTATATTGTGTAGTCTGTCGGCTCCATTCCTCCCACTTATTGGCTTTACGTTACAGAGACTGCTGCGGCGCTCCATCTGTGCAGAGCAGTTTGTATTTATGATGCATTTGGATGACTGTACATCAGCCCCCTGAAGAGAAGCGACTGTGTTCGGCCTGCACCATGAATCAAAAAATAATTGAAATCGACATTCAGAACCACCATTTGACAAAGTCCTCAATCTTTGCAAAGTTCCTGGTAAGACTTTATTTGCCTTATGTCGCACATTTTAAGATGATTGAAAAGTTGTGTAGTTGCAGCCTTGTATCCAGTGCTTTTCTATAGATTCAGGGTTGCATATATTTAATTTATTCATTTAACACAGCTATTGCCATCTCACTCATGCACACAGATAATAAGAAGTGTCTTGCTCAAGGACACACTGGTAACATGCTGCTCTTTTTTTTGCTTCAGCATGTTCCCCCATGTCTATGAGGGTTTTCCCTTCAACCTCAGACATGCACAATAATGGTCTAAACTAGGGATGGGGCCGAGCCGATCCAGTATCGGTATCGGGTTCCGATATCAACGTAATTCACGGATCAGAAATTTCCGATCCAACCTGCGAAAATTTCCGATCCATGATCCATGTCTGTATATACACATGATCTGCTGAAATGACTCCACGAGTGATTCCCTGTCGGCTGCTCTGCTCCTGCTGCAAAATGTGGAATGGATTTCCTGAACGGAGGCGGATCTCAGTGAGACACTGGCCGTTTCCCAATTCAGTGACAGCACGCTTGTGAGTGTGCCGTCGGTCTGTCGTCGAGACGGCGCACACTCGCTCTGTCCTTAGTGCACTACGTTTCTCACATGGCCGCCTGCGAAATTGAACAGGTCCCGCCTCAGCTCAATGAGCTGGGTGGTCTGCTCCTTGTTCCCTAAAGACAAAAATATTATACTATTGCGACTAGTAATACTTGGAATTGGGACATGGCCAATGTTCCCCCTAATTTTTAATGTGTCTGAGCAAACACACTAACTCCACATCCGAAATGACCCCCCCCCCGCGCGGCTCGCACTTTGCAGATATAAAAAAAATGCCCCCGCGGCTGAATAAAAAGCTCTTTCATCCCTGATTTACAGTGCGCTGCACAAGTTTTCTTGTGCGCTGAGAATGTGCGAGCAGTGCGCAGCTTAGAGTAAACGCTGGACATGGCGATACTGTAGAATATCCAGCATTACAACAGCAAAGGAAATATAGAAGTGTAAGGGGAAAAGCATGTGAACGATAATACAGGTGCCGTGATCTATGCCGTTACGGCTACCGTCACACATGTTTAGCGTAGTTTATGAAGAGTTTCATGTAGCATAGTTGTAGGTGAGGAGAACCAGTACGTATATTTTATAGTCACGTCGCAACTCTCACTTGTGGATGTCGCTGGCGAGTCGGTCTTTGTAGTCCCGCGCTGTGCATGCTGGGGCTTTTAAGTGTGCGGAGCGTGCATGTTTGCACACTTGGTCCACGCCCCGATTTCCATGGAAACGACGGCGCCGTTCAGAGCTCGTCTTGACGGTGCAGGGGGAAAAAAACGAATGGAACGGCCCTTGTCGCGCCGGATATGACGCATATCCCGTTCCAAGGACGCTAACAAGCGTGCCGTCGGTGAATTGGGAAACGGCCACAGAGTAATGATGAGACACGCCTCCGTTCTGGAAATCCACTCCACAGTTTGTAGCCAGCTAGCAGGCGAACTAGCAGCGCGAGCGAGCAGGCGAACCAACTTTTCATCACAACATGTCCGCTGTGTGGAAATACTTTTAACTAGAAACACCTCAAAGCGAGACAGCAACATGCGATGTTTGCAAAGCCGTTGTACCGAGAGGCGGAAGCTTTTTATCAGAGACCCGAATTCTACAACCAAGTGTCAACCAGGTTGGCTAATATCACAGAATGTCCTGTTCTTCTGACGTCCTTTTATGACTGATACTTACCTCAAGTTTCCTTTTGGGACACACAAACATTTGTTCATATCATCGGCCGACTGCCTGTAGAGATGAGTTTATTTGTAGTTCAACAATAATGATGATAATATTGAAAACAAACAGTTTTGATATCGGAATAGTATCGGTATCGGCCGATATCCAAATTCAGGTATCGGGATCGGATCGGAAGTGAAATGTGGATCGGTGCATCCCTTGTCTAAACCTCCAGCTCTACGTCTGACCAGGGAAGTTGCCCCAGTTGATCTCCAGTGTGAGATCAATAAAGTCACTTCTTCAGTACTATTGAAGGATGGGTCAAATGCAGACGATACATTTAGTAAATAACATCTTACCCAACAGAGAGACCAAACAAGCCTCTGCCACAAAAAAAAATACGCATTTTCAATAACTACATTGTTCAGTATTACAATAATTTAAAACAGTTTAACAATGTTCGATAATGTTTACATTCACAGGAGGGCCATTCTGCTGCCACTGTCCTTCAGAAATCAGTGGAGGGAACTTATGAAAGTAAATCTGAGTTGAACTTTAAAAAAACATATTAGAAGTTCATGGAAATATGATCAGCGCCAAAAACATTTTTATAAATGTTTTTTGCTTTAATCTGCCTTCACACGTGTGTCTTTCAGTTTGGGTGCTTTTCTACAAAATTTTCAATTCCTCTGTGCTCTGTCTTGTGTCATTTAACAAAAACAAACACCAAGGACAGCTTTGAGCAAGAACTACATTTTAAAACTAGATATATGCACGGAAATATGTGCCACTAGAAATTGAATTTCAATCACATAATTTGAAATTGTATTTTTTAATTTGAATCATTGCATTGAAAAACTGAATCTGAATAGTATCATTTGAAATTGAATTTATTAGTTTGTAACAGGAATGTAATACAATTTGAAAATTCACTCTCTTTAATCAGTAGGTAGAACGTTTGTCTAGTGATCCAGGGGTTGGCGGTTGGTGTGTGATCCCAGCTCCTGCCGTTGTGTCCTTGGGCTTAACTTAACCTTACCCCACCCCCCAGTGTCTGCGGACATTGGTAGCCCCCATGGCAGAAGATACATCAAGGTCTGTTGTGACGTGAGCCATCTTCCTGTGGACCCACCACCCGCGGGAGGATTCATGGGGGCTGGTGCATTGTGCTCTGGGCAGCAGATCTGCTTGGACTGCTGCTCCGCGACCCAGAAAATGGAAAAGCGGAAGAAGATGGATGAATGAATGATTCTTTTTAAACATAGGCTAGATGCTGGCAACATGCTAACAATAACAGTATCAATCAATCAAACAATATTTATAAAGCGCTTTTCATACAAAAAAATGTAAGAAAAAATGTATACATAAACAAGCTAACGAAAGTATTGTTTCCAGACATAAACATTTCAAACCATTTGGAGACGTCCTGCTGAAGCCGCTGAGTTGCAGCTTCTTCGCGTTCGGGATCAGACTCGGGCCATACTGAAAAGTTTTTACGAGTCTCAGTGTAGCAGCAGACAGAGGAATCCTGTACGTACATCTGAGCTCGATTGCTCTTCCTTCCATCCTTAAACTACCCGGATGTTTGTCACAGTAAATTGAATTTGAATTTTGAGAACTGAGCATATAAAAAGAGTGAATTTTCAAATTTTATTAGATTCCTGTTACAAACTAATAAATTCAATTTCAAATGATACTATTCAGATTCAATGTTTCAATGCAATGATTCAAATTAAAAAATAGAATTTCAAATTATGTGATTCCAATTCGGTTTCTGGTGGCACATATTTCTGCCCATATAGATAACACTTTAACACCTAAAACTTGCTTCTATTCACTATTAGAATAATGTGTTAAAGGTTACACCAAATTGAATATTGAGCTTTAAATGTTTAGAATGTTGTTACCTCATCAAAAACATACCTAAACATTTGTTTCATTCACACGTGTTTTGAGTAAAAACGTTTTTATGAATCTCTCTTCATCTCCAAAATTTTAATTTGTGATGTTATGAAGCTGTTGTTTTACCTTTAGTTCAGCAGAGACTGGAAATTCCAAGGCTGAAATCCTCCAAATGATTCTCGTGAAGGTGTACGGAGTTAGAAACACAGTGGAGCACTTCCTGTATCACCACATGATGACATCACAAGGTGGAACACAGTTTTCTGTTTGAGAATATATCTAAATATGCAGAGATTGTGTGTTAAACATCTGAATGAAACAACTGGAGGTCTGTCACTGATGAGGAAACAACATGACAGAGATAAAAAAAAAACAGGGGCCCTTTAATAAATAAATAAATATATAATTAATAGGGATGCATGATATATTGGCATTAACATCGGTATCGGCCGATATTGCAAATTTTTTACATCGGTATCGGCCCGATGTGTAAAAGTGGGCCGATATTAACTCATTCACTGCAGGCCTGTTTTCAGAATTCTAACCCCAGAGTGCCACAGGTTTCAGTAGAATTTCACTGATTTTCCAAGACCCACAGAATACTGAGTTCTTTGACTATATAAACATGGGACACATCAATTATGTTTCAAATTATGTTTCTAACCTTTTCGGTTCTCAAATAACTGATAGTAGAACATAGGGAAGTTTCAGCAAAAACACTGGTTTTTGAGCAAGAAATGGAGAAAACGAGCGTTTAGTTCAGAGAAGGATTTCGAGCAGATCAGTGACTTTGACATCAATATTTATCGATTTAGTGACACCTCAAACATCTAAAATAACAGAGAAAGAGATTTTTGATGACAAAGTACATTTTTTATTTACAAATATAAGAATATAAGGCTCTGTGAATCCTTCAACTCAATTGTGCCAAGAGATGTTTACAGGATATAATATCTTTTCATATAAAATAGAACTTTGTCACTTCACAACAATATTGAGGCTCAGAGTACACACACATATACACACACACACACACACGCACCTACATACACACACACACACACCCACATATATACGTATATGTACATACACACAAGCCCATGCATAAACCTTTACACACACACAGCTACACACGCACATACACACACGCGCGCGCCGCACGCGCGCGTACACACGCACGCACGCACACACACACACACATATAAACTCAATTCTTCTCATCTCGTGCCTCTTTGGAGAGCAGAATCCAAGTCAGTAAACTTCTTTGGCACTGTCGTAGTTCTCCCTGCTCTGCTGCGCGGAGCAGGGAGTCTCCCTGCTCCGCGCAGCGCGATCAGGACACGCCCCCTGCCTCAGCCAGAGCAGATCTCTGCCCCGACATCGCTGCGTGTCTCTGTGATCCTCTGATCCGGGATCTTGGGTCCCAAAAGCGATCAAACCGCTCCGTAGGCGCTGATCAACAGTTATCTGCTTTTCCGGGTTCACTCGCCTCACCATCTTACTCCATTCGCCTCCACTCGCACTCCACAGTACACACACACTACACTCCTCTCCTCTCCCGCCTCTCCGATCGGCAGATAATGATACAAGATCGCCACCTACAGGTTGGGAAGTGTGAATTACACCTTCAAAGCTGCTCCAGGTCGTATCCTAGCAACCCCCGCTGAAAAACGTCCTTGACGAGTTTATTCGTCACGGCACTCAACGTTCGGATTCAACATGACGAGAAAACTCGTCACCGGCAGTCAATGAGTTAACGACCGATATTTGTCAGGGGGGTGGGGGGGTCTCTTGCGTTCGACATGAACGAACGCAAGAGACGCACAAAACCAGGCAAAGAGCCGCATGCCGTGGTTTAGTCCTGGTCTAGACCTGGACCAGTCCTGGTTTAGACCTTGTTTAGACCTGGTCTAGACCTGGTTTAGTCCGCGTTTGTCCTGGTCTAGTTCCAGTCTGGTCCCCCATCTATAACATCAATCGGCAAAGGTCCCTTAGCCAATCAGGACGCAGAACACAATGTTACACTATAAAAAAATTTAATTGAAAGAAAAAAAAAAAGTCAGAACACGTTTTGAAAATAAAAGAAGACATTCAAAAATTCATTTTGCATGATTTTCACTCTGTATAAAATGTTATCTCAGAATTAAAAATAAATATCGGTATCGGCTAATATCGGTAGCGACCGATAACAGCAACATTAATATCGGTATCGGCTAAAATGTTCACATCGGTGCATCCCTAATAATAATAATAAATAATGATTTTGATGATAATAAATAAAGTAACAAGTTTGAGTACTGCAGTAAAAGTACAGATACAAGGGCAAACAGTTACTCAAGTAAAAGTATCACATGAAAAAATACTTGTTTAAAAATCTACTTAAAGACTAAAACGTAAAAGTATTTTGCAGAGATTTTTAGAATAATTTAAGGATGAAATGTGGTGAATTTAGCTGATTTTAATTGATTTAATTGACTTATTATTTTCTTGCCGTTTTTGTGTTTTGTGTTGTTCAAAGTCGGGACGTTAACTCAAATGAAATGTGCTCAAAGTAAGTCTCAGTCTTTCCAGCAGGTGTCACACCATAAAGAAAAGTACTTTTTACTTTTCAGTCCAGATCTAAAACGTAGTGGAGTAGAAAGTACAGATACATGCTCTCAAATGTAGTGACGTAAAAGTAAAAAGTATCCACTGTAAAATTTACTGAAGTACAGATACCTAAAATCTGTGCTTGAGTATTGTACTTATACATTTGTACTTCCACCACTGAGCTGTGGTAGTTTGTCCGTTATAATAGTCTCTTGTATGTGTGAGCTCACATGACGTCTCAAATGTGACGGCGGTATTGTGTTGGTCGAGAGGCAAAGGCGCGAGACGGAGAAAGACAAGTGCCAGCCTGCGCTACCGTGTGTCAGTGTACCGATATAGAACGTGTGATATGGCTCTGTACAGACGGGAGGTAATTGGCAGAGCTCCAGCGCATCTTCAGACGGAGGGAAAATGTGCTAGTTAGACGGTGCATTGATAAGTGTATTGGATTGCATGTAAAGTTGTTGTTGGAGTAGTTTATGCCGTAACAGTTTCACTAGCCGTTCTTGTTAAGCTAATTGCATACATTGGATACGACAGGGCGACCATAGCGGCTCACGAGCAGATGTTGCTTGAAAGCTTGGGCGGGTGTTTATCACATTTTGGGGACTAAACTCAGTATATTAATCACATGAGGACGAGGGGTGTGCTGAAATGTGCTGTATCGATGAAGGTTTTTTGGTAGATTTTTCTAAATTATGTTGTGACCGTGCTACAATTTTGGTGTTTGTTCAGAGAAAGGAAACTTGTTTGGTGACATATTTGCTGTTTTAATGGTTATAATTGGTTTATTTTATTTATTTTATTTTATTTATTTATTTGAATGGGACAGCATGTATTAATGAACGACTAGTGCCGTAAATACACCGGATTTAGCTAGGAGCTAATTTCCATCCGTAGTCCCATTGGGAGTGGTAAAACAGGATACAATAAAAGAGCAGAACATGCAGTGACAGACAATAATAAAAACACAGTCTACGCCACAATGTACAGGTAGTGGTTTAACAAATAAATACTGCTGCTAAATGTATTTGGTTCTTAAAAATACTGATATATTGCAGAATAAAATGTCATCATTATCGCCAGTTGTGATTATTGTATTGTGGGCCATGTATCGAGTGTCAAATTGAATTGTGAGGGACCTGGGGGCAAAAATCAGGTCATACATTTTTATGCCATATTGTGGAAGATTATTGTGGAAGGGTATTGCAAAATTAACAACACTGCCATGGAAACGAGCATTTTCCAGGCCAAATGAGTCAGGTTTGTGGAGATGCAATCCTGCTCAGAGTAAGACTACACGCCTTTGAGTGAAATAAACACTGAAAAATAAACACTGAAAGTTACATATTCTAGCTTTATGGTTAAGATTAGTATAGAACTGGGCGATATGGCCTAAAAATAAAATCTCAGATTAAAAAAAAAAAATCAGATTTCCGATTTTAATCGATTTTTGTCTGCCCTACTCAAAAACAAATAACAGATGACAGACAAATGGCTCAAAACAATGCAACATTCTTTTTAAAAACAAATATATTACACCTTGCATCAATTAAGCTGTTATTGTTTTTAAAAATATATCACTTGAAGACCCTTACCTACAGCATTGTGCAGTCTGTATACAGTTGTGGCAACTTCAGAAAAATATTTGCGGTTTGGTAGCACATACTTTCGCAAAACTTTCCCATCTTAATGAATCCGGGCTTTTCCACAGTATATATGGGCACCATGTCTTTTAAGCTTAGGCTTAGGCTTAAGCCTTTATTGGTCTCACACACAATGACACACAGTGACACACGGGAGAAATTTGACTTCTGCATTTGACCCATCCTTTTTTTCAGGAGCAGTGAGCAGCCATCTTTTTTGGCGCCCGGGGGGCAGTACCGTGAAGGGTCTTGCCCAAGGACCCACACTGGTTAGCTCATTGCCCGGGGGGGGATTTGAACCCACAAACCCCAGGGGGAAAGTCCATGACTTACCAGTTGAGCTAACCAGCCGGTAATTGGCTAACCAGCCAATTACAACATACATCATGTTTTTGGTAAAACATACAACAGCGTGTGTGATTGCCTTCCGTCGTGGGCTGTGCTTATCATACTGCAAACAGTTCGAAAATGTTTTAGGGAATGGAGGGTGGTTATTTTCATTCCGTTCAGACCTGCACTTCTCCCACTCCGCCACATGCCTCTGCTTTCGACGCTAGGATAAATTTGTCGTGCTGCAACAGTTTTTGAACAGACCTTACAGCGAGCACTCGTTTGTTCTAAGTCCGACGCAAGAAAACCGAACCAGTTCCATATAACAGATGTAGCGACACCTTTGTTTGGTACAACCTCCGACTTTCCCTCACTCGCTAGCCGTGCTAGCTCGTACAGTGTTTGGGTACGCCCCGCTAACTTACCCGTGTAAAACGTGGCCGCGCATTAGTTCCGCTCGCATGTAAAAAATAACTAAAAGATTGATTTTCATAAAAACACATCGTCCTGAACTGTAAATTCGAATTAATCGATTTAATTGATAAATCACGCAGGTCTAGGTTAGTATCAGTCTATAGGAAATGAATGTAAATCAATGGAATATCCTAAAAGCATGGAAAGCCAGTAGATGAGGTGTCTGTATACAGTCAACCTGAAATACAAATATTTAGCTCAGAGATGTTAAAATGTTTAGACTTATTAAGAGTATATGAGTCTTGATTTTAGTATTTTTTGTAAAGGTTTAGTTTAGAATGGATTGTCTAGTGATTTGAAAACCATTTAGAGGCAGTTAAGAGCAGTACTGCCCAAGCTGCTGCAGAGAAGAAAACATCTTTTATTGTTCCAACTTTTTCCGCCTATTCTCCTCTCCTCCTTTGTTTGTCTAATCACCCAAAATAGATTCTTCATGCTGTTATAATTAACCAAGTGCCGTTCATTATATTTCTGCTACATCTTCGCTTTGCTGGCTCTAATCTACTCCCAAATATCTCACAAAGCTTTTGGACAGAAAATAGCCCTTTCTTTTAAAGTAATTTGGCAAGACATTAAATGGGATAATCTGTGGCACAACATTTGAAAAACATTACAAGCTATTTTTTTCCTGTCTCAGAAAAAGCTCTCCCAAAAACGTATCTTAAATAAATCGTACCTAAAATATTTTTTTCCATTTACTTTGCTTTTCAACTGGTGCTAGAGGAATTTGAGTTTGTTAATGAACCCCATTTACCAAATAAATACAGCAAAAATACAGCAATATGCAACTAGGAGTGTGCACAAATACTGAAATATCAATATATCATGATACTAAATTTGGTGATAGACTATTGTTATTGTGGGCTTATGTATCAGTATATCCCCAAGAGTATCTTTTGGTATGTAATACACTGGACATATTCTGTTTTGATTAGGGATGCACGAGATATCGGCATTAACATCGGTATTGGCCGATATTGCCAAATTTTTAACATATCGGTATTGGCCCGATGTGTAAAAGTGGGCCGATATTAATGACCGATATTTGACAGTACAGTAATCCCTCCAATTAACGTTTTCTCACATTTCTCTCTTGTTTAAACACTCAAACTTTTGTAGATTTTAAACAAAATGTATTAATAGTGAAGGGGGGGAGGGAATAGCGCAGCATGACCGGTGCAAGACCGCACGTCCTTCCGGGGCTGCGAGCACGAGACCCGTGTCCAAACCGTGCCTGGTGGACGCGGTCCTGAGGAGGAGACACGCAGTCCGAGCACATCAAACCTCGACATGAACGAACGCAAGAGCCACGCGAAACCAGGCAAAGAGCCGCACGCACTGGTTTAATCCTGGTTTAGACCTGGTCCAGTCCTGGTTTAGTCCAGGTTTAGTCCTGTTCCAGTACAGGTCTAGACCTGGTCTAGACCTGGTTTAGTCCGCGTTTAGTCCTGGTCTAGTCCCGGTCTGGTCCTGGTCTAGTTCCAGGCTGGCCCCGGCCCCGCTTCCCTCATCTATAACATCAATCGGCAAAGGTCCCTTAGCCAATCAGGACGCAGAACACAATGTTACACTATAAAAAGAAAAAAAAAAAATCAGGAGTCAAAACACGTTTTGAAAATAAAAGAAGACATTCAAAAATTCATTTTGCATGATTTTCAGTCTGAATAAAATGTTATATCAGAATTAAAAATAAATAAATATCGGTATCGGCCAATAACAGCAACATTAATATCGGATTTCAGTATCGGCTAAAATTTTCACATCGGTGCATCCCTAGTTTTGATAATTAAAACACACGTATTAACCTTGGACAAGTAGTGGTTTAACAAATACATTTTGTTACCAAAATGTATTTGGTTCTTAAAAAACAGCAATATCATGTGCAATATATCGATTATCGCCTGTATCGTCATATCATGATAATATGGTATCATGAGTGTTGTATCGTGTGTTGTATTGAACCTGGCCCAGCCCTAATGCGAACATGGTAGTCCTCTTTAAACTTGGTGTCTTTATTCCCAGGTTATGTCATACCAGATTCCTGTTCCGGTTTTGTGTAAATGATCGTTTTCCCTACGTTTTTTTCCCTTTCAGATCAAGTGAGCTTTTACAAGATGCTGATGGTGCATGCATGTCCAAGGAATATAATGCAAGTGAAGTGGTATTTTGCCATTAAGAGCAATTATGGAGCCCGGAACAGAACACAATGCAAGATAACATTGTACTAATTTAGTTTGTCAATGGTGCATCACTACAGTTCAGATAACAACCTGATAAGAAGGTGGCAGCTAAAATTATCGCTGCTTGAAATATGCAAATTTTTGTGTTTGAGACATTCTAGCATGGTTCAAAGCTCTGCAGTCCTTTACAGCAGTGTTTCCCAAACAGTGTTATGGAGGTCCCGGGGGTATGCAAAGACTTGGCAGGGGGTACCTAATGATTTCATATTTGAAAGAAAGGAGGTATTGAATGGTAAAGTAATTCTTGGTCTCTCAGTGGTAGATGGTGATTTATGGGCTTATGTTGTGATGTTTTTACTGTGTGTTAAAGCATGTGACCTTCTGTCAGTGGGAGACAATAAAGGATTATCTTATTTGAATATACAGTATTCTTTGTAGTATACATTTGACATGATTAAGACTGTTTCTGTGGGATGATTTCAGCACAACCTTTTTTAAAACAGGACAATAATAGTTATAATTGTAGTAGTATATTAGTAAAAACAGAGTGTGAGGCCATTGCTTTAAAGATTCATCATGAAACTTTTCTGCCATCTGCTTATAGCTTACATTTATTCATTTACACGTGTTTTGTTAAATTGTATATTTTGAAAAATACAGTATATGTTCTTGCCATGTGTGTATATATCAGTGCTTCTCAAATAGTGGGGCAGGCGGTGTGATGCCGGGGGACCCTGGGAAACATGCTTTTTTGCCATACTGTAACTAAGTGTAATTGCACATCAACAACAGTAGTTGGCAGTGGCGCTCTTACACGCGATATACGCACAGACTCACCATTAGCAGAACATCCTCTGTCACAGAAAAAACACGTATATTCCACTGAATCGTGTCCTTTAGTCCGACAGAAGCTGACGCATCAGCGCCACAAGGAGAGAGCGTGTTTTTTTTTTTTCCCCAGCGCTTTTAGTTTATGCAAATGAGGCGGTTTTAAGTTTCGTTTCTGTAAAACATAAACAAATGTGCGCAAAGCTGCATTAAAAACACATTAATATTTGAGTTCTCAGTACAAAAAGACAGTGTAGTCTTTGTTGGAAGTTTCTTTCTTTTTTTGTTTATAATGTTAATGAAAGGATACAATGTTATGTAGAGGTGTGCTAATAACAATTTTCAAATTGTATTATAGTATTATTTATTAACAAATAATACTATTTATAGTCGCGCGCAGGGAGGGGGGCCTGAAATTTTTTCTTCTTCCTGGGGGGGGGGGGTGCCACAGAAAATAATTGAGAAGCACTGGTATATTGATCTGTGCGTTGCAACAATGGAATTTCCCCACTGAGGGACTAATAAAGGCATATCTTATCTTATCTTATCTTACATATAAATGGACATAACTAACACTAGCCCCGGCGTTCCAAATAGGAAGTGAGCATGGGGCCGCTTCTGGCTACATCTAACCCCCCTCTCTGTAACTGCTGCAGTGAGCCTTGTCATTTTGGTTTTAAAATGTTTGCATTAACCCGCTCTACATGATCCTGGCTATTTTGTCCGTAAATAATTTCCTATTCCTAATATGGAACTCTGCTCCGACTTCACCCCAATAACCACTAGCATCATGAGCTTCATTTGACTGGAGAGGAGCCGAACACTGTGGGTGACATGGCACTCCCTTAGTCCACTTTATTATACAGTCTATGGTTGTGACCTGTAACTTGGCCTGGTGGTGTCACCTGCTTGTCTCCATGGATATTGAAACGTAATGAAGTAATCATCCAAGCAAGCAGTGGATTGACCCTCCACCTGAAAACTTACAAAGCCATTACCATTATTCTTATTATTTTAGATTGCTGTGTTAAGTCACTGATGAAGCTGCTCGGAAAGAGATATTGACACAGAAAAGTGCTGAAGACAGCTGTTTAATATTATTTTTACCCTTGGAGGCACTTTCCATTTTCACATTTAGACAGTTTGGTCTGACGGCGCATCCACTTAGCGCCTCAGTACATTTAATATACCTCGTCCTTGTTTGCATAGCTTCATTTAACCACAAAGACTAAGTAGTTCTTTAATAATTTAGTGGAGTCGCTGCATGGAAGAAACACATGCAAACACAGAGCATTTTCATTTTCCTCACATTAAACATTGAAACTGTTTCTATATGTGGCCTCTTACGACACTCAGAGGAATCTTACTGAGGCCCAAACGACTTTAGTCTGAAGTAAAATGGCACAATATTAAAATTTCATGTGTGCAATTTTACGATGGTTCACGATTATTAACCCATAACCATACACCTATGAAATCATTATTTTTCTTTCATTCATTGGAGTGTGGCATTTTTGTATTAAAATGTTACTGGTTCTTCAGTCACCAGCCACTTTTCTCATACATTCAAATAAGTTAACTCTTAATTCTAATACCAATGCTTTAAGTAATCAATCTTTGTGAATTCCATCCATCCATTTTTCTTTCGCTTATCCGGGGCCAGGTCGCGGGGGCAACAGTCTAAGCAAGGAGTCCCAGACTTCCTTCACCCGGGACACTTCCTCCAGCTCCTCCGGGGGGACCCCAAGGCGTTCCCAGGCCAGCCGGGAGACATAGTCCCTCCAGCGTGTCCTGGGTCTTCCCCGGGGCCTCCTCCCGGTCGGACATGCCCAGCGTCCAGGAGGCGTCCGGAATAGACGCCCGAGCCACCTCAGCTGCTCCTCTCAATGTAGAGGAACAGTGGCTCTACTCCGAGCCCCTCTCATGTGACTGAGCTCCTCACCCTATCTCTAAGGGAGCGCCCAGCCACCCTGCGGAGGAAACTCATTTCGGCCGCTTCTATCCGCGATCTCGTCCTTTCGGTCATTACTCAGAGCTCATGACCATAGGTGAGGGGAGGAACGTAGATTGATAATAAATCGAGAGCTTTGCCTTTCGGTTCAGCTCCTTCACCACAACGCTTCCATACAGCGACCGCATCACTGCCGACGCTGCACCGATCCGCCTGTCAATCTCACGCGCCATCCTCCCCTCACTCGTGAACAAGACCCCGAGATACTTGAACTCCTCCACCTGAGGCAGGGACTCTCCACCCACGCAGAGAGGGCGCCACCTTTTTCCAGGCCGGTTCTGAATTATAAAGTACAATTAATCAATAATCAATGAAACTGTCCAAATCTGTCTGTAGTATGTTTCTGATATCTAGAGAATTGACATTACTTAATTTTGTTACTTTTATTTTGTTGTTGTTAAAATTATATTGTGATCCGAGTAATGCAGAACATCCCTGTAGTCTGACCCAGTACAGAACTACAAGAGAAAAGGTCACTGTTCAACTACTGGAAAAACAGAAGTTTGTTACAAAAAACATGCGTCTAGATTTCTCTCTTCTTAGTCACTTCTGCCAATTCAGTACCATGATGCTCCATAATAATTCTGTATTGCTTTCTGTCGTGTGCATTTATTTACATATTAAATGGGGGCATAGTTGTTGTTGTTGTTTTTTTTCCTCCAGATGCCTTCCCTTGTCCAGCACTCTTTTAATCCCAATATGTCTCAGATTTGGCATTGACATTATGTCAGAATACACTGCATTATGGCACCTTTCAAACAGAACAGGCAGGGGATCTAACCAGAAATGTGCTAAATCATGGTTTTAAATATATTAGTTCAAGTAAAATTACCCACAAGTGCAGAAACATCCCAAGATTGCCTCAAAGATTACAATTCAAGTTATTTTTAATAGTCTCCTCTTTTCAGTGATGCACTATCCCTACCTTTAGCATATATTTAAAACAACATTCACTAAACCGTACTTTTCGCACTATAAGTCGCACCTGACTATAAGCCGCACCAACCAAATTTTAAAAAAAAATTAAGATTTGTACATATATAAGCCGCACCTGACTACAAGCCGCAGGTGTTTACACATTTACAAGATGGTACACAAAAGGATTTTTTTTTTTTTAATTAACGTAAATACCGGTACGTGCTTTCTTCGAACAGCGCCCACGGCAGTAAAACAACTGTAAAATGGGCAGCCTGTAGCCTCTGGAAGCCTTAAAATAAAGTTTCAAGTTTAACTTTAAGGGTAAACCCTCAAACTCAATCTCACAGAACTGTTGATACCTGTAGGAGATTTTAAGTGGCTAAAACAAGGCTTCATTAATTCATGAACTCTCATCACTTATTTACCGTAGGTATTTTCACCTACCAGAAAAGTCCCTGATCGCTATGTTCTTCTTCCTTGATAAAGAATTAATCCATACATAAGCCGCAGGGTCCGAAGTGTGAGAAAAAAGTAGTGGTTTATAGTCCAAAAAGTACGGTATTCTCTGTAATTTTGTATACTGCCCACCTCTAATTACAGGTTCCTCCACTCATGACAGTCCATTTTATTTATTTTTACAGTAGATGGTAGATGTGAAACAGTTTCCCCCTCCCCTGGCCTTTGTTCAGGCTGTGGTCTCTGGTCTTCTTCTCTCACACAGTAGGAACGTCTCGATCTAGTATTACGTGAGAATACAACAGGACCAGGTGAGCTAGTTACAAATAATTAAATAATTACTAATAGGCCTGTCATGATAATTACGATCAACTTCAATCATCTATATATTTTTCACCCCTAATTACAAATTGTAGCTTTATGGAAGATCTCATACTTCCTGCTGTATAGTCCATATAGTCATTCCCCTGGCATGTCAGTGGTCATAATGTTCTAGTAGCCAGGATATGTCCCAGCACATTTACTTTGAGGTGGACATTTGGAGCCTCAGGATTGTGTTGAGTGTTGATTGTGTTTGATCCAATTGGCCGATAGTGGAGCAGTTAACAGGGGGAATTCACACTAGTGTACGTGTGTGTGCGTGTGTGCGTGTGTGTGTGTACGTGTGCGCGTGTGTGTGTGTGTGCGCGTGCTGCACATCTCTCCTCCTCTGAGCACACAGCTGGCTTTTATACCCTGAGTGTGACTTCATATGTGCTTGTCTTGGCAGTTGCTCTTGGAGACCAGAAGGAAAACATGCTATGACTATTTTGAATGCTGCTATAAGAATATGGCAAGCAACTTTTGAATGCTCTTTTGATTGACTACATGTTTACTCATTTGAAAATTAGATCAAAATCAATGCTGTATGGCCCAGTCAAAAATGAAATCAAAGCACCCACCCCCTTATTCCCACTGGTCAGCATCTGTCCTGCTCTGATTGAGTGACAGGCGGATTTAACCAATCACGCTATGAGCTCTCAGAAGAAACAGTTGGTTCAAGTTCCCTCTTGAATCGTGATAAAACCCGCCATCTCGGCTCGAGAAAATTGTAATGTAATTTTGTATTTATGTTCACTGTCTATGGTAAATTAAAATAAACAGGAAATTTTTTATTTTTTTTTAGATTTTTGAAAATGCTTGTGAGAACTACTGATCTGCACTATCGGTGGCATAACTGGATGGAGTTTGGCAACTTTTCTGAACATTGGACTGGATTTGACTGACATGTTTTTTGTGTAATTTTGTGTATGTGTGGAATATGGAGAGAAGGGGTGTTTTTTTGGTTTTTGTTATCTCAAAATTGAAAATAAAAATAGAAACAAAAATATTTGATGGATTTTGAGTCTGAAGACTAAATGCAAATCATGAAATGTCTGACCCAGGCATTAGAGAGACATTTGACATTTGGGTTATAAATATTTCAAAATTCCAACCAAAAAAAAAAAGTTTCCATATATTTTCCATCCCTGCTCTGGAGCTAGTCATGCCTGTTGGGTTACCCTCCTCTCTCTTTAATGCCTCACTGTTAGCAGACTGTGCTGGGTGAATTATTGATGCCGACAGTGACTGTACAGCCCGGGCCATAGGCTACAGCTTCAAAAATCAGGTGGTGTGAACTCCTGGTGAACTCGTGGGGAATTGAACCGGAGACCACGTAGACACACGCTCGGCCCCTGGAGATTTGGGCCCAACACGGAGCGATCTTAAACCAGGAGAGTGGAGGCGCGACCTGATTTCTGGGACATGACAAGTTTACCCGTCCGTTTTAATGAGCCTAGGGTCCCGGGGCGCGCGGCGGAAGATTAAATTTGGCTGGTAGGTAAGAGAGAGTGCCACAGATAAGGACCGGGCTGCTCCGAGTTTGAAGTGGATACACAGGCCACATTAAAGTATTATTAGCTAATGAATGTTGTAAAATGGGCAAACCCTGCTTTTTAATAAATCCTTAACGGTGCCTAATAATGGCCATAAGTCAAAGCCGAGACAGGTGAGGAATTATACAGGAAATTGGACTTTGCTAATGAGTCCAAGCTGGAGTAGCAGTTTTAAAGATAAATTGTGTAAAAGTTTGTGCTGTAGTTAAATTAGATTGAAAATGTGACACTTAATGCTACCTACTTTTTGTCTAAATTTTAACAAGATGCTTCATTATTCGCTTGTAGAAACAATTCAGGAAGCGCTGTAAAGAGTTGTGAAGAGAGACTAAAGACTCTGGATGGCTAATGCTGGAGACGATTATTAACCATCAGTATGGGACTTGTATATGCAAATACTCTGCATGTTGTGGTAGTACTGTATCGATCTCAATTGTATCAAGTCTCCCCATGCCTCCATAAGCTCTGATGATATGAGCAGGTAACTGTGCTGGATGTGCCTCAATTCAGGCTTTTTCTATAGGCTTAAATGTCTTTACTTTATAACTATAATTTAAGGGTTCAAGGGGGGAAAAGGGGATCGTTGTCACAGCAATTAACATTTTTAAAACTATAAATACATATATATATATAGAAATTATTTTTTAAAAATGATATATTTTGGATGGTGAAAACCCATGAATAGTAGGCTGGATGGTTTGTATTATTAGTATAGTTGGTGTCAGCCATAGCGGTAAATTTCTAAAATGTACTAAAAACATTTTAAATTCCTGGAGAAAGGTTGCAAACTGTTAATCTGCTGAGGCCACATAAATGCAGATGAACAGGTGACGTCAAGTTGCCCTCTGGACTCAAATGTTTTTATTCAAAAGTAAAAAGTGCAAGTTGGCATCTTAAATCAAAGTAAAACTGCTCCTTTTGGATCGGCGGTACATTGTTATAAAACCTGAAATCTCCGAGACTTCAAATGCCTTTACAAATAATTTGTTAGTCTGTTTTGGACTTACAGTGCTTTTGAACTTATTGTTCTTTTGCAAGTCATACATATGCAACACTGCAGTTATAATTCTATTGTGATCTTAATTGGTTATCAGAACTCCTTAATTCCTTAATATTTTAATATTACAATGATAAGATTTTGTATCAATGTGATGACTGGGTTTGGAATATATGGAGTTTTCACCAGTGGACTGGAAGGTTGCTGGTTTGATTCCCCAATTCCTGTTAGCCCTGCCCACCTCTTTGTGCCACTCTGATATTGCACCAGGACACAGAATTAACTGTCGGGCATTGTCTCATGCAGTTGTTTCAGTTTGTGATCGACCACGGCAAAACCGTGCTAGCAAATGTGCTAGTTGAGATCATGACGCCACTCCATGTTTCAGATAACAGCATTGGTTGCTTTTGTCTTTGAAATTGGCTTGTTTTTCAGAAAGAATCGGGGCATGTGTAAATTACCATAATTACCATACTGGTGCTATTGGCCATTCACGTGACGATTAGCGCTCTTTTGTTTTATTTTTCTGCCAATCAGCTGTGAGCAAACCTCATGGCTACTTAAGCTGCGTAGCTGCATGTAAAGTACTGCAGATGAGCTGAATCGTGGCTGTTTTACCGAATGCCGATCTGTTGGCCTCACAGCAGAGGAGCTGGATCGTAAGATATCAAATGCTTTCTCTACAGTAACATTTGACAAGGATAAGGACAGCAAAATGGAGAAAGTCTAACTTTGACTTTAAATGCTACGTAAGAAGGAAGGAGAACTCGCCTCGAGACACGTTCAGCCAGAAACTTTCTCCGGAGCTGATGTACAGAATGCGATCAGATTCTTTGGCTGCCGAAAGACAGTGGCAGGATACTCAAATAACTGGACAGATGTAACAGACGTATGGTACGTCAAAGATGACCACATCCAGCAGAAAGCCCCCGACACAAAGTAAGTGTCCCAAACTACATATTTTTTCACTGGAGGCAATGATGAGTAAAGTGCCTCTCAACTTTGACACTACAGACTTTAGGACATGTTTAAAAACTAATTCAGCTTTTGTGTGGTCATATTATTTCTGCATCAAAGGGAGATATTTAGCAGAAAGCAGATACTGCAGTACTACAAGTATTATTCCAATAGACTATCAAAAATACATTTTACTGCATTGTACTGCATAATGCAGTATTTTGGACATGAAAAACTGCAGTTTTTTCATAAGGGTGAGGAGCAGAATACATACAGAGTCAGGTGACTTGTGTATTTCTTATCATGCCTTTATGACTTTGACTTAACATTTTACCCTGTGTATTTTTGGATTACTGAATGATTATATGGGCTTTTTGTTATACCCATATCCATATAACATATCCATTTTAACAAAGTACCTTCTAATTCTGACCTGCCCTGAAACACCACACCACTGCGATAGTCAGTGATGGGGGGAGGGCTTATCTTAATGCACCATTCTGCCCCCCAGCCCTAAAGTGAGACAATCTTGAAAAGGCATTTTCTCAGCTTTGTATTTCAAATGGCCACAAATTCTTTAAAAAAAATCACACAATTTCACTCAATTCACACTATTCAAATTCTTCAAATATTATCAGATGTGTAAGACATCGTTGGAAAGTTTAGAAACCACACTTTAAGAATCTGTGAATAACTCAAAACGCCTCTGGGACGACTTGTGACTGGTTTTGCCTCGGTCAGTCACATTTTGTTTTTTCCTCTCTTGATCGTGCTCCATCACAGAGAATCGGCCTTGTGGAATAATTAGGGCAGATGTTTTCTCATATTTGTTGCCATTGTGCCTGACTGGACCTAAACTGATATCCTAAACTTGCTTTTCTCCACGGAGATATTCTTGCTTTCCTTTGGAA
The DNA here is from genome assembly GCA_036785185.1 of Paratrypauchen microcephalus. Classification (NCBI taxonomy): domain Eukaryota; kingdom Metazoa; phylum Chordata; class Actinopteri; order Gobiiformes; family Gobiidae; genus Paratrypauchen; species Paratrypauchen microcephalus. The sequence continues at coordinate 21,859,914 of JAVJIX010000002.1, forward strand.
GTTCCATTAGACTTGTCTATATCCACGGAGACAGACACTTCCAGGCATAGTTATAGGAAAGATCTGTGGAGAGGCAATCCTGCTAAATCAAGATACATAAGACTAATGCCATACTATGGAGCATTTAAGGCAAAGCAATAACATCGTCATGGAAACAAGCAGATGGCAGACCCCCTACCAGAAAAATGACATAGTACATCTTTAACAAAATGCATATCTGCATTTACAATACACTGATTCACAGGTTTTAGATTAACCATCAGAAAAGTTCCTCTGTTTCTAACAACAATGTCCATGTTGATTCCAATTCGAGGGTTACTGATCCGTGTGGGTAATTTGCATGGTGTGTATTGTTAGCCTTAGTGTTAGCGGAGTGTCTCAGTTGCTGGGCAACGGGAGCGGCTCTGTGGGCTGGGCCTGTCCCATTTCGGCAACAGCCTTGCGGTCCGTGGAGGCTAGTTTGAGCAGCCTTCGGAGCGGCCGAAAAAGCAGCCTTCAGAGGCTGCAGCTCTGGAATTGGGACACGGCTTGTTTGTACGCATACGCTCACGGTATTGGGGTATATGAAAAATGTATATAATTTTTTTTGTAAACACACCAGTATTCGGTATGAACCGGTATACCGCCCAGCCTTACCTTTTAAGAACCATTTATTGCAGTGTCCATTGCCCACTCCAGTCTCAATAATAACTCTGACATATGGTTGTGTGAGGAAGGGCATCCAGCATAAAAAGAGACAACTGGCTTTTTCCATAGACCACTGGTGTGGGTCAGTTCAGGTAACTTTGGGGGGTTTTGGACCAGCCTCAGCTTTAGCTTTAGAGCCTCTGCCAAGACTTTTAAGACATTTCCTCTCTGTCCTGAACCCACTGCAGCAATTGCCTGACACATTAGTGAATACCAAAAAGAACCTTAACTCTGTGCCTTCTTCCTCTGTATCCCTCTCATGTTTCGGACTTCTCTTTCTGAGGTCTATCAAGAGTCTGGGTGTGTTTACGTCCTTAACTGGCGGTGGCAGGTGGGTCGTGCCTCTGAAGTCCTTATGCCGGTAAATTGGATGAGAAATTCTTTTGGAGAAGTTTTTTGGTAGTCGGAGCGATTGTTCTTGAAAAGCCAGCAGGTCATTTATTGAAGTGCTTTGGCAGAGTTCAGTCCTAACTCCTAGAGACACTGATATATGTGAGAAAATAGAAGCAGTCACATGAAGAGCTTTAAATCACATAGTACTATAGTGTTGGATAAAACTTTTGTTATTTATTTGCTCTGATTTCTTTTTAGGCCATATATTTTGCTATTGATAAGGTTTGGGTAGGTTTCATGATACATTTTTTTAAGTACGATATACTGTATTTGTGAAAATATAGATGATAAACTTTATTTATACAGTGATTACACCTTGGTTTTCTGTTGCCTAGGGAACTGTTGAAATGCTAAATTACGTAGTTAAAGGTGCATTGTGTAACTTACAGTGGGGAGTCTTTTGATTGCTTGTCTCCATTTTTTTTTTGTTTTTTTTTTGCCTGGAATGTTCCACAGTACAGCATTAAACAAGCTGGTGAAGCCATCAGGGCAAGTTACTGGTCACATCTGTGGAGAGGTGCACCTACTCACTGTAAGAATACTGTAGATACTGTAGATATTAAAACCTAAACCTGTAGTTGAATAAACTGTAGATAGTAGGGATGCACGATATATTGGCATTAACATCGATATTGGCCGATATTGCCAAATTTTTTAACATATTGGTATCGGCCCGATGTGTAAAAGTGGGCCGATATTAACGACCGATATTTATCAGTACAGTAATGCCTCGAATTAACGTTTTCTCACATTTCTCTCTTGTTTAAACACTCAAACTTTTGTAAATTTTCAACAAAATGTATTAATAGTGAAGCGTGGGGAGGGGGTGGCGCAGCATGACCGGCGCTAGACCGTGCGTCCCACCCGGGGCTGCGAGCACGAGACCCATGCCCAAACTGTGACTCCTCCTCGGGACCACGTCCACGGTCCTGAGGAGGAGTCACGCAGTCCGAGCACATCAAACCTCGACATGAACGAACGCAAGAGCCGCACGAAACCAGGCAAAGAAACGTGGTGGTTTAATCCTGGTTTAGACCTGGTCTAGTCCTGGTTTAGTCCAGGTCTAGATCTGGTCCAGTCCTGGTTTAGCCCAGGTTTATACCTGGTTCAGTCCAGGTTTAGACCTGGTCTAGACCTGGTCTAGACCTGGTTTAGTCCGCGTCTAGTCCTGGTCTAGTCCCGGTCTGGTCCTGGTCTGGTCCTTAGTCAATCAGGAAGCAGAAAAAATTGAAATTGAGGGAAAAAATAAATAAATCAGGAATCAAAACACATTTTGAAAATAAAAGACGACATTCAAAAATTCATTTTGCATGATTTTCAGTCTATATAAAATATTATCTCAGAATTAAAAATAAATATCGGTATCGGCTAATATCGGTATCGACCGATAACAGCAACATTAATATCCGATGTCAGCATCGGCTAAAATTTTCACATCGGTGCATCCCTAGTAGATAGACTTGTTAAAGGGCCCGTATTACGCTATTTTCTGATCTGTCTTATGTTATTTCCTCATCAAAAACATGCCTACATATTTAGACTGTGTTCTTTTTCTCAAACACTGTTCCACCCACCTTGTGATGTCATGTAGAGGATGTTCTCCACTGTTTTATTAAACTCCATACACCTTCACTAGAATCATTTGGATAAATTCAGCCCTGGAATTTCCAGTCTCTTCTAAACAAAAGGTAAAAGCCGGTTGTTAACTTGGAAACTAGGTGGAACAGAGCATGTTTTAGAGATGAAGACAGACTAATAATAAACATGTAGATGAAAGGAAACACAACTCCAGGTATGCTCATGGTGAGGTAACAACAGTCTAACATGACTTAAAGACACAAGATTGTGTAACATACAGCTCTGGGGGAAAAAAAAAACAAAAAAAAATGATTTTTTTTTTTCTGAAATCAGCATCTCTACATGTGTTACAGCCATTCCATTCCAGCGTCTGTTGAATTCCAACACAAACACAACGCTGAGCTACTTCAGTTCTTGCACCAGGAGTGGAATAAAGTCACCCAAGAACAATGTGAAAGACTAGGACTAAACCAGGTCTGAATCAAGACTAAACCAGGTCTAAACGAGGACTAAACCAGGTCTGAACCAGGACTAAACCAGGTTAAAAATGGGACTAAACCAGGTCTAAACTAGGACTAAACCCAAGAACAATGTGAAAGACTTGTGGAGGCCAAGATGCATGAAGGCTGTGATTAAAAATAAGTGTTATTACACCAAATATTGATTTGTGAACTCTTAAGTGTAAACATTAGTATTATGTTGTTTTAAAATGAATTTGATCTTGTTTCTTTGCATTGTTTGAGCTCTGAAAACATGTCACTTTTAGTTATTTTGACCATTTGTCATTTTCTGCAAATAAATGCTCTAAATCAGGGGTGTCAAACTCATTTTGGTCCAGGGGCCGTGTCCAACCGCCTTTGATCCCAAAAGGGCCGGATCAGAAAACTCATGGCAAATATACCCCAAAAATAGAAATAAGTCAAAATATTTGTGCAGAGAAACACAAATCTTTTACAGAAGTCTTTTTTTTTTTATTTGATGAACTCTTTCTTTTACAAAATATTATAATATTATGAACAACCTGAAACTTTAAGAAAAATGCCATTTCAACACAAGCAGGTTTCCCATTCCCCTCCTGAACAAAATGGGGATTAGACCTGCTTTAGTCCTGATTTAGACCTGGTTTAGACCTGGTTTAGTCCTGGTTTAGTCCTGCTTTAATCTTGGTTTAGACCTGGTTCAGTCCTAGTTTATATATACTAGTATATTTTAAACCTGTTTTAGACCCATCTGCAGTTCTGATTTGGGCCTGTATGATGTTCTAGTCCTCGCCGTTTGAGTCCTGTTTTATGTCTTAGTCCTGGTTTAGGTCTTAGTCCTGGTTTAGTCCCGTTCTAGGTCTTAGTCCTGGTCCTGGAAGGGGCCACGTACAGAGGCGCTGGAGACGCTGCTATGCTAAATATTTATAAAATATATAAACCAACCAATATATAAAATATTTTAAAAAGAAAATGTAAATATTTTAATAGAAAATCAGCCGAGGGCCAGACTAAAGGTCTAACGATAATATTTTTATTTGAAATTTGGGGGGAAATGTTGTCAGTAGTTTATAGACTCAAACAAAAATGTTCCTTTTGCCCAAACACAGACCTATAAGTAGTAAAATCAGAAAAACTGATAATTTTGAAGTGGTCTCTTATTTTTTTCCAGAGCTGTAGGACCTTTAAATACCAAAGCAGAAAAATCTCCATGGATTCAAGCTCCCACTCGAAAAGTTACACTGTGCACCTTTTATTTCACTTGTATGTCAAATCCATCATTCATTCCAACTTCAGCGCTGTCATAGTTGCTGCCAGTCTCAAACTTTTCCCTGGCTCACAGTACTATTACCTTTCCAAAATAATGCCTTCTCCTCTCCGGTATACAGACAATGTAGGAGTTGGCTGGAGTCACTTTGCGGCAGCCCGGCGAGTTGAAAATAATGGCACAGACCTATACTCCAGTCTCCGTGAAGGAATCATTTTTTAACAAGGCTGCTGTGACCACCTCTGCATTGTACAAGTTTGAGAGATGCCACCCCTTTTTTTTTTTTTTTGCCGAGCTCTGCAGTCTCGTCTTGCCAACGTTTTTTTTTTTTCCTCTCTTTTGGGAAGCTGGCCAAGTGTGACAGTATTTTGCAGCACACATGAGGTGATGGAAACGCCATGAATCTGTCAGAGGCAGGATGAGCTTAGTGCCACCAGGGGGGCGTGGGCTCTGTAAAAACCCCCGGACTATAAAAGAGGCGGGCACACTCCACTTACTCTGGAAATATCTCCTGCTCACCATCTGACTCCCTGTCTGTCTTTGGATTAGGCTTTCTCGTATACAGCGACTTATCTTTTTCCATTTTGTTCATTGTCTGTTTGTATTTGGTTTGGTTCTAGTGTTGATTTGTAAATACTGATATGAAAGTGTAGCAGGAAAGAAGAGACAGTGCGTTTCTCAAACATTTCTTTTAAATTGCTGAATGTTTAGGTTTGATGTTGGTGACCACAGCGAGACAGGAATATGAACCCGGAGGATTAACCTGACCAAATAATATGAATAAATAAATGATATATATTATTATTATGATTATTTGGATAAGTGAAGAAAACCTAATCTACATGCAAGTCCAAATCTACAGATGGGCAACATAACATTAAATACAATAAAAGTATACTATGATATTGGAAAAATGGCCGATGCTATGTTCACTTTTTATCAGTGACGTGCGGTGAGGGTCACGGCTGGTGAGGCACTGACGTCATCAGTGATGTCACCAGGTGTCAGCAAGTAAATTTGGCCCTGAGCCAGTTTCTCTCTTTGTAAGTGACTGGAGCTCATAATATTTTTGATGTGAAGCTGAAAATGAATTATTATTGTTCAGTGCATTTTCCAGAGCACCGAGTAGCGTCATAAATTAAAATAGCAATGTTTTAGTGCGATCTGGCTCTGAATGTGAGCGGTGGATCGGTCATGTTTAACAAGGCTCCTTTGCAAATGTTTCAGGTCACAATATCTGAGTCCAGACATCGTCACAGCAGGTTGAGAAAAGAAGGAAAAGCAGAAAAGACAATTTCTTCCCACGCTGTTTGAAAAGACCGAGTCTTTCGTCCCGTAGTCTGGAGCAAACCCTTTAGCTCCGGTGTTGGTCTTCCTTTAATTACAACCTCCTGCTTCAACCCAAAGTCCAGTTTAGAAAACTGCTCGAGCTTTAATATGAAATCTTCCTCCATTTAAAAAGTCGGGCCAGACAAGAAGGAAAAAGTGAAGTTGAACGGATTGTTAAACTTGACTTGTTAACTCTACAACTCTAAATTGTATCTTGTGTCACTTATTCTAATCTGCTGCTCCAGGAGTTGCAGAAGAATCCCTGGACTCACGAGTGCCTCTACCATGAGGCCAGGTAACTACGAGCCTCACCCGGCGCCTTTTCACCGCCGCTTTAATCCGGCGCCTTTTCACCGCCGCTTTAACGCAGAATCTGTCACTGCTGAGCTACAGCACAGTCAGTCCATGTGAGGCACGAACGGCTGGCGCCTCTCCGCATATCTCTTCTCAGTATTTGAACGGTAAAAGTGAAAATTCACCGATTTTGAATTAAAAAAGAATTAAAATGACGACGTTAAATAGAAAATAGCTTTATAGTACAAATCATTGGATAAATATAACTATTTAATTTATTTTTTCATTTTACTTTTTTGTTTCGCTGTGATGACAGGTGAGGCACGTCCTCCTCTGCCTCTAATGACCGCACGTCACTGCTCTCGTGCAATGTGAAACCGATGCATTTCTCTGTGGAGATGTTATTGCTTTGACTGTTTGTTTCACAATATGGCATTAAATCTTTCTATCTTCATGAGCACCAAGTTACAGGTCAAATCTGTGGAGACTGGAGGCTGTTTTTCTAGGTATTTTTGAGATTTAAAACCACCTGTAATTGAATAATTGTAAGGTACACCTGTTTCATGTCATACTGCGCAACATTCCAGAGTGCAGCAGTTACAGACCCACAGAAACAAGCAGGTGGTGGACCCGCAACCAAAAAAGTTAGTTAGTGCACCTTTAATGCTGTAGCCATTAATCATAAGACTGTATAAAAAAGTGTGACGTCACCTGTAGAGTTCACTGCGACTCAAATGAAGATCACGATTCTAAGTATGATTTTTTTGACGGACAAAATAGCGAAGGAAAAAAAAAAACTGGATCATGGGATCGTGTAGACCGGGTTAATACGAACATTTTAAGATTGCTCATTGCAGCAGTTACAGAGAGAGGGACAGCAGTATTCCAATGTAAGTCAATGGGAGCCGGGGTCAGTAGGACTCGGAAGAGCCGCATGTAAACTTCGTAATTGGAATGCGGTGGCTTGAACGTTAACTATGTCCATTTATATTATATATTATACATTTTTATTTGAGTAAATAAAACATAAATTGCCCACAAAAAGTTAAAAACCTGCTGCAGTTAAAAAAGTTACATTGAACTTCAAATACTGGACCAAGCATCACAACAACTTAGCAAGTGGAAAAAAAAAAATCAAACTTTTTTCTAAATCCAATTCAGGAAACAGTGCAGATATCTTTGCCATCCACAAATGCACAATTTTTCCCTCGGCTCTTTTTTCAAAACAAAACCAGCTGGTAAAATAGATATGTGCCCTGACTTGGTTTTGTTTGGGCGTTTTGCCTATGGCTGGGGCTCCAAACCACAGGGGGCCCCCGCTATTGGTCTAATGAGTCAAATACACCTGTGGATTTGGGCTCAAATGGAGCACGAGTGCATTCAGTTATTTTAACTCACAAATGCTGTGAGAATTCACTTTCTGCACAAAGTGAGAAAACCACCCAGAAATGAGAATAGGGCTGAATAGGGGGAAAAAAATCAAATAGTTAATTTTTATTACAAATTTGTGGTTTGGTATATGTTCAAAATGCAGGATTCTGTTGAGGATTGTGAGTACACATTGTAAACATCTCCAGAACCGACTGAAGTATGAACCACCAAACTAATACTAAGAATCCCATGTATTTCAGAACATGTTTGTAGAGGTCAACTACAGGTACAACAAGATTTTCATTAAAAGACAGAATATTTTGTTCTTTGCAGAGATGCGTGAAGAATCTTTGCAGAGGACATTTTATTATTATTTTATAATCTAAACGACTGCAGCCTTTGCTATTTCATAATTCAACCAACTAAAATTGTAATTCCAATTCAATTTTTATATTGCAGTGTATTGTGGTCATACCGACTTGTCAAAGCCTGATCCCGTCAGATCAAGGCCGGGCCTGGTTAGGACTTGACTGGGAGACTGCAGGGAAAATCACTGCCCAGAATCAAAGACATTTATTGTGCAACGTTCCTGTGCCTTTTAACCTCACAGTGTTGTGTTTTTTAGTTGATTGTACATAGTAAAAGGAGAAATTCAGTTTGTCAACTGGACAAAGTTTATTTGGTCAAACGTTTCGCAGCTCATCCGAGTTGCTTCGTCAGTTCTGGTTAGAGTGCTGATGGACACTGCTTATATCTCGCTGCAGGGAGGAGCTAACTACACTGAAATTATTCTGAAACTATCACACCTCTTTGTTTTCAGTTTCTGTCTTTTGTTTTTCAGTTTCTCTCTGGTGTCTAGTTTAGCATACCCATTCAACCCCTAATGGCTGTTTTCACACCTCTGGACCTGACCTGCTGCCCCCTTGTTTCCTTTGTTTGTTTTGATTTAGGTTTGAGAATGGAATTATATATGGGGGACAAATTGTGTCTGACTCCCCCATTCCTGTTTAAAGAAGGATTCTCTTTTTTGACAAAAATAGCCTCTTTAACTCCCCTCTCAAACCAGTTCTGTACAGACTTATTATTATTATTTATTTTAATTTTGATGCATGCTCATATTTTCCTACTTTTTCTGAAACTTGCGTTGTGACACTCCAATTTCCCCATTTTGGGACAAATAAAGGATTATCTTATTGCATCAGTGTGTCCTTGCCTAAGGACACAAAGTAGTATGAAAGCAGTGTGTGCGTGAGTGCTGGTCAGAGGTAACCTGGGAAATCCCAGGCTGTCTTTCATTCGTTCCGATCTGAAAGACAGCCTGGCGACTATGGCAAGCGAGCTCTCCCGATTCTGGGAGCCAATCAGAGAGCGGGGAGGGGTGGCAAGACGGTGACACGTACTATGTGACAAACGGAAGCTTGTAGTTTGAACTGACAACTGACATGATTGACATTTGTAACGCCCAATAAACGGCCGTTGGTGATCGTAAAGCACACCTCCGGTACGAGATATTTCGAAGGTGGCTTCCAGACCATATCTCACTTGTGATATGGTCAGGTGTAAACCAGGCAAGGTCAGAGGGGCCGATGGCGCAGATTGGCAGTCGTGCTTCTGCCAGTCTGTCCCAGGGCAGCTGTGGCTACAGTAGTAGCTTACCACCACGGGATATGGAGTGAATGACTTTTGTTACTTACATTTTGTGCAGCCTTAAATGAGAATATACAAGACCTTTTTGCTTTGAGCCTTCAACAGTAAAACATGATTTTTTTAAACATTAACATTTGGAGAAGCTGAATAATATTTTACATATGTCCTTTGATTATCTCCATATCCAACGCTGTTATTCTCTCTCAAAATCCCCTCACAGGTCCACAGAAGCCCTTTACTTATTGAACAATATGTAGCCTAATACTTGTGCAGCATTGAGAATAAATGAGCAAAAGTAGTTACAGGGAGTCTCAGGTAGAAGTCGAATTAAACGTGGAAGGTCCATCTATAATTCAAAGCTCTCAGATTTATTAAAGCACTGCTACAGTATTTATCAAAAATTTATGGTATTCGAAGCAATCGTTTCTGGAGTAAAAAGAGGAGAAGAGTGATCTAAGCTCTTTTTACTGGAGCTTGGGTTTTCACTGGCAAATCAGAGTAAGAATTTAAATGACTTGTGTATAGAAGCTGATAGTGAGAGGAGGCAGCCGTCTGGTCACAGCCTCGACCTCGCGATGTTGTGGGTGATGGCTTCATGCATATTTATATGTTGAGTATAATATTTAAATGGTGTCCTTATTTAAACTCGCCCAAAATACATTCCCCAACCTGAACAGATGTTGCTTCTTTTTCTTTGTTTACTATCAATTAAAATGTGTTTATGTTGGTCATGTTGTCATAATTACATTTTTAATGAATCTGAATTTTGCATGTAATATAGCAATTCTCATTAACTTTCAAATGTGAGGGTATTTGAAGGTTGGTATAAGCCTTTTTTGAAAGATAATATGTGAGCTTTGTAGGATTCTGAAAGCAAAATGTTTAATTAAATGATCTTTTTTGAAAATAAAATATATACATGGGACAAGGGCTCATACGTACACTGTATTATATGAATGCAATATTGAGATATCGTGATACTGAATTTGGAGACAGTATGGTAGGCTGCAGTATCAATATATTAGGAAAAGTATTGGTATCTTTTACTAACTTGTTTTGTGACAGTCCTACCATTTTGATGTTTGTTCAGAGAAAAGAAACTTGTTGCAGTGCAGTATACTCGACCTGAAATTTTCACTGGTTTAAAGGTTAAATTAGTTTATTCCATATTAACTTTGCACATGTAGTGGTTTAGCAAAGAAATAATGTTAAAATGTATTTGCATCTTAAAAATAATGATACATTGCAGAAAATCGTGCAGTTTATCGATTATTGAATGTCATGATAATATCGTATTGTGAGCCATGAACTGAATACTGAATCGAATCGTGATAACAAAAACAAGCCAAATAGAAAATTATTGTTAATTATTACAGCCACATTGATTTATTTTAATAGTCAAGAAGTCACCAATATTTTTTCTTGTTTTGTCAACAGACACAGTATTTGTAATGTGGCGTTTTAAAATGTAACTAGCTAAATGTAAAATAATTGGAGAAAATTTACATTTTAAGATCATTTTTCATTACTAAATCACAAAATATTGTCTTGCCTCATCTTGAAGTAATAACGGAGCTGTCTTTATAATATAGTTCCTGTTCCTACTGTAAATGGTTTGCAGTATTAGGTCATTTTCACACCAGGAAAGTCCGATAGTTCACTTGCTTTGGTCCGGACCAAATGTTTTTTTTTATTTACTTTTTTATTTTGGTGTGGTTCGCTTTCACACTGCCGTTTTTCCCCAAGCGAACTAACATCTATAAACAAAACCACGTGTGCTGAGGTCGCTCAGCCATTGGACAAAAATGAGCCCTGTCCAAACGCCATGTCCAAACCCAGAAGGAGGAGAATAACGGTGTTATGTGCTGTTTTCAATCTAGCCTTAGCGATATGGTTTGCTCAGTTTTTACAGTTCGCACAAATGTTTGAGCAGCATTGTGAGTAGGGATGCAAATTATCGGTTAATTCATTAACTGATAGTTGATTGACCTTATCGATCGATTAACGATTAACTGATAAGCGGCGTTTTTCACCTGAATTTTAGTGTTTCAATAGGGTCTTTAAGAATATAAGCTATAGTAACATAACACTGAGTCAAAAATATATCATAGTATTATTATATTGTATATTTCTCAATTAATTATTCCTTAGTAAAAAGCAGAAAAATGTATTGATGCTGAATAACAAAATACAGTAATCCCTTGCTCTATCCAATTTTTTTTTTTATAGTGTAACATATTTTTATAATGTAACATTGTGTTCTGTCCTGATTGGCTAAGAGACTAGACCAGGACTGAACGTGAACTGGACCAGGTCTGAAGCAGGTCTGGACCTGGACTGGACCTGGACTGGACCGGGACTCGATCGGGTCTAGACCTGGACTAGACCAGGATTAAACCACCACGTGCCGCTGCTGGTTTCGCCGCGGCCCGCGCCCCGAGCCGCAGGCCAGCCGCGCGGGGCTCGGAGCGCGGGCCGCGGCGAAACCAGCAGCAGCGGCATGCATTCCGGGTTCGATCTCGCCTCGCGCGTACTCCCGGCGCTGCTGAGCAGTGCCGTTGGCGCCTGCGGTCGGCTGTGAGTCGAGCTTGGCGCAGCGCGGTTGCCTTGTTTCATGACCACGCGGGTGCGTGTCCGCGGTTAGCGGTTAATTACAATTAATGCATTTTGATCGACCAACGTCTTAATCGACAATTAACCGTTAATCGATTAATTGTTGACATCCCTAATTGTGAGGTTTACACTATTTTACAATCAATTTACAAATGACGAAGGCACAGGGCAAGACGACTACGGAGGACAGTGCTCATGTGCACATCAAGTTCTGACTCTTGCTCTTCATGCAAAACGTACTGTAAGTAAGCCTCATAAGTTTCGTTTTGTTTCGTTTCGTCAGCCTTGATTTCCCATAATGCTCGACATACGACGGGAGCTCATTAAGTACAAAAAGCCATTTTGTGTCGGATCGAGTCCGGTCTGCATTCTCACCTCAAACGAACCACACCAGAGTTCGTATGGAACCGGACCGAGACCGACCTTTTTAGGTGGTCTCTGTTCGCTTCTTTGCTCCGGATCGAGATTTGTGGTTTTTATTCACACCAGCCCAAAAGGTCCGAATCAAAGGAGCAAACGAACTCTGGTTCATTTAAAACAAAACAAACAAGGCAGGTGTGAAAACGCCCTTAGATCTTATTCTTATTTGGGGAGAGGAGGGAGGAAGATATAGGCCTGCAACGTAAATCAGAACACGACTGGGGAAAGACAGACAGCGTTGGCGTTAGTTTAGATATAAAGTTAACATTGAGAAAAGTTGGACGATTGATTGACACTACAAAGCTATAAACAAGCAAGTTTTGTTGGCAAAGTATCAGCCTATAGCCTGTATTTTTCCCCGCTCTCTTTTAAACATGTAGTTATATTCGACCTCACTGCGTGGCGTATAGCTGGACTTGGACAGTATTTGCCTCGAGTCCAGACCGTGCACAGGTGGAGGGTTGTGTTTACGTCAGCAGAGGCTTCACTCCTGTGTGAAGAGATGATCCTCTTCCTGTCCCACACAGAGAGTGACGTGAACAGGTTCTGGCACTGTCCTCGGTACCCCTGTTTTCTTTCCTCTCTGCCCTGTCTCCTCCTCTATCCTCTATCCCAGGGGTGTTGAACTCATTTTGGTCCGGCGGCCGTATCCAACCTACTTTGATCCCAAAGGGGACAAATCAGAAAACTCATGGCAAATATACCTCAAAAATAGCAATAAGTCCAAATATTTGTGCAGAAAAATCCAAATCTATTACAGACTGCTGTTTCTTCAGTCCCAGCAATAATTCGTTTATCTTCTGTCTTCTCAATTCTCCGTTCAAGTTATTGTATTGTTCAAAATGCCCTGTCTCATAGTGGCGTTTAAGATTCCTTGAGCACCGCCACATGTTGCAAACACACCAAGCATACAGGTTTCCCATTCACCTCCGTGAACAAATAAGAATTAGTAAATTTTTCTTGGAAAATCCTGCACTCGGCGTCCACTTTTCTCATTTTTGACATTTTGGTGATGAGGGTGTCACGGTCGACAGTCAAAACAATGGTCCTTTAAGAGCGTTTGGAAAGAGACGAGTCTTCATTTGTGCTGCTCTGGTGGGAGGGGCCACGTACAGAGGCGCTGGAGACGCTGCTATGCTAAACTGCACAGAAAATTACCAATATTTTAATAGAAAATTAAAATATAATTAAAATATTTTAATAGAAAATCAGCCAAGGGCCAGATTAAAGCTCTTGGAGGGCCGAATTTGGCCCCTGGGCCGCATGTTTGACACCCATGCTCTATCCCCTATCTTCTGTTCTCTGTAACCCTGTCCTCTGTCCCTTTCCTCTGTCCCCCTGTCCCCTGCCCTCTCCTCTGCTCTCTGTCCCCTCCTTTGTCCTCTTTCCTTTGTACCTGTGTCCTGTCCCCTGTGCTCTGTCCCTTCCTCTGTCCCATGTATGTCTCTCCCCTGTCCTCTGTACCTGTGTCCTGTCCTCTGTGTCCTCCACTGTCCTGTGTCCCTTCCTCTGTCCCATGTATGTCCCTCCCCTGTCCTCTGTACCTGCTTCTAGACCGCCATGTCCTGTCTCGCTCCCGGCTCTCCATCTGTCCCCTTGTCTCCAAACAGACTGCCAAGGTGGAATGTGCTATTTGGATCTCGTCTCTGCTCTTTTTGTTTTTTATGTTTTCACTGAGCTGAAACCGATGGGTATAGATTATTTTTAAACTGTTACCAAGCCTGAAAACGACGGGCCATACCGACACAAACTCTAACTTAAACTTATCCTTCTCTTATCCCCTCCGTGTCGGCCTTTTTATTTTGACCAATGAAGTTTGAAAAGGTTGAGATCCATTCACATATTTTGCTACTTTTTTTTTTGACAAAACATATGTTAAGTCCAGCTGACCCCTATGCATCTTCTGAAATATTTTCATGCACAATGACTTGTTTTCTGTGGAATTAAAAAGCATGAGTTATCTGCATATTTAATATTCTGGAATTGCGGTAAATAATCATGTTAGTGCTTCAAACTGCATATTAATGAGAGAAAAAGGCTGAACTCAGAATAAATGCAAACAGAGCTGTTTTTCCAAGATCCTGTATTACACAAAACTGATTCATGTGAGTTTTAAGCCATGTTAGAATGTTGTTAAAACATACTCCTCAAAAACATACCCTGAGTTGTGTTTTGTTTCATTCACACATTTGAATAATCCTTTATCACTGGGCCGTCTACATCTTCAATGTTCAAAATGTTCTGTTCCACCTTGTGATGTCATGAAGTGGGAGGTTTCAACAGCTACTTTTTACCTTTAGTACAGCAGCGATTGGCAGTTCCAGGACTCAAATTATTCTTGTGAAGGTGTATGGAGTTTAAAGGGATATGCCACCCCCAGGTCAAACTTGGGCATCTCCCCACAGTCCAGAGACTAAAATAAGTGGTGGAAAGCGTTTTCCTGGTCACCCAGCCATTGTCCGAGTCTGTCAGCACTGACCGCCGCGGTATCTGCAGCTACTCCGCGTTAGACTGGAGTCTAACGGCGCCAGAGAAAGATTTCGGCCAAAAGGAATTAATTTGCTCGATGCGTTTCCCAATTACTTTCTGTGTAGTGCGCATTCATATTGAGTGCAAATAAATGTGCAAATCAACACGGAGAGCTTGACTTGGTCATTTTGGGTGGGAACTATTTTTCAGTGCGGAAAAAGAAAGCCGAATCACCCACCACGCTGCAGCACGCTGCCAGGGGAATCCCAGTTACGCACCAGGAAGGGAGTTCCCCTGTTGCGCAGCGTGGTGCGTGATTCGGCTTTCTTTTATATACCGCGGCGGTCAGTGCTGACAGACTCGGACAATGGCTGGGTGACCAGGAAAACGCTTTCCACCACTTATTTTAGTCTCTGGACTGTGGGGAGATGCCCAAGTTTGACCTGGGGGTGGCATATCCCTTTAAAAACACAGTGGGGCACTGCATGTATGTATTACCATATGACATCACAAGGTCAGATTGTTTTCCATTTGAGAGAACTTGAGAAAAGAATGAAACAAAACAATTCCAGGTATGTTTTTTTTTTTTATGAGGAAACAATATTACAACATATACCAGACAATAGCGTAATATGGGCCCTTTAATATGTCACATTTTACAATAGAAAATCTTCACATTGAGTTGCAGTGAATACATTACTTTGATTGAACTACAATTCAGTGTTCTGTATTGTTCCCAGTACTATATAGACCAGGGGTCCGCAACCTGCGGCTGCGGAGCCACCGCAGGTTGCTCCCTCTGATGCGGCTCAGTACAGCGGTCCCTCGTTTATCGTGGGGGTACGTTCTAAAAATAACACACATTCTACACTTTTCTCAGATTGGCATTAACATTTTCTCATATTTCTCTCGTTTAAACACTCAAACTTTCGTAGGTTTTCAACAAAAAAAGCCACAGTATTATAGAATGAAACCAAAGTGTATTTCGTGTGTATTTCCTCTGACCGAGCCTCTTCGTCCTGGCGCCGCTTCGCTGTGGCGGGTTTTGTCGGGGAGAAAACTTGTAAACATACAGCACTTCAGAGTCACACTGCGATCCAACATTTATATAAATCTGGCAAACTGAACACATTCTGTACAGGAGACACGGAGGAGAATGACTGACGAATCGGCAAAGGTCTACAGTCCCTTAGCCAATCAGGACGCAGAAATGCGCGTTGATACACTATTAAAAAAAAATTGGAATAAAAAAATCCGCGAAACAGCGAGACCACGAAAAGTGAACCACGATATAGCGAGGGACCACTGTATTTAATTAAAATGTATTTTATTTTAGTTCATTTATTTTCAAAATGTAATTCTATGGCACAAAGGCAAGTGTTATTTCATTTTAAATTTCAAAAGGGTTTTGTGGCTCCCATTGTTTTCTTTACTGTGGGAAACGGGTCCAAACGGCTCTTTGAGTGGTAAAGGTTGCCGACCCCTGGTATAGACTATAGGTTGATACTTTGCCAACATAACTTGCTGAAATAGCCCTGGGGCGTCAATCAAACATCCAACTTTCCTCACTGTTAACTTTATATTTAAACTGCCTCCTATAGCTGTCTGTCTTGTCCCAATCTTGTTCCTATTTACATTGCAGGCCTATATCTTCTCCATGCCCTGTGCCCTCCTCTCTCCGTCGATCGGTTGTGCCCATCAAACGCATGTCTCCCTGGTTCATGAGCATATGTTACTGTCACTCAGGGCATCATGATGTTGTCTCACTGAAGACGGAGGACATACCGGTGATTGATGCTGGTGTACTGACACCTTGACCACACTCCTTATTTGTTATGGATGCTGTGACAGTCCTTAGAATGGATATAGTGCCTCTGTGAAAGGGTACAGGAAACTAAGGCTGGGGGTAAGACAAGGGCTATTTCTGTTCTGTTTTGTTCACGTCCATCTCATAAGGGGAAACAAAAAAATAAGTTTACATGTGTTCTGACTTTATAACATTGCTAGCAACGGTGGTACCTGAATGCAAGTATTTCTAAAAACAAAATGGAGAGATTTTAATATCTAAATGAGTCTATGGTTAATGACATCTCCAAAGGTGCAGCTCTTGTGGAGTGCTTCTGTATCTAAAAGATGTGATCTAATAACAATAATAAGTCCTTAGTTTGCGGTTTATAACCTTGCAATTCATAAGTGACTATGTGCAAGCATAAACATAAATGTCAATGTCAGGTTGTGGTAAATGGTAAGTCAGATTTTTATATAGCGCATTAGCCACTCAAAGAGCTTTACGTCAAACAAGCACTCACCCATTCACACTAGTGTACACAGCCACTGAGGGCAAGGTGGGGTTAAGTGTCTTGCCCAAGGACAATGACAGTATTCATCTGTGAGAGCTGGAAACACACCACCTACCTGCAGGTCAGTGGATCTGACCTCTGTTTTGATGTTTATGTCGAGAGAGATTTTAAACCACCAACCTTCAGATCATTCATCATAACACGACCAACTGAGCAACTGTTAAACTTGTGATCTAATCTTAAGACCATCTGCCAGTCTGGAGAGATTGTTACTACTACTACTAACGTTCAAATGCTCCACCGCTTGATGAGCCTCTGCGGGGTTCTGAGTGACAGGCAAATTCAACCAATCACAATGAAGTGTGAGGTAGATGTGCGGTCGGGTGGTAGAGGCAGAGGTGCGGCATTATTTGGTCCTACATTTTTTAGTGCTGTTTTTTAGTGTAGTTTAGTGTCATTGTTTAGTTCTGGTCTCGTCAATGTTTAGGTTCGTGTTTAGACCTGCTGTAGTCTAAGGATGCACCGATGTGAAAATTTTATACCAATACCAATATCCGATATTAACGTTGCTGTTATTGACCGATACCGATATTAACTGATACCGGGTTTTTTGGGTTTTTTTCTGAGATAACATTTTATACAGACTGAAAATCATGCAAAATGAATTTTTGAATGTCGTCTTTTATTTTCAAAACGTGTTTTGACTTCTTTTTTTTTTTAATGTAGTGTAACATTTTTTTTTTTATATGAGTAAAGAGTCCCTCAGTCGTCCAGGTAGAATCCATGATAAAAGAAGAAATTCAATTTGTCAACTGGACAAAGTTTGTTTGGTCGAAAACGTTTCGCCGCTCATCCGAGAGGCTTCGTCAGTTCTGGTAAGACACTTGCTTATATCTCGCTGCAGGGAGGAGCTAACTAGCTGACTACTTTCAGCTAGTTAACTAGTTAGCTGCCATGGAGGAGGCATGGTTTGGGCACGGGTCTCGTGCTCGCAGCCCCGGGTGGGACACCCGGTCTCGCGCCGGTCATGCTGCTCTATTACGGATTTGAGCACCCCCCCCCCCCCCCACACACACACACACACACACGCTTCACTAGCTTCACTATTAATACATTTTGTTGAAAATCTACGAAAGTTTGAGTGTTTAAACGAGAGAGAAATGTGAGAAAATGTTAATTCGAGGGATTACTGTACTGACAAATATTAGTCGTTAATATCGGCCCACTTTTACACATTGGGTTGATACCGATATGTTAAAAATTTTGCAATATCGGCCGATACTGATGTTAATGCCGATATATCGTGCATCCCTAGTGGTGAGTGTGTGTGTACTGTGAACGCACATTTACATTTAATTGCTAAATTGTTGCAAATTATAACCCAGGCTCATTATGATATGATTTTTTTCCTATTACCTAACGTGTGATCCTATAATATTTACAATAAACAATTACAAAAAAGCCACACAGAATTGAAACTGAATGTGCTACTTCTCCGACAGATATTGTAATCCTGCTAAGCTAATTGTACCCCATCTCCTCTTTGGCATTCCCGGATCTATAGGATCGCCTGTCCCAGCCTGGTCCCGTGTAACGGCTCCAGCTCCATATGGCGGTAACATGCTGTCGGGGGAGCGGTGTCTGATTTGGGCTGCTCTTCTCTGGGACAGATGGTTGTTCACTGGCCCCTCAAGTCTTTCCAGCTCTGTCCCAGCTCTCTTCTTCTTACCTTGGCTTTTCCTGCCCCCCATCATGGCAGCTCCTCTCCATTTTGTGAACCGTTAACTCTCATTTAATTGACTTTCTATTCAAGGTTTTAATGGAAAAGATAAATTTCAGTTTAATATAAATTCAGGTTTTATGTCGGAAATCAAACTGACTAAGAATTACTGCCTTTCAGTGGAGTTGGCCAAACAATAAAGGGATGGTTTATGCTTGTCTTGCCAGTATTGTAATTTATATGAGTGGATTTATGCAGTGTATAGGGGAAATGAGATCTAAACCAGAGCATCAATCAAAATACCAAGTGCATTATAAATTCCCTGCAAGAATTACATTGGTTCCCTAGTTTTGAAACATTTTGAAGAGAAAGTTTTTAAAGGCAACTGATTATTTTTAAATGTACTTTTGGTTTATTTTAAGATATAATTGTTTTGCTGTTTTTCTTTTTTCTATGAAATTATTTTTCTGGCTTTTATTTTGACCACTTTACTCAGAAGCAGATGTTGCAGTTAATTAAAAATACATGCACTTGTTTGCAAGTTGCTAATTAGAGAAATGTCAAATTGAGGCGACTGTGACTCCGTCGGTGCAGTGTTTGTTCACTGATCCAAAAGGTGGTGTTTCAAATCCCGCTCTTGACATAAACATCATCGGTAGAGAGGTCAGATCCCGCAAGTGCGATTTCAACTGCCACAGACCAATGTTGTCGTGTTGTTGGGCAAGACACTTAACCCCCCTCACCATTGTCTGCACACATTGGCATATGAATGTTTTTTTTAGTGCCTTGAGAATAAAAAAGTGCTATCTACGAGGGTCATTCAAAAAGTCCTAAGACAAATTAAAAACAACTTTATTTTTGAAAATAACAAAATTATTTTTCTACATAACATCCACCTAAGTCAATACACTTCTGCAAGCGATGTTTCCACCGAAAAATTCCTTCTTGATAGAATTCTGGAGCTTGTCTAGTCAACCAGGTCACAACCTCCCTCTTCGCTTCAAGTATGGACTGAAATCTTGTTCCTTTTAAATGTTCCTTCAACTTTGGAAATAGGAAAAAAAACATCCATAAACATTGTGCAAAGCTTCAATAATTTATTTAGGTTTCCTTTGAAGTTTTGTTAGAAATGTAATGTTTGCTCGGACTTCAGATTGGCTCATTTTAGAGGGTCAAAAAAGTGGTTTGTGCAATATGTAACGTAACTAGGGATGTCAATAATTAATCGATTAACGATTAATTGTCGATTAAGACGTTAGTCGAACAAAATGCATTAATTGTAATTAACCGCGTGGTCACGAAACAAGGCAACCGCGCACCGCGCTGCGCTCGACTCACAGCCGGCCACAGGCACCAACGGCACTGCTCAGCAGCCCCGGGTGTACGCGCGAGGCGAGATCGAACCGCGGCGCCCAGGATTGGGCCGCTGCGTGCCGCTGCTGGTCCCGCGCGGCAGGCCCGTGGCCTGGGCCCCGAGCTTCTCGCGGCTGGCCCGCGGCTCGGGCCCCGAGTCCCGCGCGGCTGGCCTGCGGCCCGGGCCCCGAGCCACAAACCAGCCGCACGAAACCAGCAGCGGCACGTGGTGGTTTAATCCTGGTTCAGTCCAGGTCTAGACCTGGTCCAGTCCTGGTTTAGTCCAGGCCCAGTCCAGGTTTAGACCTGGTTTAGACCAGGTCTAGACCTGGTTTAGTCCACGTTTAGTCCTGGTCTAGTCTCTTAGCCAATCAGGACGCAGAACACAATGTTACACTTTTTTTTTTAAATTGGAAAAAAAAATCCGCGAACTGCGATAGAGCGAGGGATTACTGTATTTTGTTATTCAGCATCAATACATTTGTCTGCTTTTTACTAAGGAATAATTAATTGAGGAATATACAATATAATAATACTATGATATATTTATGACTCAGTGTTATGTTACTATAGCTTATATTCTTAAAGACCCTATTGAAACACTCAAATTCAGGTGAAAAACGCTGCTTATCAGTTAATCGTTAATCGATCGATAAGGTCAATCAACTATCAATTAATGAATTAATCGATAATTTGCATCCCTAAACGTAACTCTTTGAATAACAAAACTAGAATGCCGAAACTTGTCAAATGTGTTTATAAGTCATCAGTGGTACGATTCAAGGTCATTTTGTTGAACTAGTTCGACTTATTTTGAATTTATGGCATTTGTCTTAGAACTTTTTGAATGCCCCTCGTACATGTGATCATTTACCATTTATGTGACCATTTAAATGTGGTATTATTAAAGTCAAAGGAAAAAATGCATTCTGGTGGTGGAATAAATCATTATTCAAACAAAACTGAGTTTAAATATTATCTGATTTTGTGCATTTGTGTACATTTTTGTGCACATTGAGATGGATGCGCTGTGGTGTTAAAATGACAAAACAAGAAGGCTGTTGCAAGTTTAGCTACCGTATTCTTTTCAAACTTATGTTTCAGATTTCATCCCTTTATCCCAGCTGGCTGCTATATCAGTATCAGATCACACCATAACTGTAAACATGTTTTTCCTTTCTTTTTTGCACTCATTGTTTTTGTTTACAAACCTTCTCCGTTCGTCTTTCTCCTGGTTTCGGGCCAACATGAACCTACTGCTGCGTTCACACCCTGTGAGTTTTTTCAAAGTGTAAATCCTACGCCTCTGCTCACTGTGGTATCACATAGCTGTGGGAAAAAAAAAAAGTTAAAAAGAGAAAACGATGTCTTTGGTCCAGGTTCAACTATTTAGATACATAACAAGCGGGTTTGCCAGATGTGGGGGGTCTCTAGCGTGATTATCTCCTCACCAAATTAACGGCAGGTTTGTGGTTCCATTAGCATCTTTGTGTGTGATTAGCTGCAGTGTTAGCCCAATAAATCTGTCTAAAGTGATGAGGTAAACGCCACAGGGCTAATCAGTACACACCTTATCTCAGATCCATTAACTTAGTAAACCACATCTGAGCTAACGCACTACATAGTTTGGCACTTGTTTGACAGAATAAATAGAAATAAAAACTGGCAGCTTTTGATAAAACTCTTAAATGCTACTAGTTTGCTGGAATAAACATATTAGCATATTAAGATCTGCTGGGATAATTTTGTATAGTCTAAATATTAAACAGGCTAGTGGACTGTACCACCTGCTGCTGTTAATATTGAACTCCAATAAAATGGTGGATCTGGTGCCTGTAAGAATATTCTATAAACATTTTCAAACTAACCCAACCAAATTCCTTTGTTATTCACCACTACAACGACATATGTAACCATGGGTTGTAAGTGTTGACAGGTTCTGATTTGAAAATGACTAAAGATCCTTATACAGTGCACTCTACAGTCACCGTCTCATTCTGTGATAATCCATGAAGCTCCTCTTTGTTTTTGAAGGTGTATTGTGTCACTTTTTGATTACACAATACACCTAGAGGGTCTGCCAGCTGCTCGTCTCCATGGAGATGTTATTACTGTGTCTGAAATGTTTCACAGTGTGTTTTTGTTGCTCAAAGAACTTGGTAAAGAACCTATAGTCAGTGGGCCATCCTCTGCACGGATCTGGCCAGTATCTTGGTCAGGTGGCATCTCCTGCTTGTCTCCATGGAGATAGTTAAGTTTAATACCATACTTTGAAATATTCCAAGCAAAGCATTTACATCATCATGGAGACAAAAATGTAGCCAGATCCTTCATCAGAAAAGTTCCATAATGCACCTTTTAAAGATCTCATGTCATGGTACTTCTTGATGCTTTTATATGGCGCCTTAATGGTTCCCTAATCAGACCCCCCAGGATTTCGCGGGCATTTTTTGTGATTGTTGCGGGCTAAAATGCCTGAATTTGCGGGAGCTTTTCCAAAAAGTTGTGATGAAAGTTGCGGTGCTTTTAAGGTTTTTGTTGCGATTTTGTTGCGGGAGGAAGTGAAAGTTGCGATAAATAGTTGCGATTTTCGCTTTTTGTAATTAAAATTGAATAATATTTTGAATACTGAGTTATTACTGACAAAGAATAATACAAAGACACAGAGATCACAGATATGGTCCTAAAACAACCTTACCAATATCGAAAATAAATTACTACTAGGAGGGGAACTGTTTGGCCTGGTCTTTTGCTGTTATTTTAGTGGGCAAATGGCGCCGCAGACATGTTTCTTTGCCATTAGAAGCCGTGTCCCAATTCCCAGAGCGCGCGGCTCGGAGCGTGGCCCGAAGGGCATGTGCGTCACACATTTCGACAGAACACCGGCGCGACGACTGCTGTCCCACTTCTTTTTTGTCCCATGCGCAGTTAACACGCGGTCCGAAGACCGCAGTCGTTAAGCGGTCCGCGGACTGCAGTCGGGGCTGAGCAAGTGTGCACCTCCTTGACTGCAGTCTGAGCCCCCTTCGGGCCGCGCTCCGAGCTGTGAGCTCTGGGAACTGGGACACGGCCGCAGTTTCGTTTTGTCACACGGAAGTAAGGCAGAATGTTGCGGCTTCCAAACTCAAACCTTTTAGCCGCCGAGAATATGAGGTTGGGTCCTATGGCTCTGCAGATTTGTGACGCGCAAAGAGGAGGCTATGGTGACAGATACGCTGATCCAGATATGTTTTGTGCATTTATTACAAAAAGAGCGCACACAGCTATGACAGCGCAGCAGGATGAAATGGAACTCATGAAAACCAGCAGGATGAACAGATTAACGTGAAAGATGAATGAATGGTTTGCGTTCAACAAAAAATACGGCTACACCCCAACCCTGACTCTCTCCTCTGTGTGACAGGTGAGCGCGCGCTTTTACACGCACACACATCCGCACGTGCACACACCCACACTCACATGACCCACCGCCTCTGCCACACACACACACACACACACACAAACGCACCGTGCACCTCATCTCAGTTATGTCTCCTACACAGAAGGAAGTTGGTCGGCGTTCAATACGTCGCCGATGATTGGTCAAAATTAGTAAAAATTGCGGGAAAGTTGCGGTGATTGGTCAAAATTGCAACACCGCCCTGAATTCGCGGGGATTGGCTGAAGTTGCGTTGAAGTTGCAAATCGCAACATCGCGAATTCCTGGAGGGTCTGCCTAATACTGTAAATGAATCCTTCTCCAAAATCAAGACTCAGTGCATGAGAGAGCCTCATGAAGACAGTCAGTCATAAATATGTCTCTGAAACACTTTATTCTGGGCGTTGTTGCTTGAATGCAAATGAGGAGGACAGAGACAGGCCAGTGCAGTGGGTGGGGGTGTGGCCAAATACGCCACTGTTTCCTGGATTAGCGGTGCGCTGTGCACTGTCACCCACTTCTGTGTTTTAAGAGTGGAGGAAGATATGAGACACTTTCCATTTAAAAATAAACACATTTCCACAGAAAATAAAATTAAACCACTGCTGTTTCAGAGGTTCGGAGGCTCGGATAAAGGACATCCGAGCCTGGAAACACTCTCACGTGTCTCCAGGCAAATAAAAAAACGCATTTCCTAGCTCGTTTGCGGTTCAAGCTCTCTGGGCGTGATTTCCAGAGGCGGTGGGTAGACATCCAGACAGGAGGTGGAAACTTTTCTGCGAGTGTGACGTCAGAAAGTTCCCTTGTTCAGAATAGCCCGTTTGGGCTGTCTTTTTTCAAACGCGGAAAAGGATCGCAATTGCTCATTTTACACATTTCGCAACTTTTAGCCATGGGGGGGGGCCTAAACAGGGTAGGGGAGCTCACATTAACGTTCAAAATCTTCAGAAAGTGGAAAATTTCATGCCATGGGACCTTTAAAGTCCATATATTACAAGTGATTCTATTTCTGTGCTCAAATTGCGTTTAGTACACAACTTTTTAACTTAGCAGCCATTGTTTTTAGCTTGTTTTAGCTTTTAGCATGTGTCAGCAGATGCACCCCCTGCTAGTGTCTATAGGAATCTCTCAAGATGCATCTTGAGCTGCAACTAAAATATTTTAGTAGTCAACTAGTCAATGATCATTTTTTTCAGATTAGTTAACTCATCAGCATTGACATTTTTTAACCAAATACAGATTGAAGACTGAAAGACTGAAGGCTTATTATTGATGAAACTATTTTTTTTTATCTGTTATTTGAAGCTAAGCCATACAAATGTCGTCTTGAAAGCCCGAAGTATGTGTAGTAGTGCCCACCGCTTTCAAAACCCAATCTTTGTCGGAGTGACTAAAGCTGTACGAGAGGCAGCCTTTAAGAGCAGTTACAGCTGCAGAGGTCAAGGATGGCTCAGGTTTAAAATAAAAAAGTCTGAATTTTTGGACTGTCAGATAACCTTCTCTGCGCCCGACAAGACGAGATCACTCTAAAGTGTGATACTGACATCTCTGACACATACACTCGCCTGCGCTTTGACATGTACACCTGTGTTTTTGGTCCTGTAGTGAAACACATCCATTTGATTCATGTGGGATTGAGCAGTGTATCCATCTTCCCATCTCCCGTTTTCCCAATTTCTCCTTTTGCTTTGAAGCTGTCTATCATTTAAAAAAAAAAAACAACAACAACATTGGTACAAGAAATATTGTTTTTTTTGTCCAGAAAGGAATAGAATGTACACTCAGGTCAAGAAAAAAACAGGCCCAGTCATTCGGTGTTGGGCTGTTGGATCTATACCAGGGGTGTCAAACATGTGGCCCGGGGGCCAGATTAAAGGTCTTGGAGAGCCGGATCTGGCCCCCGGGCCACATGTTTGACACCCCTGGTATAGACCCAACAACCCAACACCAAATGACTGGGCCTGTTTTTTTCTTGAACTGTGAGTGTACATTCTATTCCTTTCTGGACACTTTCTCAGCTGATTTTCTACTAAAATATTTTAATTATGTTCTAATTTTCTTTTAAAATACTGGTAATTTTCTACGCAGTTTAGCATAGCAGCGTCTCCAGCGCCTCTGTACGTGGCCCCTCCCACCAAAGCAGCACAAATGAAGACTCGCTTCTTTCCAAACGCTCTTAAAGGACCATCGTTTTGACTTTCGACCATGACACCCTCATCAGCAAAATGTCAAAAATGAGAAAAGTGGACGCCAAGTGCAGAATTTTCCAAGAAAAATTTACTAATTCCTATTTGTTCACGTAGGTGAATAGGAAACCTGTACGCTTGTGTTCAAATAGCATTTTTCTTAAAGTTTCAGGTTGTTCATAATATTATAATGTTTTGTAAAAGAAAGTTCATCAAATAAAAAAGACTTCTGTAATAGATTTGCGTTTCTCTGCACAAATATTTGGACTTATTGCTATTTTTGGGGTATATTTGTCATGAGTTTTCTGATCCGGCCCCTTTGGGAACAAAGTAGGTTGGATACGGCCCCCGGACCAGAATGAGTTTGACGCCCCTGGTCTATACAGTCTTATTGTATGTGCAGGGAAATTAGACATCTTTTTACTATTATTATTATTATTATTATTATTGATAAAAGGAGAAATTCAATTTGTCAACTGGACAAAGTTTATTTGTTTTGAAAACAAAAGACAGAAACTCAAAACAAGATGTGTGATAGTTTCAGAATAATTTCAGTATAGTTAGCTCCTCCCTGCAGCGAGATATAAGCAGTGTCCATCAGCACTCTAACCAGAACTGACGAAGCAACTCGGATGAGCTGTGAAACGTTTTCGACCAAATCAGCTTTGTCCAGTTGACAAATTGAATTTCTTTTTTTTATCATGGATTCTACCTGGATGACTGAGGAATTCTACACATATTATTATTATTATTAGTATTAGTATTAGTATTATTATTATAATACCCAGACACAAGGAGCAACATGTTAACTCCACACAGAAAATCCCAGGTGACCCAGGAGTCAAACCTGGAACCTTCTTGCTGTGAGAGATGAGTGCTAGCCTCTCAGCTAATGTATCACCATAATTGTTGCGATATGAAGATATGAATGCACCCCTCATGTTGTATAAACCGCTTTGTGCGCACCATAAAGAAATGCTCTTTAAAGCTTCTAAAATAGACATGTCCCTAATTGGGAAGACCGAACATGAGCAAGGTTACAACTTTACACATGACACTTTATTGTTCTGTTCAAATGTACCGGTATATCTATTCATTTTACTCAGGCAGGCGTGAATACTCCTTTTTACTGAGGATGTCTCCTTCAGAATGAATCTGTCAACTTTAATGTCATGGACAACTATTATACATCAAATATTCCTTAGATAAATCTGAATAAAGATTAGAGAATAAGTTAATCTAATGTCTGAACCCATACACCTTACTTATTTAACCAGCAAATTAAATGTGACATCGCCCTCTTGAGTAGTAACCTATGACTCTGGCACCGCCCGCCCACCTCAGGAAATATGTCAAGACTTCTTTTTCAAAATATGGATATTTCCTGGGTTTGCAGAGACCGTAGAGCAAAAAATAAATAAATAAAAAATCTTGGAAGCAATTTAATTTGTTTCCAGCCTGGAGTAAATGAGCAAATCGATATGTGCCTTGTTTTGTCCAGTCAGAGGGGCAGAGAGAGGGAGAAAGTGAGGGAAAAGTCCCAAATCTCATCTTTTGTTGCGAATATTTATGAAGGCATGAGTGGAATTTCAATGTGTTTATTTGACAGAGTGAATTGAAATTCTGATAGGCCCTTTTCTCCCTCCTCGTTATCCTATCTCCATCGCTCCCCATCAGCGCCACCTCTCCAGTCCCGTAGACATACATTACACAGCCATACAACGCACTCTGTCATGTGTGAAATGGGCTGTGGTTGATCCCTGCCCTGAGAGGAGAGCGCCGAGACCAAAGTATTTTAGCGAGACAAGATGAGAGAAAAGTGGAGAGGAGGAGGAGGGGACACGAGGGAGAGGGGTTAGACTTGTGGAGGACTGGGATAACAAGCTTCAGGAGGCGGGATGATGAATAAGGAGAACACTTTTGGGGGAAAGTGAAAAGAAATGAAGAGGAAAGTACAGAAGGGTGGTGACAGCAATACTAGCTTAAAGATGACTCCAATGGTCTGACAGGTGTGAAAAATGAGTATTCTGGTCTCACATAAGCAACATTTTTACTTTTAATAAAGCTTTTTAGTCTCAGGACTTGATATTAAAAGTCCTTTATGACACTAAATTGACTCTTGTGAGCTTTAAACCATGTTATAATGCTGTTACCTCATCAAAGACACACCTGGAGCTGTGTTTTGGTTCATTCACATGTTTTTGTAAACCTCATTGATTAGTATGCCGACATCTCTCTGTTCCACTTTGTGATGTACAGTGATATTTTTCAAGTTAACGACTACCTTTTACCTTTAGTTCAGTAGAGATTGGCAATTCTAGAGCTAAAGTATCCAAATGATTCTAGTGAAGGTGTATGGAGTTTAAAAATACAGTGGAGAACTTCCTGAATTACCACACAGCGTCACAGACAGAACGTTTTCTGTAACTCTGCAGGGTTTGCATGTGAAATATGTGAATGAAACAAAACGTTTTGAGTGATTGACTGATGAGGAAACAAAATTATAACATAGAAAACAGAGTACAATGGGCCTTTAAGTCTCTAAGTAAGTGGTGATTGGTATAAGATGTGTGATTGGTGATTGGTATGTAATTTGGTTGTTCAGATATCTAGAGATTTCGCAGGCTTAGACGTAGACAACCTTCAGACTTAGACAACCTTCATTGAAGGTAACTGTTATTCCTTACCTTCACAGTTTGTCAGAGTTATGGCAGACAAAGACAGTGAAGGATTTACTCCTATAAATATTTATAAAACATTTAATGTGTAATGCTTAATGACAATTAAGAGTATTAATGGGAAGAAAATAGTTAATGCTCACAAAAAGCATGAATAAGTTCTTTAAGCAGATGTTATTAAGCATCATTATTATGATGGTTTTTCTTTGCCTGGGCTCCAGAACACATACCTCTTCAACTCTCCAATACTTCACTAAGATGAGAGTCAGATGGGCGTGATTGACAGGTGGATGAGCCAATCAGAGACACACATGGTCTGTCTGTGTTAAAACAAATATGATTTCTCCAGACTCAGTGAGAGAAGGACTTGATATTATTGAAATTGTCAGATGACCAATGAGCTTCTTTGGTTCACTGAAATGAACTTCAGTAATCCCTCGTTTATCGCGAGGGTTAGGTTCCAGAAATAACCCGCAATAAGAGAAATCCGCGAAGTAGGACAACTTTATATTTTACAATTCTACATGTTTTAAGGCTGTAAATGCCTCACCACACACATTATACTCTTTTCTCAGACTGGAATTAACCTTTTCTCACATTTGTCTCTAGTTTAAACACTCAAACTTTCATAGATTTTCAACAAAATGTATTAATAGTGACGCGTGCGGGGAGACATGGCCCCGGAAGCCCCGCCGGACGCGCAAGGAGCACTGCCACGTCCTGGAACGCAAAGCGACGTGCACCAACCCCTTGGAGAAGCTCCACACGTGCACCCCTCATCATGGACAAATCCGTGACAGAAACGTGACCGGCACGAGGCCGAGCGTACACCGGGGCTGCGAGCACGAGATAGAACCGCCATGCCCGGACCGCGTGCTCTCAGCCCGAGCCACAAAACAGCCGCACGAAACCAGCAAAGAGCGTTTTAATCCCGGTTTAGTTCTGGTCTAGTCCCAGTTTAGTCCAGGGCCAGTCCAGGTTTAGACCTGGTCTAGACCTGGTTTAGTTCTGGTCTAGACCTGGTTTAGTCTAGGTTTAGACCTGGTTTAGTTCTGGTCTAGACCTGGTTTAGACCTGGTTTAGTTCTGGTCTAGACCTGGTTTAGTCCACATTTAATCCTGGTCTAATCTCTTAGCCAATCAGGACGCAGAACACAATGTTACACTATAAAAAAATGTTACACTATAAAAAAATTGAAAAAAAAAAAAATTTGAAAAAAAAATCCACGAAACAGCGAGGCCGCGAACAGTGAACCGCGATAGAGCGAGGGTTCACTGTACTCTGAATGCATGAACTTGTTTGGTTCTGAAAAATACAGTTATCATTCTGAACTTGCTAAACCTTTTACTATTAAGATTAAGCCTTTATTTGGTCTCACACACAATGACACACGGGAGAAATTTCACTTCTGCATTTGACCCATCCTTTTCAGGAGCAGTGAGCAGCCATTTTTTTTCGGCGCCCGGGGGGCAGTACCGTGAAGGGTCTTGCCCAAGGACCCACACTGGCTCCCACAGTGCCTTACCAGTTGAGCTAACCATTTTATGTAACAAGCAGCTATAGGTAACATTTGGTGCACATCTGAATCTATTGTAAATGAATATAAACAAATGCAGGCTGTACCCGGCCCCTCCGCAGAGATCCCACTTTACATAGAGGTAACATTATGTACATGTTAAATAGTTGTGTCTTCAGTTTTATCGGCTTTTTGGCAAAGTGCTGGAAGCTATTGCACTAAAACTTTGGAATTAACAAATGCATTTGAGCAGATGCAAATGAAGAGGAGTCAGCATTTCTACACTGTGGAATGGAGCTAACTTCAAGGGAGAATTACTGGCTTCAGAATTTGTTGATAGGCTTGGGCTGTATATCCATATGTCGACATTTGTCCTGATGCGTTTTGAGGATGCTCGCAACTAAAAATACTACTATACAACACACTGTACTAGTTTACATGTGTACGTTTTGATGTTTTAATGTTGTGGCAGCACAGAGGCATCCACAGCAAGAAAACTGTCAGAGTTTAAAACACAGGCAGAATGGATAGTTTCTGTGTAGACTGAATATTCTGTTCAGTCTAAATCAGTTTTCTTGGGTTTCTGGTCTCCCCCATCTGCCTTGAACAATAGTAGCTAGAGATTGACTGACTGAGAGGGTTTTTCAGGGATGATGCCATTTGTTTAGAATTCAGAGTAACTCTTCCAATATTTTTGGAGTAATGATTTTGATTATTCTTCATATTTCCCCAAAATTATGTATTTTACATTTACTACAAACTCCCCCCAAGTCCTTTTTTTAAACCACAAACCTATAAGATCGCTGTGTAGTCACGTTTTGTGCAGTGATTAGTGTTAGTATTCAGATTTTAATCTAAAGCTTGTATGTATCTGTTAGGCTGCAGATTGACCAAAACAAAATATCCGTCCAAATATTGGCCTGATTTATCTATCTCTAATAGAAGCCTGATCCTCCAACCAGGTACTCACTGAGACACCACTGCACTGACACTGAAGTGTGTGTCAAATTCAGACAACAAATATCCCATCACAAGAGGCATAATAGTGTATATCATAATATTTCAGAACCATTTTCTCAAGGTGAAAGAACTGTCCCAAAATAAGGCAGAAGAAGGTAAAGACAGAGAGAAAGAGTGGCACTGCAGCACTTTGCAGCACCCGTCAGCCCGCAGCCTGTCTTCCTCCTCTCTCCCTCCTCTCTTCCTCCTCTCTCCCTCCTCTCTCCCTCTCCTCTCCCTCTCCTCTCTTCCTCCTCTATCCCTCTTCTCTTCCTCCTCTCTGCCTCCTCTCCCTCTTCTCTTCCTCCTCTCCCTCCTCTCTCCCTCCTCTCTCTCCTCTGTCCCTCTCCTCTCCCTCTCCTCTCTTCCTCCGCTCTTCCTCCTCTCTGCCTCCTCTCCCTCTTCTCTTCCTCCTCTCCCTCCTCTCTCCCTCCTCTCTTCCTCCTCTCTCCCTCTTCTCTTCCTCCTCTCTCCCTCTCCTCTCCCTCTCCTCTCTTCCTCCTCTCTTCCTCCTCTATCCCTCCTCTATCCCTCCTCTTTTCCTCCTCTCCCTCCTCTCTCCCTCTTCTCTTCCTCCTCTCTTCCTCCTCTCTCCCTCTTCTCTTCCTCCTCTATCCCTCCTCTCTCCCTCCTCTCTCCCTCTTCTCTTCCTCCTCTCTCCCTCCTCTCTTCCTCCTCTCTTCCTCCTCTCTTCCTCCTCTCTCCCTCCTCTATCCCTCCTCTATCCCTCCTCTCTTCCTCTATCCCTCCTCTATCCCTCCTCTTCCTCCTCTCTCCCTCTCTCCCTCTTCCTCCTCTATCCTTCCTCTCTCCTCTTTCCCTCCTCTCTTCCTCCTCTTTGCCTCCTCTCACCCTCTTCTCTACCTCCTCTCTCCCTCCTCTCTCCCTCCTACCTCTCACCTTTCCCCTTCCTCTCTTCCTCCTCTCTCCCTCCTCTTTCTTTGCCTCTTTCTCTCCTCTTTCCCTCCTCTCTTCTTCCTCTCTCCCTCCTCTCTCTCCCTCCTCTCTCTCTCCTCCTCTCCTCCTCTCTCCTCTCCTCTCTCCTCTCCTCCTCTCCTCGGTGGTGATCCTCTCTTCCCGGTTGCTTGCTTGGATGAGTGAGTGACTGGGCGACTGGTTGGAGACACATACAGCAGTGTCCCACAGCTTTGCCCTTCCCTCCTCCTCCATCTGTCTCTCCGTTTCTATCGCTCCGTCTCACAGCAATGCACCATGAAGTCGCTCTAGATTACTCCGAATACTTACGACTTTGCCTGTTTTTTCTTTAGTTAAGTGCCGCCTTCGGTGATGCGGCGTGGTCATAAACAACATCTGAAGGCACGAGAGAAGACGGACCATGCACCTCTAGAGCGCTTTTGTCTTCTCTTACCTCATAAAACGCCCTAATATAAAACGCTTGTATTTATTTTCCGCCGCTGTCTGCTTAGTTACTCGTCTAACCTTGAGTGTGTCCTTTCTCTCTCCCGCTAACGGCGCTGCGTAAACTTTGTTTGCCGATGCGTGCTACAAATAAAGTTATCATTATCGCCCCCTCTAACGTTCAAATCGCCCCTGACGAGATTTAAACGCACTTCATTGAGGCTGAAGCGGAGCTACACTCGGAGAGACTGATCGCCTATAAAACACATAAACATATCTCACATTTAGCCTGTTCGTGTGGCGATAGGTGCTCCCACGTCTGCTGACTTATGGGATGTACGGTCCTTCATCCTCTGTTATAACGTGATAACTTACTTTTACTTACCCATTAGAACAATTTGCACTTATCATTTTATAACATCTGAAGTAATATTTTGTAGAATGTGATAATGTCATACTCGCTTACGTTTTCAAATCCCACTTAAAAAAAAAACAACACCTTTTCTAAGCTGCTTATGAGCTCTAATTTAAATTTTTGTACCTGATTTTATCAATTTTTAATCACTTTTGATGTAAGGTGACCTGGGGTGTAAGAAAGGTGATAACA
Source organism: Paratrypauchen microcephalus (assembly GCA_036785185.1). Lineage (NCBI taxonomy): Eukaryota > Metazoa > Chordata > Actinopteri > Gobiiformes > Gobiidae > Paratrypauchen > Paratrypauchen microcephalus. The sequence goes on from JAVJIX010000002.1 coordinate 21,892,597, forward strand.
AATAAAATTATTATTATTATTATTATTATTATTAGGGATGCACGATATATTGGCATTAACATCGGTATCGGCCGATATTGCAAAAAAATTCAACATATCGGTATTGGCCCGATGTGTGAAAGTGAGCCGATATTAGTGACCGATATTTTTCAGTACAGTAATCCCTCGACTCGAATGAACGTTTTCTCACATTTCTCACGTGCGCTCATCGTGCTCAAATCCATGATATCGCAGCATGCCCGGCGCGAGACCGCGCGTCCCACCCGGGGCTGTGAGCACGAGACCCGTGTCCAAACCGTGCCTCCTCCTTAGGACCACGTCCACGGTCCTGAGGAGGAGGCACGCAGTCCGAGCACATCAAACCTCGACATGAACGAATGCAAGAGCCGCACGAAACCAGGCAAAGAGCCGCACGCGCTGGTTTAATCCTGGTTTAAACCTGGTCTAGTCCTGATTTAGTCCAGGTCTAGACCTGGTCCAGTCCTGGTTTAGTCCAGATTTAGTCCTGGTCCAGTCCAGGTTTAGACCTGGTTTAGACCTGGTCTAGACCTGGTTTAGTCCGCGTTTAGTCCGCGTTTAGTCCTGGTCTAGTCCCGGTCTGGTCCCCCCCCCCCTTCCCCCCGCGCGTCCCCCGTCTATAACATCAATCGGCAAAGGTCCCTTAGCCAATCAGGATGCAGAACACAATGTTACACTATTAAAAAAAGAAAAAAAAAAAAAATCAGGAGTCAAAACACATTTTGAAAATCAGACATTTAAAAATTCATTTTGCATGATTTTCAGTCTGTATAAAATGTTATCTCAGAATTAAAAATAAATAAATATCGGTATCGGCTAATATCTGTATCGGCCAATAACAGCAACATCAATATCGGATATCGGTATCGGCTAAAATTTTCACATCGGTGCATCCTTAGTTATTATATTCAGAAATGGGCGGCAAGGGTCTGTTTTTTCCTATTGATCACATTGTACTTTCCTGTGAACTGTGTAAAAGGTAAATTTACAAATTTAAACCTGATCATTTTTATCACTGTGACTCGCCCGCGGTTATCAGGGGAGTGCAAAAATATCAAAATGTATCATGATACTAAATTTGGGGATCATTATTGTGGGCTGCTGTGTGTGTGTGTGTTATTTTCTAGTATCTTTTATACATTTTTTGTGAGCGCGCGACAATTTTGTTGCTTTTTTTAGTGGAAGGAAACGTGTTTATGCAATACACATGGCATATTCACTGTTTAGATGATTAAAATAGATACAGTATATAGATATAGTATTTGATATGAACTTTGCACAGGTAGCGGTTTAACAAATAAATATTGTTGCTAAAATGTATATTGGTTCTTAAATAACAACAATATATCAGAGAGTATCATGTGCTATTGATTATCGCATGTATCCCCATATCGTGATAATATCGTATTGTGAGCCATGAATCATGAGGGACCCTGCGATTCCAAGTTCTAATAACTATTAGAAACTAACAAACTAATTAACCTTTCTATTGATTGGAGCAATAACACTGGTCTACAAGCAAATGCTTCTGGAACAAAAGCAGTGACATTTGTCTTGGTTTAGGTCACTAATAAAGAAAAAGTAAGTCAGAAGTGCTGATTGGCTCTAGTTTCCAAGATGATGTATTGGGTCAAAATAGGAAATTTATGCAAAATAAGGTAAAAAACGGTAGTTTATCAGAAGGTTCAGTGTGTCTACAAGCACCGGTTCTATCTGAAAGCCTGTCTGCACATTCACATACATTCACTTTAATATGTCTGCAGTTTTAACATCAAATATTTTTTGATAAGAGAGATGCCTCGAAATTGTGTGCACCTGACCTTTCTGAGGTTTTTGAACGTTAATGTGAGCTCCCCTACCCTGTTTAGCGCCCCCCCCCCCCCCGGCTAAAAGTTGTGAAATGTGTAAACTGAGCATTTGCGATCCTTTTCTGCTTTTGAAAAAAGACAGCCCAAACGGGCGATTCTGACATCACACTCGCGGAAAGGTTTCCTCCCCACGTCTGGATGTCCACCCACCGTCTCTGGAAATCACGCCCAGAGAATTTGGACCGCAAATGAGCTACGAAATGCGAGATGCGTTGTTTTTTTGTTTTTGTTTTTTGCCTAGAGACGCGTGAGAGTGTTTCCAGGCTCGGATGTCCTTTATTCGAGCCTCCGAACCTCTGAAACAGCAGTGGTTTAATTTTATTTTCTGTGGAAATGTTTTTATTTTTAAATGGAAAGCGTCTTGTATCTTCCTCCGCTCTTAAAACACAGGAGTGGGTGACAGCGCACAGCTAATCCAGGAAACAGCGGCGTATTTGGCCACACCCCCACCCACTGCACTGGCCTGTCTCTGTCCTCCTCATTTGCATTCAAGCAACAACGCCCAAAATAAAGTGTTTCAGAGACATATTTAGCCTCATGAAGACAGTCAGAGTCATATCTCATGCACTGAGGCTTGATTTTGAAGAAGGATTCATTTACAGTATTAGGGAACCATTAAGGCGCCATATAAAAGCATCAAGAAGTACCATGTCATGGGATCTTTAAGATATTTCTTGTTTATTTCTTGACGGATAAAGAAGTGCAAGTTAAATATGTTCTAATCATTATTTTTAAGCAAAAATGCCTAAATCTATTGTATAAACAGATGCGATTTTGATGTAAAACAATATCATTACTTATCTTGAATACATTCGCTAGCCAGCACAGTTAGCAATTGATTTTCAGTTCATCTTATCAATATAAATTAAATTTTGCCACTTTTATCTCGGAAGCAGACCGAGTCCAAAAATGTGTAGGCCAGTGTTATTACAATCATTATTACTAAAACTGAAATAGTTTAAATCAACAGCCCTGCACTTTTAACTGTACTCATGTTTTAAATACTTTTTATATAATTTGTGTAAATGCTCTGTAAGTGCTGTCCTTCCTCAGACATCGTTACCTTCAATAGAGAGCAGACGGTGAGATAGATGTCAGACAACATGGTCACAGCGATCCGGGCCAAGCTTCCCAAAGTACTTCCATTAGTCGGCCAAAGCTGCTGCATTGCACCACTGTCGTCCTCTGCTCTGCTCCCTGTCTCTCACTCTGTGCTCGCCGCAGGGAAGTCCAACTCAAACTCCACCTGTCCTGGGATTTTGTGAAATAATGACCTCAATATGTTTGTCTGTGCATACAGCACGGTTCAGTGGAGAAAGGGAGAATCCATAAATCGTGTTTTTCCCAACATATGACCCTGTCAGATCTGATGTGTCTAACTAGATCATTGTCAGAGCCTGAAGGCCTTCTCGCACCAAGGAGATAATCCCACTCGTGTTTAGAGTGAATAACAACATTGTACAAAAGGAGTCCTGAGGAGTTTGGAGAGGCTGGTTTTGAAAGTTTGTAGAATCATGTTCATTGTTTTTCTTTTATTTACAAAAATCTATGGATGCACCGATGTGAAAATTTTAGCTGATACCGATATCCGATATTAATGATGCTGTTATCGGTTGATACCGATCTTAGCCGATACCGATATTTATTTATTTTTAATTCTGAGATAACATTTTATACAGACTGAAAATCATGCAAAATGAATTTTTGAATGTCGTCTTATTTTCAAAACGTGTTTTGACTCCTGATTTTTTTGTTTGTTTGCTGGATTTTTCAATTTCAATTTTTTTTTATAGTGTAACATTGTGTTCTGCGTCCTGATTGGCTAAGGGACCTTTGCCGATTGATGTTATAGATGGGGGATGTGGGGGGGACCGGAACCAGACTGGAACTAGACCAGGACCAGACCAGGACTATACCGGGACTATACGCGGACTAAACCAGGTCTAAACCTGGACTGGACCAGGACTAAACCTGGACTAAACCATGACCCCCCCCCCCACACACACACACACACATACACACACACACACACACACACACACACACACTTCACTATTAATGCATTTTGTTGAAAATCTACGACAGTTTGAGTGTTTAAACGAGAGAGAAATGTGAGAAAACGTTAATTCGAGGGATTACTGTACTGACAAATATCGGTCATTAATATCGGCCCACTTTTACACATCGGGCCGATATCGATATGTTAAAAATTTTGGGCAATATCGGCCGATGCCGATGTTAATGCCGATATATCGTGCACCCCTAGTATATACACTACACCAGTTAATTGTAAAATTGTCATTCAGGGTGCACTTTGTAACTTTTGGGTTGGGGGTTCGTCACCTGCTTGTTTCTATAGATACTGTATGTCATTACTCTACCTGGAATGTTCCACAGTATGACATTTTGTGTGACAATTTCCAGGTGGTTTTATAGCTCAAAAATACCTAGAAAAACAGGGATTCTGACTATGACTGGGGTTGCCTGTCCACACATCTTATTTCTTTATTTATTTATCTGAAAAGGGACAATGCACATTACCGATGTTAATGGCAATATATCGTGCATCCCTACAAAAATCCTCTGCGCAATTTAGAGCCCATAGCTGCCTGCTGTTGTGGAGAGGTATTGCACCGCTGATTTTGGTGAATGCTGTGAGAAAATAACCAGGGAAACACAAAAAGCAGACGTGGAGATTCGAGCTGTCACTCTGAGTGAGTGCTGTGGAGGTCAGATGCGTGAGACTGACCTCGCCACATATGCCACCCATGTTATTGTGCTCCCTAACAAAAATAGTAACATTTTTATTGACGCCTAAAGCTGGGGTACTTGATTTTTCCACTACTTTCTATTACTATATCAACTTATCGTTCCATGTATGAAAGCTGGAATCATGTACTTTTATGTTCAATATTTATCTTGTGTACATTTTTGGAGATTTTTGTTATTTTAGTTGTAATATTATACAATTTGAGCTGCAGAGGGGGCAATAAGTCACTTTTATCGCTAATTATTGGTTGATTCTGTTATTTATTTGCAGCTCTGATACTGTTTTTTCAAAAGAATCTACTGGGATTATCTTGCTTTATTTTAATTTTAGTCAGTGGCATAAAGTAGTTTCAATATTATTGTTTATTGCTATATTTGTAGCAAAATGTGTTATTTTGACAGGTCTATTTTCCACTTTCAAATTGTAAAAGGTTAAAATGTTAGTCACATATCTCTATAATTCTTACTAACCCTTGATAATGCCAGTAACGTGGTTCCAAGGCAACAGTGAGTGCAATATTGGTAAGTGTGAAGAATTCTGGACTAATGTGTAGCAGAGTAACGTTTAGAAACTGTGGTTAAAGTTCAATTTACTTTTAAAGGTCCTGTATTTTGCTAAATTGACTCTTGTGAGCTTCTAGCCAAGTTACAATGTTGTTTTCTCAGCAAATCAAAACATAACCTGGAGTTTTTTTGTTTTGTTTTTTTTCTTCACATTTATTTGAGTAATCTTTTATTATTAGTCTTCATCTCCAAAGTTCAAAATGCTGTTTTCCACCTTGTAGAGTAGAGCACTTCCTGTATCCTCCATCACAAGGTGGAACAGTGTTTTCAGTTTTCATTCATACATGTTTTAACACACATACCCTGCATATTTAGGGTTTGTGTGTTAAAACATGTATGAATGAAACAAACCACAACTCCAGGTATGTTTTTGATAAGGAAACAACATTATAACAGATCAGAAAATAGCGCTATATGGGCCCTTTAACATGCAGTTACATTAGTGATTTAACTTTGACTGTGTTGAATTGTCCTGATAAGCAGAGGTGTTTGGGCTGTCATAGCTCTCAGGTAATAAAGCTTTAAATATTGCACTTGTATTCTATAAGCTGACTTTAGCTTATGAGTAATAGCACTTTCCTCCTCCCACTTCCTCTTAATGCTTACATATACAGCGGCGTGTCATGTTAAATCACTATGACTGCCTGTAGTGTTGGCTTTGGCCCCATGGAGGTAATGACGTGTGGCTGTGTGCATTAGAAAAGAGTGCCGAACTGTAAACTGTGTCTCCGCTACATCATGTTAATTGTGTCGTTAAGTACTACTGAAGCTGTCAAATCACTGTCTAGTAAATGTCATAATGTTTTGGTCATGTGCATGCATTTACTGTACAGTCATGTAAATGCCATCTCAGTGTGTCTATGTGTATGACGATGCCCAAAAAAAGAATACATCTTACTTAAAGGTCCTATATCCTCCTGGGACCCGAAGAAAAAAGTGTATCTAAATTATTATTATTATTATTATTTAAATTTTCTATTTGGAGGTAAATGAACACCTTAGCATTTACATTTTGTTAATTTTATTTTTATTCATAATGTTGTAACGTGCCCCCTGTAATGGACGTTAATAGTGTTAAATCCAAGTGAAGTTAACAACCTAATGACCAACGTCTCTGACAAGCTTCTACAGTCACCTCAGTCACTTATTTATGTATTTATTTATGTATTTTTATTTTATTATTATTATTATTATTATTATTAATGTATTTATTTATATTTTAACCATAGTGCAGCTACAAATTAGAGTCTATCTCAAAACACTTACAGTTTAAGATAAACTGGTTAACTCAACTCTAAAGGACACAAATGAATGGGCCGGGTCTCAGGAGGATATTACCCAGTATTGACTCTTGTGAGATTTAAAGTGATAGTGCAGTTTTTTTTTTTTTTTATGTTAATCTGTATGGGTTTCCTTCTAACAGGTTTGTGCATTAACACTGGTTTACCTCTGACTGTCTTGTCTCAGCCCGGTTCTGCTCACGTTCTGGAGCTCACGTAAGTAGGTCCGGTAAGTTCGCCGGGACACAAAATAAAGCTTGTTTTTATTCACAGAACAACATTAGTCCAAAAAGTGATGTATATTTCCGTTACAGACAGTGGTGCGAAAAAATCCAGTTGTCTATTTCGCATTCGCATATTTTCTCTCTACATTTGTATCACTCCGCCCACGTTAGCTCTATTGCCTGTTAACATTTAGCGGAAGTGTACGGCAGATGCGGTACGGCGACGGCGGATGTTTACAAGTGAACAGGCTAGGTAGGCTAGGCTACGCGCGCCGTGATACAACTCCGAGAGAAAAGGGCACCATGCGAAATAGGCAGCTGGATTTTTTTGGTCAACTGTTTTTAGAAGGAAATATATATCACTTTTTGGACTAATGTTGTTTTGCGAAAAAAAAAAAAACAAGCTTTATTTCATGTCCCCGCGAACTTACCGGACCTACTTACGTGAGCTCCAGAACGTGAGCAGAACCGGGCTGAGACGAGACTGTCAGAGGTAAGTCAGTGTTACCGCACGAACCTGTTAGAAGGAAACCCATACAGATTCACATTAAAAAAAAAAACGCACTATTCCTTTAAGGCATGTTACAATGTTGTTACCTCATCGAAAACATACCTGGAGTTGAGTTTTGCTTCATTCACACATGTTTGAATAACCCTTTATTATTAGCCTGTCTAAATCACCAAAGCTCAAAATGCTCTTTTCCACCTTGTGATGTCTTCTAGCGGTAGTTTTCAAGTTAACGGCTCCCTTTTAGCATTTGTTCAGAAGAGATGGACATTTCCAGGGCTAAAATCATCCAAGTGATTCTAGTGAAGGGTTAAAAAATATAGTGGAGCACATGACATCACAAGGTGGAACAAAGGGTTTTCTGTTTGAGAGACGAATTAAGCCTAAATATGAAGGATTTGTGTCTTAAACATGTGTGACTGAAACTAAAAATTATAACAACATTATAGCATAGATCAGAAAATGGTGTAATATCGGCCCTTTAATTATTATGCACTATGTACGTTTTTAGGAAAGTTTTTGCCCCCTGCTTGTCTCTAGGGTTGCAAAGGGGCGGAAAATTTCCATAGAAACTTTGGCGTGGGAATTTTGGGAATTTTCAAATTGGTAACTTTGCACAGAAGTTTTGGGAATTTATGAGAATTATTGTGAATCATATACCAACATAAACAAAAACATTTTATTTTGTCATCAGCAGCATTATTGTAAAAGGGAGAGAATTAAAACACACGACTCATATGATTTATCTGGTTTCTCAGTAAGCTAGCTCTAGCACATTTTGTGGTAGCTAGCATCATAAGATCACTTCTTCAGTGAAATGGCACAAATCTAGTTTACCAGTAAGCTAGCACTATATTTTTTTCTACTTTTCTACTTTAATATTCTTTAATATATAGATCTTTAAAGGTCCCATGGCATTAAATTTTCACTTTCTGAGGTTTTGGAACGTTAATGTTTAGGGCCTCCCCCCATGGCTAAAAGTTGCGAAATGTCTAATGCATTTGAAAAAAACACTGCTCAAACGGGCGATTCTGAACAAGGCAACTATGTGACGTCACATCGAAAAATGCAGCTCCACCCCCCGTCTGGATGTCTACCCACCGTCTCTGTAAATCACACCCAGAGAGTTTGGACCGCGAATGAGCTACGCAATGCGAAATGCATTTTTTTATTTGCCTGGAGGCACGTGCGAGTGTTTCTAGGCTCGGAAGTCCTTTATCTGAGCCTCTCGACCTCTGAAACAGCAGTGGATTAATTTTATTTTCTGTGAAAATGTGTTTTTTTCATTGAAACGCCTCTCCTTTCTTCCTCCGCGCTTAAAACGCGGAAGTGGGGCCAGTACACAGCGCCCCGCTAAAACAAGGAACATTTGGCTTCCCCACCCCACCCGCTGCTCTGGCCTATCTCTGTCCTTCTCATTTGCATTCAAGCAACAAGGCCCAGAATGAGTTGTTCAGAGAGAGATTTTCTGACTCTGACTGTGTACATGTGTCTTTCTCATGCACTGAGTCTTGATTTTGGAGCAGGATTCATTTACAGTATTAGGGAACCATTAAGGCACCATATAAAAGCATCAAGAAGTACCATGTCATGGGACCTTTAATATATAGATCAAATATAATCTACTTCATGATATCCTCAGAACTTGACTGCATGTCGTCCTCTTGCTGAAGTGTCTGGCCTCAGGAGTCTGTATTTGCTGTGAGCTCAGAAAAGTCGCTTTAGCTCTTCAGAATTCTAGAAGTTATTGATCATGTGATAAAGGAATGCAAAATGCATGTAGAGGGTGTGGCTCGACGGCTCTGCACAAAATACTGTCCTACTTTATTCACAGAAATGTGATTATTTTAGCCAAGATTATGCTACAATATTTTTTCTACCAACTATATTGATGCCCCTAACCTTCAACTTTGATAATTCCCAGTTTATTCCCATTAATTCCCAAAAATTCCCATGGAAAGTTCCCAGAATTTTGCAACCCTACTTGTCTCTATAGATGTTATTACTTTGCCTGGAATTTTCCACAGTGTTGCTAAATAAATTGTAGTAGTCTGAGAGTTGAAGAAAAGAGGCATGAACACAGAAGAACTTTATTTACTATCTGTACAGGACTCAGCACCTTGAGACATGAACCTTGAAGATATTGTGATTGTTCAGTCTAGTTGTCTAGTTTAGTCCAGTCTAGCGATGCTGCTGTAGGGAGTATTATACCTCTGACGATGTAAGTCAAGATAACAAAGGCCCAGCTGGCTCCGTAGAGTTTGTGCTTCACAGGAAAGCAATTTCTCTGACACAGTACGGCATGAAACTTTTCTACTTTCCAAGGCGTGTTTTTAACAATGAAATCACATGTAATGGAATCACTACAAGATACAAGCACTGTGGAACATTCAAGGTAAAGCAATAACAGATCCATGGAGACAGGGCAGGTACTGAACACCAGAAAAGTCACATAGTACATCTTTGGAACTCGCTGTCAATCAAGGAAAGCAAATTTTGTTTGAGGGAATACGCTATTAAAGGAAAAGTAACGTTTTTTTTTACAATTTGAGCCTTATTTCGGTAATAAAACAAGTTGTTTTACTCACCCATAGCACTTTGGTGTCATATGGAGTACTTCTGGAGATGTTTTAGATTTGCGTTAGCCTAGCGCGACTTCTAGCCATAGCTCGGGGCATATAATATATTCCCCGAGCATTTAATATGCCCCGTGCGGGCTCCAAATAACACAAACTTTAGCACTTTTCAAATCATAGAAGCTCGATGTCTTAGTCTATGATTTTGTTTGAGTCAAAAGTGGCCTGTAATCCGAGATTTATCCATAATTTACAGCTTTGCGTTTCATGTTTGGGTCCCGGGAGCTGAGAGCTAAATTAGCTGTGACTCCGCACATGCGCACTGGCGTCCTCATCTACTCGAAACTATGGATAAATCTCGGATTACAGGCCACTTTTGACCGAACGAAATCGTAGACTAAGACATCGAGCTTCTATGATTTGAAAAGTGCTAAAGTTTGTCTTATTTGGAGACCGCAAACATGTGCCCCGAGAACTCACGTTATGGAGATCACAAATCTAAAACATCTCCGTAAGTGCTCCATATGACACCAAAGTGCTATGGGTGAGTAAAACAACTTGTTTTATTACCGAAATAAGGCTCAGATTGTAAAAAACGTTACTTTTCCTTTAAAGAACTGGTCCCCGGTTCCACTGCAGCACACATGGAGGCTCTTACTGAATGTCCCTCTGCAACCCTTTTTATTTTGCTTAATATCCCAGTCCTATATATAATGAGTCGAGCTTTGACAGTACTTAAGAAAACATTATAAGTTATTGTTTAAAATTGAGTTCTTTAATAGATTTCATTTATAACAATGTCTTGGAAATGAAAACGATAACTTGTATTGTTGACAGTATTGTAGATGCCACTGGTGAATATTAGGGACATACTTTTATCATGAATCAACCAGTGTAATTTAGTTTTAACTTTTGTTCTTATGACCAAAATGTGTATTACTGTGCTCGCCAAACAAATCTAACAAATGTGAAAATAATTTAATAGTGTTTTATGAGCCCTATATGCTGACATACATCACTTGAACCACCAATAGCCAAGGACAAAAAGTTTTAGTGAAGAGTAATCTGGCGGCGAGTCGGAGAAACTGATTCTGCCTGTGTGGATGTCAAGGCTCAGAGAAAAATGTCCATAATTTGTTCAATTTCCCCCAGCCACACATCCTCATATTTATCAAGGGGAGTGAGATGGCCCCGCTGTTCTTTAGCCTGTAATGTATATAAAGCACCGTTTAATCTGTTTACGAGCAGAGAGAAAGTATTGAGCCATTATTCAAGTCACAGGTAAAAGTAGGGAAAATCTGGGAGTCTAAAGACAATATGTTTCCAATTCTAGCTTGATTGAGGTTGCTGCTACAGGTCATGTTGTCTTGTGTTGTTACTAATGTTTGGCTGTGAGGCAGGTATTGTGAGCACGGCAAGAAGACTTTCTTATTTAGCCCCTTTGGGTGATGTGTTTTCTGCATTAGAATTCAACCCTTTTGTGGTGTGCTTTTGTGCAACGCAGGGCGACCCTTACCCTGATATTCGTTCTTTTTATGTTGGTTTAATCCTTTATTTTTGATTTACTTCATTGTTTAACCTATTGTTTTAGGATCTGATTTAGCCTGGTGTGGTAGTTTGTCCCGGTTTATCTGATTTTGTTCTGGATTTAAATTATAATCCAAGAATATGGTTTAGTCCAGGTTTGCACTTTCAGGAATAAACAGTTTGCTGTGGATTTTATGAGCCAATATCGATGAACAATATTTGCCTTGCACCTGTAGCCAAAACGAATACTGATATTAGGACATCAATGTTATTATAGTCAAGTTAACAAAAAGCTTTAACTTTTGTAAAAAATAATAATAAAATGCATTTATTTGGGACATTAAGTAAACAGTTTGTTATGGCTGTATGTTTACATAATCAGATATTTTTAGTCTAAATGCTCTTCTACTTCTGTTTTTATTTATACGTAAGCAAATATGGGCACTTAGAGACTAGAACAGGGGTGTCAAAGATGCGGCCCGGGGGCCAGATCCGGCCCTTCAAGACCTTTAATCTGGCCCTTGGCTGATTTTCTATTAAAATATTTTAATTATATTTAAATTTTCTATTAAATTATTGGTAATTTTCTCTTTCCAAGCGCTCTTAAAGGACTATTGTTTTGACTGTCGACCGTGACACCCTCATCAGCAAAATGTCAAAAATGAGAAAAGAAGAAGAAAAATTGACTAATTCCTATTTGTTCACAGAGGTGAATGGGGAAACCTGTACGCTTGTGTTGAAATTGCATTTTTCTTAAAGTTTCAGGTTGTTCATAATATTATAATATTTAGTTGTTGTTTTTGTTGTTGTTAGTTCATCAAATAAAGACTTCTGTAATAGATTTGAGTTTCTCTGTACAAATATTTGGACTTATTGCTGTTTTTGGGGTATATTTGCCATGAGTTTTCTGATCCGGCCCCTTTGGGTTCAAAGTAGGTTGGATACGGCCCCCGGACCAAAATGAGTTTGACACCCCTGGACTAGAACATCATAGAAAAAATTGGTGCCAATTATCTGCAAAAGTTTCAATATCTGATCAGATTAAAGTCTAACAAGCCTCAGACAGAGCAGTGCTTACAGTTAGCGTCACACCCCCAGGGAATATTGATGACAAGTATGATAGTTTTCATTTATCCTATAGTTTCCTTGATTGACAGACAAAGTAAACAGCGGAAGTATTGACTCATTATCGCAGTCCCAGGTAAGAGCGGCGGCGTCTCATGTCAGATGTCATCAGAGTTTGTTGATTGAAGTCTCGTAGCTGGAGGTCAGTGTGTCTCCAGCCCATGTGTTGTGTCTGACGCCCACTGCTGTCTGCTGGATCATCCTTCCACGTTGGCTCCCTCTCCTCTCTCCTCTGGCCTGTTTTTATTCTCATTATCTCTGCCTCAGTCCCTGCTCGCTGCGCTCTGTCACTTTCCCTCTGTCATTATTCTGCCCACATGTCTAGACGGAGGAGAAAAGTTTTGCAGCAGCGTGCGTATATGAGAAAAACGCAGTGTGCTGAAACAGATCTATAATACACTTAGTACGGTTAGTGCCATTGTGCTTTGTGGAGTGCATTAGGTCGAAGTTCAGCCTCCTTTCCCAACGGCAGAGTGGGTTCAGATTGAGTCTAGACCTGTTCAAAGTAAAGTCGGGATAGAGGCTTTATCTATAAGTAAATGACCAGCGCTGTAAGATATAACTGTTTTATTTTGTGGATTTCTGTTTCTCAAATCTCTAGTTACAATATAGTACTTCAATTTTATTTTATTTTTACTAACCTTATCTAACCTGGGTAATCCCACTGATATTTAAAATCTCAATTTGAAGAAAGTCCTAGCTACTGTGGGTACCCAATTTTCAGGGGAACTAGATCACCGAGAGGAAATGTGCAGGAAAAACGTGTAAACTCTGCACAAAGACTATACCAAAATACAAAGAATGGGCAGAATAAATATGAAAAAACGGGCAAAAAATAAAATACTTTGAGAGAAGGTGAAGTTTGAAGTTGCTTTATCATTTGCATCATTCACAGCAAGATTTTCAAAGCCTCAAAGCTGCCCGAATTTACTGAGTACATTTTGCCTCTATATATTATTGTAAAAACAGCTCTTTGTGACATAATCAGACCACTATGTGCTGTCTGCATCTAAGGACAAAGCAAACCCATAAGTAAGAGCTGGGACTGCGCGAGTAGTGTGGTTCAATCATTTCATTTGTATACTCCTGAGAGTGACATTTGGAAAAAGTCACTTTTGGGTTATTTTATGTTCACAGAAAGCTGTGGCATTTTGAATATGGTCAAAGCAATTTTGGTTAGTGCTGTCATCACAGATAGAGCCATAATTAATCTATTAAATGGATGTGGCACTTGCAACTTGCGATTTAGAAGAACAATGAAATTTATAAAAGTATACGAAGAACAAAAGTTTACCACTTTGCGCCATTTTGGAAATTAGGCTTTCAAACACCATGACAAAAACCAGCATGCAGCTTTCTGCAAAACGATGGGGTAGAAGAAAGTCGTTGTAAGAAATATTAAATATATAGGTTTGAATAAATCTGGCATCTGTTTTATGTCGTGTCATTCTTCATATTTGTGCATATGTTAATATCTCCATTGGTGCATTACAATCACTGCTGTTCTGTCGATCCCCTGCAGAGGCTTAACTTTGCTGTTTTTACTCTTGGGCCAAACTTTTATGTGGGACACTGATGAGAACCTCTGCCTCCTCTCTCCTGGTACAGACAGACTGCCAGAGCTGCCACTGTACTTTGTTTTTGAGCGATTGGTCCTATGGTTGCCTGAGATGATTGGTCCCCAGACTCTGCGACAACTCTGAGAATTTAAATACAGTGGTACCTCACCTTACGAAATTAATTCGTTCCAGAAGTGGTTTCGTAACGTGAAAAATTCGTAAGTTGAGTAGCTATTTCAATGGAAAAAGCCTGATTCTTTCCAAGGCCCCGATCCAAGTTTTTTTTTTTTTTAATAGTGTAACTTTTTTTATAGTGTAACATTGTGTTCTGTGTGTTTCTCACATTTGTCTCTCGTTTAAACACTCAAACTTTCATAGATTTTCAACAAAATGTATTAACAGTGAAGTGTGGGGGGGAAGCGGGAGGGGGGAGAAAACTGCGCTCTGACACGTGTGATAGCGCAGCATGACCCGGCGCGGAGCTGATAGCAGGTCTAGACCAAGGTCTAAACCTGGACTAAACCAGGACTAAACCAGGGCTAGACCAGGTGGATTAAAGCAGCGAGGAGGGGACTGCACGCAGTCTGAGCGTATGAACGCATGAACGAGACCCATGCAAGAGCCACGGACTCCTCCTGGTTTAGTCCAGGTTTAGTCCTGGTTTAGTCCAGACCACCGCACCGACCTCCCCCTTCCCCCCACACTTCACTATTAATAATTTTGTTGAAAATCTATGAAAGTTTGAGTGTTTAAACGAGAGACAAATGTGAGAAAAGTTTAAATCCAGTCTGAGAAAAGCGTATAATGTGTGTGGCTGAGCGCGCATTATTTGAATTTTTGAGATTTCGCGTTTCGTAACTTGAACTTTCGTATCTAGAGACCAAAATTTACCGTGAAGGCGTTTCTTAACTTGAAATTTTCGTTTGTTGGGTCATTCGTAAGGTGAGGTACCACTGTATTCTTATATTTCTTATATTATATTCTTATATAATTCCTACCCTTAAAGTGCATCTCTTAAATTGATATATTGAACATAAACATGTAAAATGATTAGACAAGATGATTCTCCAAAGAGGGAAATAATGTAGGGTAAGCCAGCCATAATAATGCCTTGGTTTATATAATGCCTATGAAGATACTAAAAGCACTTAACATTGCATTTTTCATTCACTTCACACTAACATACTTTGGTAGCCACAGCTGCCCTGCAGGTACACTGACAGAAGCACAACTGCTATTCTGTGCATCATTCTGCACTACAGTTAAAGTTGCACTATATAACTTTCATGTCTTATTTTTATAGTTGTAGCCTATAAAAAATGTCCTTAATTTCCATGGCATGATCACACACCACAGCACAGTAAGAATGCATGTTTCTACGAGGTATTTTTTTTTCTGTATATTAGCCTTAGGATCTCAAAACTGATTCAGTTCCTCCCTTGCTCTGCACCAATGCACATGGATAACTGTTCTGAAAGCTGACAGGTACATTTTCACCCACACTTTCTTCACTCATTGCACAGGGGCTGGTGCTGTATTATCTTTGAAGCCAAATGTTAAATCCCTGCTTCGAGTTACAGTGTGTAAAACAATGCTATACTGTCAAAAGCACAATGTACAAAATGTGTGCAGAGGTAATGCAGTGTAAAAGTGAGTTATATGGAGTTCAGTGCTGACGCGACAAGGCGACTTCTCCAAACTGTGACTAAATCTGATGATTCAAGCACAGAGAGGATAAAGCACAGGTCTGCTCAGAACACACTCAAATTGTGTTTTCCACAACACGATGCAAACTCTTTTTATCAGCTCCTGTTTTATATCACATTTGTAAACATATTTTGTTCAGTGTAGTGTTGCAACAACTCATTGGAATAATCATGGTCAACTTTTAAAGTATTTGTAATTATATTTTGACAATTGTAATTGTTAACATACAGACTCTAGGACACATGCTGAAAGGCAGCAACATTACATTATGGCATAAATAACATTTTCATCAATGATACCTTTTATTCATACATATTTTATATTAAAAGTTAAAGGTCCCATGGCATGAATTTTTCACTTTCTGAGGGTTTTGAACGTTAATGTGAGCTCCCCTACCCTGTTTAGCCCCCCCCCCCCATGGCTAAAAGTTGCAAAATGTGTTAACTGAACATTTGCGATCCTTTTTCGCGTTTGAAAAAAAGACAGCCCAAACGGGCGATTCTGAACAAGGGAACTTTCTGACAAATTAATTTCCACCACCATCTGGATGTCTACACCGTCTCTGGAAATCACGCCCATAGAATTTGGACCGCGAAAGCTACGAAGTTACGAAATGCGAAATGCGTTTTTTTATTTGCCTGGAAACACGTGAGAGTGTTTCCAGGCTCGGATGTCCTTTATCCGAGCCTCCGAACCTCTGAAACATCAGTGGTTTAATTTTATTTTCTGTGGAAATGTGTTTTTTTCATGGAACTCGTCTCATATCTTCCGAAGCGCTTAAAACGCGGAAATGGGGCCAGCGCACAGCGCACCGCTAATCCAGGAAACAGCTGAGTATTTGGCCACACCCCCACCCGCTGCACTGGCCTGTCTCTGTCCTCCTCATTTGCATTCAAGCAACAACGCCCAGAATAAAGTGTTTCAGAGACATATTTATGACTCTGACTGTCTTCATGAGGCTCTCTCATGCACTGAGGCTTGATTTTGAAGAAGGATTCATTTACAGTATTAGGGAACCATTAAGGCGCCATATAAAAGCATCAAGAAGTACCATGTCAAGGGATCTTTGATATAGAACACAAATAACTGACTAGATGACTAGCTCTATTTCAGTGATTCGTCAAATAAAAGAATCAGAGGAAAAAAAATTTTAAAAAAATAAAATCCATCCCTCCATCCATCTTCTTCCGCTTCTCCATTTCTGGGTCGTGGGGGCAGCAGTCCAAGCACACCTGCTGCCCAGAACGTAACGTAACAGCCCCCATGAATCCTGCCGCGGGTGGTGGGTCAACGGGAGGACGGCCAACATCACAACAGACCTTGATGCACTTGTCATGGGGGCTACCAGTGTCCGCAGACACTGGGGGCGAGGTGGGGTTATGTGTCTTGCCCAAGGACACAACGGCAGCGCTCATCTGTGGGAGCTGGGAACCCGTCAAAAACATTTAATAAAATGCTACATTTATAATTCAGAATAAGTACCTATACTTTACATCATCACCAATGTTACATCTGTGACCAACATATGCACAGGCATGAAAAGGGCTATTATGAATAAATATTTAATTGTAAAGCTTTATAGAACTTTGAAGATGTATTTTTGATAATATGCAAAATAGTGAACTGTTGATATAGAAAAAAAAACATTGTACGATTGCTTTTGTATTATAGATAATGTATACAGTGAACCCTCGTTTATCGCGGGGGTTAGGTTCCAGAAATAGCCCGCAATCAGTGAAATCCGCGAAGTAGGACAATTTTATATTTTACAATTATTCTACATGTTTTAAGGCTGAAAATGCTTCACCAGACACATTATACACCTTTCTGAGACTGGTATTAACATTTTTCTCTTGTTTAAACACTCAAACTTTTGTAGATTTTCATTCAAATATATTAATAGTGGGGGGTGGTGGTGGGGGGGGGGGCACGTGACACGTGGACACGTGCGCGCGGACACGTGTGTTTGTTTTGGTACCACATATCCATGCCATGTGCGAAAGTCGAGTGGAAAGCGACCTGGATATCATTTTGGGCAAGACTCAAGCCAATGCTAACAGTGCCAAACCGCTAACAGACGCCTCTGAGCACCAGTCCTCACCACAAGACCAGGTAAGACCAACCTGCGCTCACAAGAGTTGGTTGCATTTCACCCCGGCTCCAAAATCAGACCGCTATCAATGCGTCGCCAATACTCCACAGCTCTCTAGGACGGGGTCGGGTTCGTCCTCTCGGCGTGACGGGGAAGAGCCACTGTCTCCTCTGTGCGCGCTAGTGTCCTCCCCCCGCTGCGGCTCCCTCGAATGCGGCTCTCCCCGCTGCGGCTCCCCCGGCCCGTCCATGTTGATTCTTGGCTCTTCCATGGTCCGGCTCGCACTCTCTTCCATGGCTCGTGCAAGTAAACAAAGGCCACACCTCCTGTCACCCAGGCGCTCTCGTGAAGGAAATCAGAGACTCTGTTCCTACCATCCCTGGTCTAGACCTGGTTTAGTCCTGGTTTAGACCTGGTTTAGTCCTGGTTTAGACCTGCTTTAGACCTGGTTTAGTCCTGGTCTAGTCTCTTAGCTAATCAGGGCGCAGGACAGAATGTTACACTGTAAAAAAAAAGTTACACTATAAAAAAAATTGGAAAAAAAAAAAAAAAATTGGGAAAAAAAATCCGCGAAACAGCGAGGCCGCGAACAGTGAACCGCGATACAGCGAGGGTTCACTGTACTTAGATAGTTAGAATTATCACAACATTTCTAAGCTTTCTAAATAAACCAAATTACAAAACTGTCCCAAAACCAAATACCCCTGGATTTGGGTGTGATGTTTATTTGAGATGCAGTTTAGGTCCAGTATTTATGATAATGTTTCAGACAAACCTATAATCCATATGGCTCCTTCTTATGCATACTCAAATGTAAACTGTGGTATTTACACAAAAAACTGCTGGTTAATTTATCTCTAGAAATGGAGAATATTGATTTGTTAATATTGATATTTTTAATGACATGCACTAATTGTAACCCAGAAATATGGCTCACATAAAACAAGATATTAAAAGTTATTGATGTCTTATATGTGCTTTGAGAACCCAAGAACTCAAGTTTTAATTCTGCTATTTTGTATTTTTATTTTAACAATATGCATTAGTTTTTTTTGGGGTGATGAGCTATTATATCAGTATCATGTATTAATTTAAAATATGATTGTTTATCGTCTATATTTTCTTCAATATATCGTACTTCAAACTACTAACTACCACTCACATTTCCACTTAAATTTCTAGTCCTACACTACACCGATTTTCACCTTTCCAAATCTTAAATGATCCATATTAAGCTATTTTATATGTTATATTGTAGTTTCTATCTTTATTGAATGTTTATTACATCTATTGCCTATGTTTTTGAGGAAGTAACAACATTATAATGTTGTTTAAAGCTCACAAGAGTCCATTTTTGCGTAATATAAGACCTTCAACAAGGCTACTATGGCCCAGAGGAGGAGTCCAATCTGCATAATGAGCAGTTAGTTACTGCCAGACTCTTACTGTTCATTCCCAGTTGACGGTGGAGCCACCTTCCTGTCCATGCTCCGTACGTCTTCCTCCGGTGCCCCTCCCTCTCCGAGCTTCTTTAATTATCACTTGTCAAAGCTCGTCTGGCGTGGCACTTAACCATTAGGGGATGATTGGTGATGGAAACCGTCATTCCTCCAGCTCCAGAATAAACACGCACTCGCTCATGTAATAAATATTATAATTTGGAGAAAGTCTGAGTGATTTATGGTTTTGCCTCGTGGCTACGTCTGTGTGCTGTAGAGATTGTTGGGAGAAGTCTTGGAGCCACCTGTGAATATGACTGAACAGGCTGTAAAACATGGGAACATAAGGGAGTCTGGCTCACACTGCACAGGCTGAACAGCTCAGAGAGGTGATATATGTTTTATGTGATTTATGGACACTTGTCAACAAAGTGTTGACAAGGTCTTTCCTCTGCCATTTGGAAGGTAATGTCCTTTATGTTGGATATGTGTATTTTGAATATCATTCAAAACATAAAGTAATGGCATTTGACATAGGTTGTAGGTTAGGATCGGTTAATCTTTCAGGTAGGTAGTCCCACGCAGCTCCTGACAGCACTGAAGAAGTTAAGTAGCATCATTGTTTTTAAGGATGTTAACTAGGGATGCAAATTATCGATTCATTCATTAATTGATAGTTGATTGACCTTATCGATCGATTAACGATTAACTGATAAGCGGCGTTTTTCACCTGAATTTTAGTGTTTCAATAGGGTCTTTAAGAATATAAGCTATAGTATACATAACACTGAGTCAAAAATATATCATAGTATTATTATATTGTATATTCCTCAATTAATTATTCCTTAGTAAAAAGCAGACAAATGTATTGATGCTGAATAACAAAATACATTCTTTATTGAAAATAAATTGAGGACGTTTTTTGTAAAACCTCCGTGATATGAAATGATAAAAAAAAATGAATTGATCGGGGAAAACATTTCACTCACACACACGCACAGTCGCACACACACGCGCACACACACGCGCACACACCGGCACACGGGGCGGACAGCGGGCTGCTCCCACTGCGCTTTCACGTGGAGCCTGTTACGCGGCCCGGAGCGGAGGAGCACGTGCAGCGCGCCGCGCACGTGTTCACACAGATAGCGGGACGCGGAGCAAACACAGCCGCAAAAATTGGGTTTGCAGGAGAACATTTTGCACTGCTTCTAGATCCGGCCGCGGATGTAACGCTATGGTCCTTCTCGCGAGTGGGTTCGCATCTCGTGTTCACATTCCAGAGTAGCGCCCTCTCCTCTAGCGATTAGTTACAATTAATGCATTTTAATCGACCAACGTCTTGATCGTCGATTAATTAATCGTTAGTCGATTAATTGTTGACATCCCTAATGTTAACATGAATGACTGTGTATTTGTTTACAATGTGTCTCTTTTGTACAAGGCTCAGCCCACAAGCCTACGTTACTAGGAAGCATTTTTCAAGAGCAGGGTGCAAAATACTACAACTTCACAAACCTGATGCAATGTGCTGTAGCAGAATGCAGGGACCATTGTGTTGTGATAGCACTCTGAAGGGGGAGTGACTTAGTGCAGGGAGATATGGGAGGGGGGACTCAGAGCATGAAACAAATTAAACATTAAAACTATCATATTAAATATTTTTAATATGATGGTTTTGGTGAATATAGCATTTACAGTAAAATATAACATCACAATCTAATCATGAACATACGGAGCCTTGGAAGTGTCATAGGTGAATAAATAAAATAAAGCGTGGGAAGGACTTATAAGGCGTGCGCACGAGTTATAAAGCATGGGAACGACTTAGTTATAACCCGTGCGCACGCTTTGCGTTATAGCGTGCGCTCGAGTAGTTAAAAGTGAGGGGACGAGTTACAAATCGTTCCCTAGCTTTCATTTCTGCAGTATATTACAGCTCGAACAACACGCAACTGCTGCCTTCAATTCATCACTCTTTGTTAAGTTTCGTTTTCGTCACACTTCTTGTTACTAAGGCTACTCGGATTCATATCTGGTCTTCAACTACCATCTACTGGCCACAAAGTGCAACAGCACCACAATAAAGCCAAAATAAAAGACAGAGCTCATAACAGGGCAACAAAAAGACAGAACATGAGAATAAGGGAACAACAAAAAATGGGGGGTACACTACAAATGCATTAGTTTTTGCTGTAACGCAGTAATGTAAGGCATTACATGGGGGCCTTATAAGTCGTTCCCACTCTTTATAACTCGTGCGCACGACTTATAAGTCGTTCCCACGCTTTATAACGTGTGTGCACACCTTATAAGTCGTTCCCACGCTTTATAACAAGTGCGCACGCCTTATAAGTCGTTCCCACGTGCTTTGTTATTATTTATTCACCTCTATGACACTTCCAAGGCTCCGTATGAACCCATGGTAATATGCCCTCTTTAATATTAAATACCAAACAAAATAACATAATGTCATTACATATTTGCATATTCTGGTCTACTCTAGCCTCAACCAAACTCATATACTTTACAAATATAAACCACAGAACCATAAGGATTGAGCAGTGTGGAATCTGTGGTGATTTGAAAGTTTTATCTTTTTTCTGTCTATTTTACAGATTCATTTCAGATCAGCAGTCAAAACAAATTACTTTACAGGACCACCCCACTTATTTGAATTGTATGTCCTGCACTATTACAGCACAGATCATAAGTTTGCCTTCCCTTTCTGTCAGATTGTTGATTGTCTGACTGTTCTGACATTTCCCATTACAGAAACCTCAAATCAAACGGACTTTAGCCCATGTAACTCCACATGCCACAACTGTCATAAAACTGGAGGAACAGATTTGAAGTGTCTCCATGGTGAGCCTTTACACTGGAGCTGAGGTCTGATGTTAACATTAAGACACAATGATTGATTCAATATTTTAGAAAAAAAAAGTAACACGACCAGATTTGGACTGCAGGTTTTGTCCGTAACTTCAACTTGAATTTATATTTATATTGTATTTTTGTCAAGCTGTCAAAAAATTGATTGGCGTGTTTTGACACCGTTACAGATACTCAAAAAAGACAAACCCACACTTCTAGAGCAAGGCAAACACAAAGTTTGGGTGAGATGTTTATCAAAATATCAAGCAGAAGTGTATGTATTTTGGAATACATTTGTACTGTAGAATAAATTGTTGTAGCCCAAAGGTTAAAGAGAAGAGGCATGATGCTGGAGTTCTAACACAGAAGTTTATTTACAATCAGTACATGAACCCTCAAGGCATTGTGATAGTATTGTCCAGTCTAGTACAGTACAGTCTGCCTATGCATCTGTTGTAGGGAGTATTATATCTCTGATAAGTTAGGCCAGGGACTGAGCTGGCAGTGCCTACATACAGCACCAAAATAGAATTTTTCTAACATTGAGTATATTATTAACAAAAAAACAAAACAAAAAAAAAGGTGGGAAAAATTCCATGTAAGGGTTTAATAGTGATATACAACTCTGGGGAAAAAAATAAGAGACCACTGCAGTTTTTTCTGAAATCAGCATCTCTACATGTATTACAGCCATTCCATTCCAGCATCTGTTGAATTCCAACACAAACACAACGCTGAGCTACTTCAGTTCTTGCACCAGGAGTGGAATAAAGTCACCCAAGAACAATGTGAAAGTCTGGGACTAAACCAGGTCTGAACCAAGACTAAAGCAGATCTAAACTAGGACTAAACCAGGTCTGAACCAAGACTAAAGCAGATCTAAACTAGGGCTAAACCAGGTCTAAACTAGGACTAAACCAGGTCTGAACTAAGACTAAACCAGATCTAAACTAGGACTAAACCAGGTCTAAACTAGAACTAAACCAGGTTTAAACTAGGACCCCAGAACAATTGTGGAGAGCATGCCAAGACACATGAAAGCTGTGATTAAAAATAAGGGTTATTGCTCCAAATATTGATTTGTGAACTCTTCTTAAGTGTAAACGTTAGTATTATGTTGTTTTAAAATTAATTTGATCTTCTTTCTTTGCATTGTTTGAGCTCTGAAAACATGCATGTTTTTTGTTATTTTGACCATTTGTCATTTTCTGCAAATAAATGCTCTAAACAATAATATTTTTATTTGGAATTTGGGGGAAATGTCAGTAGTTTATAGACTCAAACAAAAATTTTCATTTTGCCCAAATACAGACATATACAGTGGTACCTCACCTTACGAATGACCCAACAAACGAAAATTTCAAGTTGCGAAATGCCTTCACGGTAAATTTTGATCTCTAGATAAGAAAGAAAATTCAAGTTACGAAACGTGAAATCTCAAAAATTCAATTAATGCGCGCTCAGATGCACGCCCCGAAACGTAAATACACTTTATCAACACACACGGGGTTAGGTTCCAGAGGTGGCCCGCGGTGGGAGAGGTCCACGAGGTAGGACAACTTTGTATTGTGCAATTGTTCTACATGTTTTAGGGCTGTAAATGCCTCACCACACACATACGCTTTTCTCAGACTGGAGTTGGGCTTTTCTCGCATTTCTCTCTCGTTTGAACACTCAAACTTTCATAGATTTTCAATGGAATGTGTTGATAGTGAAGCGTGGGGGGGACACGGCTCAATATAGCGCCGAACCCGCGAGGGGAACGGAGACACAGGATTACTATCGCAACAACACGTAATCAGTATGGTAAAACTCACCTGTCTCACGACGGTCTAAACCCCGCTCACGTTGCCTTAGTGAGTGAACAATCCAACGCTTGGTGAATTCTGCTTCACAATGATGGGAAGAGCCGACATCAAAGGATCAAAAAGCGACGTCGACACGGCGCCGCGGCGCCCGGGCCGTGCCTCCCCCTCGGGGCCGCGGGCCCGCGCGGCACTGCCATGTCCCGGGATAATCCTGGTTTAGTCCAGGTCCAGTCCAGGTTTAGACCTGGTTTAGTTCTGGTCTAGACCTGGTTTATTCCAATCAGGACGCAGAACACAAATGTTACACTATTAAAAAAAAGTTACACTATAAAAAAAACAACCTTGGAACGGATCAGGCCTTTTCCATTGAAATAGCTACTCAACTTACGAAAAATTCACGTTACGAAACCACTCATGGAACGAATTAATTTCGTAAGGTGAGGTACCACTGTAAGTAGTAAAATCAGAAAAACTGATCATTTTGCAGTGGTCTGTTATTTTTTTCCAGAGCTGTATCTGTACTTAATTTTACAGTGATTTCACATTAGTCTGATACTAAAGCATTTCCAGACAGCATGCCAAATCAATATAGTACGGCCTGAATATTTTTATCAGAATAAAAATGATCGCTCACCACAACGTAAGTGTCTGAAGCCAACAACAGGACAAACATTAAACCCATTGCACCCATTAAACTTCCCAGGAGATGTTCCAGCACAGGTTCCCAAGCTCTTTGAAAAGAACCCACCCAACCCTCATTCTCCAACTGAAGTCTTTCTATGTTGAGTGCATTACAAAGGTCCATAAGGCGCATATCAAACCCGTAGGAGCAGTGTAATGTAAATCCTGTTCTCACACGATAGTACATCGCATATACGGGAGCGCATATGGCCGTCTGTCTGGTCCTGTTGTGATGCTTTGACAGGGGGATTTATCAGTCTGAAATCGAACCCTCACAGGAGCCTAACGTTCACACACTGCTGATGTCTGCACCCACTCCCCGTGTACACAACAGTTTAGATTACACACACGACACTTCACGAACAACGGGCCTTTGTGGACAGGTGTGTGCACTGTACAAGCCCCATTCTCCATACACACGCATACTTTAACACTCCGAGTCATTGAAATAAAAACCTCCAGAATCGTCAGCAGTCAGTGGGTACATTTAACAGTAAACATCGGATAACAAGAATAATCTGATCATTAAAGTATTAACTTTTTTTTTTACAATCTGAGCCTTATTTCGGTAATAAAACAAGTTGTTTTACTCACCCATAGCACTTTGGTGTTATTTGGAGCATTTCCGGAGATGTTTTAGTTTAGTGATCTCCGTAACGTGAGTTCTCGGGTCACATGTTTGCGGTCTCTAAATAACACAAACTTTAGCACTTTTCAAATCATAGAAGCTCAATGTCTTAGTCTACACTTTTGTTTGAGTCAAAAGTGGCCTGTAATCCGAGATTTATCCATAGTTTCGAGTAGATGAGGAGGACAGTGCGCATGTGCGGAGTCACAGCTTATTTCGCTCTCAGCTCTCGGGACCCAAACATGAAACACAAAGCTGTAAATTATGGATAAATCTCGGATTACAGGCCACTTTTGACTCAAACGAAAGTGTAGACTAAGACATTGAGCTTCTATGATTTGAAAAGTGCTAAAGTTTGTGTTATTTGGAGACCGCAAACATGTGCCCCGAGAACTCACGTTACGGAGATCGCTAAACTACTCTCTGGAAGTGCTCCATATGACACCAAAGTGCTATGGGTGAGTAAAACAACTTGTTTTATTACCGAAATAAGGCTCAGATTGTAAAAAACTGTTGTATTTGGAAGATTTGCACATTTATTTTATTATTATTATTATTATTATTTGTTAAAACCATAGACTGTATAAAGAAGTGGACTAAGGGAATGTGACATTGTCTATATCGTTCAGTTCCAGTCAAATGAAGCTCATAAGGCTAGCAGTTAGGAGGGAATTTGGAGCCAGGTCCTTATATGATATGATATGATATGATATGATATGAATATGAATATTTTATATGAATTTATTTACATACAAAATAGTAAAATAAAAACACCAGAGAGCAGGTTAAAACTAAGTAACTAAAAAAATTAACTAAATCTAACTATTTTAAAGGGATAGTTCGGGTTTTTTGATGTGAATCTGTACGGCATCCCCTTCAGCAGTGTCATGCATTAACACTGACTTACCCCTGACAGTGTCCTCTGAGCCGAGTTCTTCCCCGGTTCTGGTGCTGACAGTGTCCTGTGAGCCGAGTTCTGCCCCGGTTCTGGCGCTGACGAAAGTAGGTCCGGCAAGTTAGCAGGGACAGTTAATAAAGCTTGTTTTTCTTCTCAAAACAATATTTGTCCAAAAAGTGATTTATTTGTGTCACAAAACAGTTGCACACGAAAAAGTCAGAAGTCATAATCACTTCGTTCTATTTTCTCTTGAGTCGTATCGCAGCGCACAGTGATAGTGGTAGCCGTGCCCAAACCCAACACTTTTTCAGTTGTTTGGCGGTGTTTACGTCCTCAGACCACAGTGAGCCAATTTAGAAACGTCAGAATAAAAATATAGCTATCAATAGAAGAAGAAGAACAAGAAGAAGAAGACAATGGATATAAAATGGGGCAGACCTGTGATTCCCCAGGTTGTACCAACAAAGATGAACCGTTTTCCTGTCACAAATTGGTCTGAGGCAACTTTGGCTTCTTGCCGTAGGGTTCAATGTGGGCACTAAATTGGCTAAAATAAAAACGCTTTGTGTTTCAGTGAAGAGGATTACGTATGCCCTGCACGGAGGAGGAAGCTTCTGAAGAGCACTGCTGTCCCTGCACCCCAGGTAAGTGTAACAAGCGGCGATGTTTCCAAGTGAACAGGCTAATAATAATAACAGGTGCGCAGTGATATGACTCGAGAGGAAATAGCACCAAACGATTATGACTTTTTCGTGGACAACTGTTTTGTTTAACTGTCCCCGCTAACTTGCCGGACCTACTTTCGTCAGCACTAGAACGGGGGCAGAATTCGGCTCAGAGGACACTGTCAGGGGTAAGTCAGTGTTGATGCACGACACTGCTGAAGGGGACGCCATACAGATTCACATAAAAAAAAAAAAACTATTTACCTGGCCAGCCAAATGATATCTCTCTGTATTTCCTATACAGCGCGATACCATTTGGACACCCTCACTCCACCCTTGCTCCTCCGGTTAAAAACGGACTCCGCGATTCTGATTCGTTCAAAGATGGTGACGTCAGTGCACCCGCCTTTGCCCGCAAAGTCACTCTTAGGCAGCGGAAGTTCCTCCTCAGTTTTGAATCAAGATGGCGCAATCTCTGATTGGTTCACTTAGCTGTCTGTCTACGCGCAACCGCAGCGCATTCTGGACCAAGCGTTACCAGACTCACCGCTGGTACAGCGATGAGTCATGGATTCTTCCAGGCAACCATACTATCCCTTTAAGACCAAAATGACAAGCAAGCACCTCCATGGAGACTTTCTGTTTGGAACGTGGCAGCGTGCGAGTTGGCTAAGTCCATTTATATTTACATTCTATGGTCACAACCTGTGCAGGTGTGAACATTGAGAACTAAATCACACTTTATGAGTTAATGCATTAGTTCATTATGATTCATATGTTACTCAAAATAGATGTAAAATGACATTTCAATGATCTGACAACTCCAGACATCAGACAATGGTGGTGTACATAGAAGAACATAAAAGAAAAGAGATTTTTATATACTGTACAGTTATACTGGTCTACAAGAAAAATGCTTCCGGAACAAAAGTAGTGAAATTTTTCTTGGTTTAGGTCACTAATAAAGAAAAAGTAAGTCAGAAGTGCTGATTGGCTCTAGTTTCCAAGATATAGTATTGGGTCAAAATAGGAAATTTATGCAAAATAAGGTAAAAACGGTCGTTTATCAGAAGGTTCAGTGAAAACCACCAGTTCTATCTGAAAGCCTGTCTGCACATTCACATACATTCAGTTTAATATGTCTACAGTTTTAATACTATACAGTGCCGTGAAAAAGTATTTGCCCCCTTCCTGATTTCTGTGTTTTTTGCATATTTATCACTCAAAACATTGTCAGATCATCAAACCAATTTTAATATCACACAGAAACAACCCAAGGAAAGACAAAATTCAGTTTTTGAATGATGATTCCATTTATTAGTGCACAAAAAAAATCTAAACCTATCTGGCCCTATGTGAAAAAGTAATTGCCCCCCCTTGTTAAATCACAAACTAACTGTGACTAACCACAGTTTTGAGAAAACTTAGTTCAGTTCTACATGCCACACCCACACCTGATTGTCACCACCTGTGTTGAATCAAGAAATCACTTAAATAGTTCCTGTCAAACAAAGTGAAGTTGGCTACAACATCTCAAGAACAAACACATCATGCCACGATCCAAAGAAATTCAAGAACAAATGAGAAAAAAAGTGATAGAAGTCTATAATTCAGGAAAAGGTTACAAAGCCATTCCCAAAGCTCTGGGGCTCCAGCGAACCACTGTCAGAGCCATTATTCAAAAATGGAGGAAACTGGGAACAGTTGCAACCCTTCCCAGGAGTGGTCGACCAACTAAGATTACTCCAAGAGTGCGACGACGGCTCATTCAGGAAGTCACAAAAGAACCTAGACGCACATCGAAAGAACTACAGGCCTCGTTGGCCTCAGTTAAGGTCAGTGTTCATGACTCCACCATTAGAAAAACACTGGCCAAAAATGGCATCCATGGAAGAGTTCCCAGGAGAAAACCACTGCTTTCACAAAAGAACACAAAGGCTCGTCTCACCTTTGCCAAAAAGCACCTTGATGACCCTCAAGACTTTTGGAGAAACATTTTGTGGACCGATGAGTCTAAAATTGAACTTTTTGGAAGGTCTGCAGCCCGTTTCATCTGGCGTAAAAATGGCACAGCATTTGATAAAAAGAACATGGTGCCCACAGTAAAGCATGGTGGTGGCAGTGTGATGGTCTGGGCCTGCTTTGCTGCCTCAGGACCAGGACAACTTGCTGTGATTGACGGAAAAATGAATTCTGCTGTTTACCAGAAGATCCTGAAGGAGAATGTCCGGCCATCAGTTCGTGCCCTCAAACTCAAGCGCTCTTGGATCATGCAACAGGACAATGATCCAAAACACACCAGCAAGTCCACCTCTGAATGGCTCAAAGAAAACAAAATTAAGGTTTTGGAGTGGCCAAGTCAAAGTCCGGATTTAAATCCGATTGAGATGCTGTGGTGTGACCTTAAACGGGCAGTTCATACAAGAAAACCCTCCAATATGGCAGAATTGAAACAATTCTGCATAGAAGAGTGGGCCAAAATCCCTCCCCAGCGGTGTGAAAGACTCATCACCAATTATCGCAAACGTTTGGTTACAGTTATTGCTGTCAAAGGAGGCTCAACTGGCTATTAGATTAAGGGGGCAATTACTTTTTCACATAGGGCCAGATAGGTTTAGATTTTTTTTGTGCACTAATAAATGGAATCATCATTCAAAAACTGAATTTTGTCTTTCCTTGGGTTGTTTCTGTGTGATATTAAAATTGGTTTGATGATCTGACAATGTTTTGAGTGATAAATATGCAAAAAACACAGAAATCAGGAAGGGGGCAAATACTTTTTCACGGCACTGTATATATATAATATATTATTATTATATCATTACATATCTTTAATACATTAGCTAACCAGCACAGTTATCAATTGATTTTCAGTTCATCTTATCAATATAAATGAGATTCAGCCACT
Source organism: Paratrypauchen microcephalus (assembly GCA_036785185.1). Classification (NCBI taxonomy): domain Eukaryota; kingdom Metazoa; phylum Chordata; class Actinopteri; order Gobiiformes; family Gobiidae; genus Paratrypauchen; species Paratrypauchen microcephalus. The sequence goes on from JAVJIX010000002.1 coordinate 21,922,315, forward strand.
TTTATCTCGGAAGCAGATCGAGTCCAAAAATTTGTAGACCAGTGTTATTCACGGTATTATCTGTTTATCCTCTGCCCCATAAAAAAACAGTCACTGCATGTGCAGATCACTACGTTCATTCTTGATCAGGTTTTTGTCTCATTTTTCTAGAGAACTGGTCAGAGCAAGTACACTGTGGAGGGGGCAGTTTGTTCATCGCTGATCTAAAATGAGTGAGTACACATGTCTAATACTGTGCCTACTTGTTTCTTGTCTGTGCAGTTAAATCCTTCTCCTAGCGTGACCTGATGTGTTAATGGGATTTGGGAGATTCTAATCCCAGCCAGGTTTGCGTAAACCTAATGAATGTGACCAATATTTTTATGTTCACTGGTCATGTTTCAAATTATGATTTTGACTGTTATTAGAAGGAAACTGAATGTTGTAGTCTAGTACCTTTTACCAAATATTGACATAGTTTTACTTAGTTAATCATCCAGAAAAGTCTTCTTGCATGTATCATCAAACATCATATTGCCTGAAGGATTTCACTGTAGTTTTTTTGCTCAATTTTTTTCCTTTTTTATTGTGCCAAGCTCAAACCAAGCCCCATGAGTCTGTGGGAGAAGATATAAAAGACCACATTAAACAGATCTTATATTGTGTTTGAGTGTGGGCCTTCCAGTAAAGATGTGAACACAAGATCTTGTACTGTTCCATGGAGAGATAGATAAACAGAGTCAGTGGAGGACACAGCGGAGGAAGGTGTGGAGACATCTCTGCTCCAGCAGATGGTGGTGTTATTGGTGACGATGCTGCTCCCTTGTTCACACAGACTCCCTCTAGAAAACTGTTAAAGCAAATAGTTTAACTCTTTGCTGAAGCTGTGGGAAATGCATGACCATTTTGAAAAGTTTGTGTAGCCTAACACCGCTGAGCTGGGTGTTTTCAAATGCTATGAGTAACTCTCCGTTTTAAATTGACTCCTCTACAAATGAGTACAAATTATTATTACCAACCCAGTTAAAGGAGAATTAATGTTTTTTACAATCTGAGCCTTATTTCGGTAATAAAACAAGTTGTTTTACTCACCCATAGCACTTTGGTGTCATTTGGAGCATTTCTGGAGATGTTTTAGTTTAGCGATATCCGTAACGTGAGTTCTCGGGGAATATGTTTGCGGTCTCCAAATAACACAAACTTTAGGACTTTTCAAATCATAGAAGCTCAATGTCTTAGTCTACACTTTCGTTTGAGTCAAAAGTGCCTCTAATCCGAGATTTAGCCATAGTTTTGAGTAGATGAGGAGGACAGTGCGCATGTGCTCAGTCACAGCTGATTTGCAGATAAGAAGACGCTCATAACTTTTCTGTTGTGAGCGACACATGGCAGAAGATTGGGACTTTGAGGCTGAAGAGGACTTATGGAGGACTGAGGACTGAAGAGGAGTATACGGATGAGGAGACAGAATGGATACGGAAAGAATGAAGCGGAGACAGTTTTAGGAGCAGCAGAGAACAGCCATCAGTTTCACATTACTTCTCAGAATCGTGCGCTGAATCCGCTGGCCTTCTTTCTTTTCCTTTGCTGGTAAAAAATTGTCCTGACTGAAGTGGGTACTGCAAACAGGATGGTCCAAACGTCTTACAGCTTTGCCTTTCATGTTTGGGTCCCGAGAGCTGAGAGCGAAATCAGCTGTGACTGAGCAGATGCGCACTGTCCTCCTCATCTACTCGAAACTATGGATAAATCTCGGATTAGAGGCACTTTTGACTCAAACGAAAGTCTAGACTAAGACATTGAGCTTCTGTAATTTGAAAAGTGATAAAGTTTGTGTTATTTGGAGACCGCAAACATATGCCCCGAGAACTCACGTTAACGGATATCACTAAACATCTCTAGAAATGCTCCAAATGACACCAAAGTGCTATGGGTGAGTAAAACCGAAATAAGGCTCAGATTGTAAAAAACGTGAATTCTCCTTTACCAATTAGAATGTTTTTTCAAGATAAACACAGATAAGTTTAAAGGGCCCATATCCCGCTGTTTTCTGATTTAAGTTATAATGTTTCCTCATCAAAAACCTAGAATTGTGTTTTGTTTCATTCACACATGTTTAACACACAAATCCTGCATATGTAGTTCTTCATTCAAACTGAAAGCAGTCTGTTCTACCATGTGATGTCATGTAGTAATACAGGACGTGCTCCACTGCGTTTTTAAACTAAACTAATTCAGTCCTGGAATTGCCTCTCTACTGCACTAAAGGTAAAAGGTGCCTGTTAACTTGCAAACTACTGCTTCATGACATCACAAGGTGAAACAGGGCATATTGAGCTTTATAGACTCAAAGATGTGTGAAAATACTGGGTATATTTTTGATGAAGTAACAACATTCTCACAAGAGTTAATGTTGCATAATATCGGCCTTTTAATGGTATACTGCGGACCATTCCAGATGAAGCAATAGTATTTATATGGAGACAAACAGGTGGCAGAAAAGTGACATTGTGCACCTTCAACTATAACCTTTATTCAAATCTGCACGCTTGGTGACCTTCTTTTACCACACTTATACTTGCAAAGTGTATTCTGAATCCCAGTTCGCCCAATCAACCTGGTTTTCCCAGACTCCAGTGTCTCGCCCGGGCTCCTCCCGCACCACTGAACCGTATTGTCAGCTCTGCTCACCAGAGACTGCAGTGCTCACTGAAAACATTTATATATATTTACCAGACAGACTGTGAATATATGAGGCTTCCCGGCAGCTTTTAAACTGTTTAGGATCTCCTCCATACGCACACAATGCTGCCTCAGAGCATGGAGCGCTCCTTTGTGCAATGATTTCTTTTTCAATTGAACTGCAGAGAGTGTGCCGGCTCAACGCAAATTGCCAGACAGAGTTTTAGAGACATAAAAATACTCGTGGGATATATACTGTAGCATATAGATGAGAGGCCAAATGAACAGGAATATAGACTGTAGCATATAGATGAAGGACCAGATGAACAGTGAAGAACTTCCTCTGGGAAATGGCACCAGCGCAGACTCAAGCTGGAATCAAAGTCTTAGTAACATGCAGCAGATGGATGCTCCACTTGAGAATAAGAAGCCAAAAGTTTATATCAAATATTATATTCAGTCATAATGATACATCATATTATAAATAGGGCTGTCAGTTTAACGCGTTAATTAGATGAATTAATTACACCGCAAATTAACGCGTTATAAAAATGAACGCAGTTAATTATGAGCGGCAATTCAACGTGCGTGCATTTTAAATTTGCCGTGCAGGGCCTTTGAACGGCAAGTTTATTTATAAAAATGTGACGGAGCAGGTCCGTCCCTAAGCCCGTTGTCCCCGGGGAGAGCACGTGAAGACCCGTGCACCCGTTTCCGTATCTGCTGCACTCCACGCTCCAAACCCTTTTCAATTCCCCATAACCTCTTCAGCGTGTTCTGCCGTGACTAAGGCTGCACACTTAGAAGCGCCAGTTTTGCCCATCCAAATCGCTAAACCTGATCATTTACTTACCGCGCGGCTGCCTTCTTCCTCCCACGGTGCGATCTGGTGCGATCTGGCAAACCTGCGGGTAACTTGCACGGGCAATTATTTTGGGCAATTATTTTGGGCAATTATTTGTATTCTCTGTATATTTGAAACTTTGTATATTATTTATTGACTATTGTACGTGCTCACCTTTTGGAAACAGAAATATTCGCCATGTAACAGTGGAATGGTGTAAATGAGCTTTTGAATGAATGTTCTGTAATGTGGGAGGGGGAATGGGGGTATACAGGTGCACTCTGCAGTCTTGTCTTGGTTACAGTGGAGGTAACGTGCACGGAGAGAAAGAGAGCGAGCCAAAGACTTAAAGGGGAAGTCTGCAGTCTTTTCACTGTACCACTATAAATCACACGTTTGACACCTTTTTTTGCACTGTGGGAGAGCACAATAAACCACCTAAAAATGTGTGAAGAGTCCCTCAGTCGTCCAGGTAGAATCCATGATAAAAGAAGAAATTCAATTTGTCAACTGGACAAAGTTTGTTTGGTCGAAAACGTTTTGCCTCTCATCCGAGAGGCTTCGTCAGCTCTGGTTCTAGTGCTGGTTTGACCCTGCTTATATCTAGCTGCAGGGAGGAGCTCACTACCCTCAAATTGTCCTGAAACTATCACAACTAATTTGTTTCTTTTGTTTTTCGAATTTCTCTGGCGTCTAGTTTAGCATACCTATTCAGCCCTAGGAGGAGCTCACTACACTGAAATAGTTCTGAAACTAGCATATCTATTCACCCTAACGACCGTCTGAGGACAGTGAGGTTCAGATCTTTGCCAGGGAAAAGAACTGGTTTGAGAGGGGAGTTAAAGAGGCAATTTTTGTCAAAAAAGAGAATCCTTCTTTAAACAGAAATGAGGGAGTCAGACATAACTTCCATTTATAATTCGATTCTCAAACCAAGTCAAAACAGACACAAGAAACAATAGGGCAGACAAGTCAGGGCCAGAGGGGTGGAGACGGTCGTTAGGGTGAATAGGGATGCTAAACTAGACGCCAGAGAAATTCGAAAAAAACAAAAGAAACAAATTAGTTGAGATAGTTTCAGAATAATGTCAGTGTAGTGAGCTCCTCCCTGCAGCTAGATATAAGCAGTGTCTAACCAGCACTAGAATCAGAACTGACGAAGCCTCTCGGATGAGCGGCAAAACATTTTCGACCAAACAAACTTTGTCCAGTTGACAAATTGAATTTCTTCTTTTACTACCTAAAAATGTATTAAAATGCGATTAATTTGATTTATTAATTACAAATCCTGTAATTAATTAGATTCATTTTTTAAATCGCCTGACAGCACTAATTATAAATGTTCAAGTATACTTGATTGTAGCTCTGCGTTTGACCAGTGATAGGTGAAATGTTATAAGCTGAGAGCCATGTACATTATATTAGACTTTAACACGGTTATGAGCCTGACAACTGAAGTGATTCTGTAATGTAAGCAGCGTTAGGAATGAGCAAAGGTAATTTGTTTCTCTTCTGTTCAGTTTCTATTTTTATTTCAAAGGGACGTACAAGTGCTGACCAAAAGAAAGTTTAATGTGTTATATATATGTGATATGTGAAAAAAGTCAATACGCTATAAATGAAACGTATGCGGCTTAGGTTTCCCTTCAGACCCAGGTGTGTGATGTCTTCAGTGCTGGGTGTGTCCACAGTTCACACAGAGTTCAGACAGAGCTCAGCTGTCTAACTCGCTCCCTCGATATTTCTCTGTGCAAGCAAGTGTGAAATTCAGTTCAGAACATATGGAAAATGTATCCTTCAATATATGATATAAGGCACCATATGTGCTAACCTGTGTTTGGGAGATTAACACCAAACCACCTCTGAATGTTGAGCAGTTTACTTCCATTACGAGTCTCGCTTGAGTTAAGATCACATTTATTCTCCAAAGTTTACTTTCACACATTGTAAACAAGCACATTTACACCTCAACTACAGTAAATAAAGACAAACAATACTGTAATGTAATAGTTAACTTCAGCAATTGTGCAAATTGTGATATAGACGTTGGCATTTATTCTAGCATCAACTACGAAACCAGTTTTTCTTTTTTTTTAATGTAACCCTTTTCAGAAAATGCACACAGTATTTATTTATTTATTTATTTATTTATTTAACCTTTATTTATCCAGATAAACTGTTGGAGAACCACTCATTTACAAACATGACCTGGCCAAGAGGCTGCAGAAATAAATAAAAGCATACTATACAAATGTACACAGACATACACATACACTGCCTGACAAAAGTATTAGGACGATTGTGTATTTCTGAACTTTCATAAATAATGATAACAAGACGTATTGGTAATGACAACAAATCAATTTCTTGATAAATTAAAGCAAATTTCATCATGTTTAAAGGCATATTATTGCAAAAATGGGGACTCATCGCAGTGTAGGTCTAACTCAGGTCTAAACCAGGACTAGACTAAGACCATCATCCTAATACTTTTGTCAAGCAGTGTATTAGGGGTGTGCAAAATAATCATCATGACAATGCATCGCGATACTAACTTTCACAATATACTGCATCGATTCTTGATGCCAAAAATCGATTATTATTAATTAATAATGTATTAATTATATATAATAATAATATAATTAATAATGTATTAATTATATATATATATATATTATATATATTTTTTTTTAATATAAATCCTATGCACTATTTTTCTTTGTGAAAGGGTATTGTTTGTTATGATGGTAGCTACCTCAAAAATGGCAAATGTTTGAACATCATTTTTTGTTTTAGAAAAAATCCTATGCACTTTTTTTGTTATTGGTTTGGTTTATTTGTTTTTGTTATTCAATAAATTCAGTTATGAATTGAGTTGCTCAGAGTTATGTATCAATTGAAGACACTACCCAGATACACAGCCACTGATATTTAAGTTATCCTCTTTTTTTTGGCACATTTTCACTGAAGTATGTCGAATATATTGCAATGCATCTCAATAAGTCAAGTATCGTGATGCATCGTGATAGTATCGCATTGCGGCATATGAATCATGATTCGAATTGAATCGTGACTTCTTTGCCAATACCCACCCCTACAGTGTAACACCATTACACAAATGATTACATTAAAAAGATACACAGTAAAAAAGAAAGAAAGAATAAAGTGCTTAAATAAGTGTATGTAAATATGGTTTAAAATGTCAGCATGAACAAGACTCAACTCACGTGTTTTGAAGATTCTGCTTAAAGGTGGAGATTGGAATCAGAGTTGTGAGTTTCAGGGTGTTTTGTGGTGAGTTCCAGTCATGTGCTGCTGCAAAACGGAAGGCATACCGTCCGAAGGTAGTAAAGGGAAGCTGCTGCCACCATGCCTCTGAAATTATTATATATTAAGGTTTGAAATGAGCTTAATGCACATGGTACTTAGCACAGCAACTTTTAACTTTGAACGGGCTTAAAGGTTCCATTATTACGCTATTTTCTGATCTGTGTTATAATGTTGTTTCCTCATCAGAAACATAACTGGAATTGTGTTTTGTTTCATTCACACATTTTTAACACATTGTATTCAGTATTCAGAGTTCTTCTCTTATACCGAAAACACTCTAAAATCCATCTAAAGTTACAATCTTAAAACCCATACACCTTCACTAGAATCATTTCTGCCCTGTAGTAGCTGTTCACTTCAAAACTACAACATAACATCACAACTCAGAGCAGAACATTTTGAACACAACTCCAGGTATGATTTTGATAAGGTAACAACATTCTAGCATGGCATACACTCCACAAGAGTCTATTTTGTGTTGTATAGGACTTTTAAATAAATGCTTAACCATATGTAACATCAGCAACTTTTTAGTCGGTGTTTTTCTTTGGAAAGCTTTCACAGTCTTTCACACTCAGTTATATCAGCACTGTTTTCAACCCTAGCCACGTTTGCCTGTTCTGCAGATCTGCTCGCCTGACAACTTTGATAAAGAAAACCTGCACTAACGGCACAAAATCATCTCTTTTCACGTGCATGCTGCTATCTGAGTATGTAGAAGAGTCTGTGTGTGTGTGTGTGTGTGTGTGTGTGCAGTGTTAGTGTGTGTTAGTGTTACTGAAGACATTGATTGGCAAAAGCATCTCTGGCTTCCTGTCCGACCCTATCAGATCTGCACTTGAGCTCGTCATGCATGAAACCGGTGATAGGACACCCTCTGTCACTGCAAACTCTTATCTTTTGTAAATATATGCTACACACAAAGATGACACACAACGACTGAGCTGCTCCACAGATGTGTTTTATCACAGACTGGGGGGGGAATGGAAATAGTAGATATTGTGCTATGAGCAAGTCAGAACTAAAATACATTTTGGATGGTTCAGAAGCTGGTAGACTAGATTTAGGGAAATATTATGCTGGTTTCGGTTGACTTTGGCACCATTGGATAAATGTGGAGGTAACTTTTGTTGTAATATAAAGAAGAATGGAATCTCCTAAATGTGGAATAATATGAAAACATCAGGGCTGATTGGAATATTTCTTGTTTATTTCTAAGTTCTTCATAGACCTTTATAAGTGACACAAAAGTTTGAGCTGCTATTGTTACTCTGTCTGCTTTTACAAGTAGGAAAACCACTTTGGTGCATGTTAATAGGGCGGAGAGCTCAGTAGGAGATGTCACTTAGGTCGTTTTCACACCTGCCTTGTTTGGTTCGTTTAAAATGAACCAGAGTTCGTTTGTTCCTTTGATTCGGACCTTTTGGGCTGGTGTGAATAAAAAACAAAAATCTCGATCCGGAGCAAACAAGCGAACCGAGACCACCCAAAAAGCTCGATCTCAGCACGGTTCCATTCGAATCCTGGTGCGGTTCGTTTGAGGTGAGAATGCAGACCGGACTCGATCCGACACAAGTTGGCTTTTTGTACTTAACGAGCTCCCGTCGTATGTCGAGCATTATGGGAAACCGAGGCTGACGAAATGAAACGAAACAAAACTTACGACGCTTACTTACGTTTTGCGTGAAGAGCAAGAGTCAGAACTTGATGCGCACATGAGCGCTGTCCTTTGTAAAATAGTGTAAACCTCACGATGCTGCTCAAACATTTGTGCGAACTGTAAAAACTGAGCAAAACTTATCGCTATGACGACACTGAAAACAGCACGTAGCACCATTATTCTCCTAATTCCGTTTGGACACGGCTCATTTCTGTCCAATGGCTGAGCGACCTCAGCACACGTGGTTTGTTTATAGATGTTGGTTCACTTGGGAAAAAACTGCAGTGTGAAAGCGAACCCCACCAAAATAAAGAATAAAAAATTGAAGCAAGTGAACCAAAGGAAGTGAACTATCAGACTTTCCTGGTGTGAAAACGACCTTAAAGGTGCATTGTGTAACTTTTCTGGTAGAGGGTTCATCAAATCAGACCCTCCAGGAATTCGCGATGTTGCGATTTGCAACTTCAACGTAACTTCAGCCAATCCCCGTGAATTCAGGGCGGTGTTGCAATTTTGACCAATCACCGCAACTTTCCTGCAATTTTTACCAATTTTGACCAGTCATCGGCGACGTATTGAACTCACGTCGACCAACTTCCTTCTGCCTTACTTCCGTGTGACGAAACGAAACTGCGGCCGTGTCCCCAGTTCGGAGCGTGGTTTGAAGGGGGCTCAGACTGCAGTCAAGGCGGTGCACACTTGCTCAGCCCTGAGTGCACTCCGCGGACCGCATGGCCGTCTGTGAAATGCGACAGGTCTCGCAACTACGGGAAGCAGCCGCCGACTCCATTTTCTCCCGTAGAAGAAGTAGCGCGCGGTGCATGCTGGGATATATGAGTGTGCGAAGCGTGCATTTTCACGCGCTTGGTCCACGCCCCGATTTCCATGGAAACGACTGCGGTCTGCGAACGCGTGTTAACTGCGCATGGGACAAAAAAAAAAAAAGATGCACATGCCCTTCAAACCACGCTCCGAACTGTGCACTCTGGGAATTGGGACACGGCTTTTAATGGCAAAGAAACATGTCTGCGGCGCCATTTGCCCACAAAATAACAGCAAAAGACCGCGCGAAAAAGTTCCCCTCCTAAAAGTAATTTATTTTCGATGTTGGTAAGGTTGTTTTAGGACCATATCTGTGATCTCTGTGTCTTTGTCAGTAATAACTCAGTATTCAAAATATTTCTCAATTTTAATTACAAAAAGGGAAAATCGCAACTATTTATCGCAACTTTCACTTCCTTCCGCAAACAAAATCGCAACAAAAACTGTTCTGACCGTGAGAGGGAGAGGACGTGTTTCTTTTTCCTCCTTATCTATTGCTCTGCTGTCTGCGTGCCTCTCTTGTTTTTGTCATTTTTTCGCTTTTTGGAGCAGACTTTCCAAATTCCTAAAATATGGATGTGATCAGCTGGACCCTCAGCACGATTGATACTCTTTTTTCACAGAGGAGTGCCGCTCCGGGAGAAGCGGTGTGTCCGGATGGTACTTTTGCTGCTGGATATGCGAGGGACTCGTATCGTGCGTGGCAAGTCGTATGTTTTGGCACCAATGTAGGAAACATCTCGACATTACAGAACTGTGTAAAGCCAACGCAGCGCAGTCTGTGCGCCAAGAGGAACTAATGAGATCTCTCATGAATCTTCATGGCGATGTGAAGATGGGGGTCTGGCAAAACCCAAGCTCAATCTAAATTGCATCTTTTCTACTCTGCATCTCCCAGTCGGCGGCGCGCGCATGTGCTGCGGCCCCTCCCCTAGCCGCTCTATCACTGTCCTGCCTGGTTAGTGGCGAAACGAAATTTCGAATTCACTCTATGTACATGTACATGATTGTTTTCGACAATAAAGCAAACTATGACTATGACTATGACTAAAAGCACCGCAACTTTCATCGCAACTTTTTGGAAAAGAATCCTGGGGGGTCCGTCAAATGCTTTTCTCCATGGAGATGCTATTGTTTTGTCTGGAATCTTTCACCGTATGGTATTAAACCTTTCTATCTTTCAAGAACAAACCAAACCAAGTTACAGGTCAGATCTGTGGAGAGGTGACCCTGCTCAGTCAGAAGGCCTGTTTTTGTAGTTATTTTTGAGTTATAAAACCACCTATAATTAAATAAATGTAAGATAGAACTGGAAAAAAAATCAAAAAGGCAAAAATCACCTGCTTCTAAAAAATCCACCCAGAGGACTTTCCCTTAATTTGATAATAAGCATCAGTGGTCGCTCACTTTCGATGAGGCCTGAGGTCCCTGGTCAGCAGCTCTGAGTCCTGCGCTCTGAATTTATTGTATATCTTTTATACGAGGGTGATTTATTCTGTGGTCGGGCCTTGGCAGAGTGTAAGGCACTGCTCTTTACTGCAGTCCAAGCTCTGGCTGGACATATGAGACACGTCCCGTCCTCTACTCTTTAGTATGCCACACCAACCCTATTGTACCAAAGCAGAAACTTGCTAAGAATACTCAAACTTTTGCTAACATGTTTTACTTGGAGGCGAAGTGGAAGACAGTGCATGTAGGATAAGATATTGATTGTAAGACTGATTAGCTGCCGTGCTGTAAAATACAAAAAACAGACCCTAGCTGAGGATCAAAGCTGGAGCTAGGCCCCAAGGCTGTATTAAACATTTTAATAGCTGACTTCAGAGCATGTCCAAAACCTGATTTTGTTATCCTCTGAATTGGGATTAAAGCAGCTAGACTATCTGTACTGGTGAAGGCAGTGCAGACATCAACCTACAATGTGAAGAAAAGGTCATTTGAACAGTTATGGATTCTTTGGAGCTTACTTTGCTAAATGTAGCTACAGAGGTTGTCTTTGGCAAATTGTCCTTTAGACAAGAGAATTGTGTGAAGTTCAGAGATAAAAGTCGATTGTTACAAAAAGGTGGTTTGAATGAGTGAGTGTCCATGTTTTTGAGTATATTGGGTGTTGTTTCATTCACACATTTAAAAGGAGAATTAACGTTTTTTACCATCTGAACCTTATTTCGGTAATAAAACAAGTTGTTTTACTCACCCATAGCACTTTGATGTCATTTGGAGCATTTCTGGAGATGTTTAAGGTTAGCGATCTCCGTTAACGTGAGTGCTCGGGGCACGACGTTGCAGTCACCAAAATAACACAAACTTTATCACTTTTTAAATCATAGAAGCTCAATGTCTTAGTCTACACTTTCGTTTGACTCAAAAGTGTCCTCTAATCCGAGATTTATCCATAGTTTCAAGTAGATGAGGAGGACAGTGCGCATGTGCGGAGTCAAACCTTATTTCGCTCTCAGCTCTCGGGACCCAAACATGAAAGATAAGAGATAAGATAAGACTTTATTGATCTCACACAGGAGAAAATTACTTGTCACAGAAGAAAGGCAAAGCTGTAAGACGTTTGGACCATCGTGTTTGCAGTACCCACTTCAGTCAGGACGATTTTTTACCAGCAAAGGAAAAGAAAGAAGGCCAGCTGATTCAGCGCACGATTCTGAGAAGTAATGTGAAACTGATGGCTGTTCTCTGCTGCTCCTAAAACCGTCTCCACTTCATTCTTTCCGAAACCATTCTGTCTCCTCATCCGTATACTCAGGCACAAAACGATAGGGACGGCCATCATACTCAAATAAGTCCTCTTCAGTCTCAGGGGCTGTTAAGACGAGGACGATTGCGACTGAAAACGGCAAAATATTCTATCGGAAGTGTCTTTCGTTTACACGGCGGCGGCGCCGTCGGGCTCTGAAACCGCAAAAATCTGAAGACTCCTTCCAGAGTGTGGAGTTCTGAAGACAGCCCGGGTCGTGTCTCCGTCTAAACGGCAAGAAGCGCAAAACATGTTCACGTCGCATACACATGATGTCACACTGGATGCGCCAAGCCGGTAAAAACAATAACAAACATGTCTGACTACCTTGATACCACGGATGTTCAAGTTGCGCTAGCAGCTCTAGTCAACATACAAGAGTCATTTTAACAATTGTATAAAATGTATACGGATACCATACGTGAACAGAGACGGGTAAAATAAACTATTAGAAAATGACAATTTTGCGCATGCTCGCCGACATGCCGCTGCTCTATCACAGTGCCACCTAGCGGCCTGGCATGCATATTCAATCGAATTTGCCCGTATTCGTCTTCGTATAAACAAACTGTTCCTGTTGAGGATGCTCGTCTAAACGCAGATAAAAAATTGAAGACGAGACGCCACTTTTGCGTCTTCTGTTTTGATCATCTCCGTATAAACGTAGCCTCAAAGTCCGAATCTTCTGCCATGTGTCGCTCGCAACAGAAAAGTTATTAGTGTCTTCTCATCTGCAAATCAGCTGTGACTGTGCACACTGCACATACGCACTGTCCTCCTCATCTGCTCGAAACTATGGCTAAATCTCGGATTAGAGGCCAATTTTGACTCAAATGAAAGTGTAGACTAAGACATTGAGCTTCTATGATTTGAAAAGTGATAAAATGATAAAGTGATGAAGTTTATGTTATTTTGGTGACTGCAACATCGTGCCCCGACCACTCACGTTAACGGATATCGCTAATCTAAAACATCTCCGGAAATGCTCCATATGACACCAAAGTGCTATGTAAAACAACTTGTTTTATTACCAAAATAAGGCTTAGATTGTAAAAAACGTTAATTCTCCTTTAACACAAATCCTGCATATTTAGACTTGATATTTAGATATTTAGAGTTCTTCTCTCAAACTGAAAATACTCTGTTTTGTCTCCTTCTGTCTTGTGATGCCATGTGGTAATACAGGAATAAAGTGCTCCACTGTGTTTTTAAACTTCATACAGCATCACTAGAATGATTAGGATGATTTCGGCCCATGAATTACCTTTCTCTACTGAACTAAAGGTAAAATGTAGCTGTTAACCGCCTACAGCCAACCACTATACGACATCACGAGGGGGAACAGAGCATTTTGAGCTTTGGAGGTGCAGACAGACAAATAATAAGGGGTTACTCAAACATGTGTGAATGAAACAAAACACAAAACTCCAGCTATGTTTGTGATGAGGTAACAACATTCTAACATGGCTTAAAGTTCATGAGAGTATTTTTTTTTCTTAATATAGGACCTTTAAGTGGAAGTCCTAACACAAAGAGAAGTGCATGTTATATGAAGTCATAAAAAGAAAGAGGCGGGCAGAATAAGGTGATTACATACTCCCTACATCCATAATTTGAAAATCGGGTACCCCATCATTAATCCGTCAAATTCCGCTCCGTTAGATTTCAAGTCTATTTTGGTCTTCCCTGTCCTCCCAGTGAAGTCCTGTTTCTCTTCCGTCTTCCTCTTAGCGCTCTCTCAGATGGTTTACTGGCATCTCTGCAACATGATCCACTCTCGGCAAATGGAAAGTAATGTGGAGTAAACAGGAAGGTGTGGCCAAACAGTAACTCCAAACTTTTTCTAGCTTTTCAATGAGACTTTTTATTATTTCTCTGTACTTTTCTGTCACATTTATGAGCCTATAGCTTTGCAGCAATTATTCCATGGACTGCAACAGGCTTTAAAAAGGCAGGTCAGGGTACTTATCAAACAATTCAATAGCACAATTTCTGCATAAAGTAATCAAAAGTGTTTTACAGAATAATGAACAACATTAAAATTACAATAAAAACACATCAAAACATGAAATTAACATTAAAGGTCCCATATTACACTACTCTCCAATCTCTGTTCTAAAGTGTTTTTCTCATCACAATCATACCTGGAGTTGTGTTTTGTTTCATTCACACCTGCATATAAATCCTGCATATTTAGGCTGAGTTCTTCTCTCAAATAGAATACACTCTATTCCACCTTGTGATGTCAGGTGGTAATACAGGAAGTGCTCCATAAACCTTCACTTGAACAATTTAGATCATTTCAGCCCTGGAATTGCCCATCTCTAGTGAACTAAAGGTTAGTTAGCTTAATTAACTTGAAAACTACCACTTCATGACATCGCAAGGTGGAACAGAACGTTTTGAGCTTTGGATGTAGACAGAATAAAAAATAATAAAGGGTTACTCAGACATGGGTGAATGAAGCAATACACAACTCCACAAAACACACCTTTGACCAGGTAATGACATTATAACATGACTTAAAGCCAGTGTTGGGCAAGTTACTCAAAAACTGTAATGCACTACTTATTACTTGTTACTGTCATTTTAAAGTAATGCCTTACATTACAATATTACTCTAAATAAAAAGTAAGGCATTACACTACTTTTGCATTACTTTAGTTACTCTCGCCAAAATGACTGGAAATAAGGATTTGGCATCTACAGTGCAAATCTCTCATGTGTCATGACTTTCACCTGCCGTCCAGGAGGTTTTGAGAGCTGCAGACTGAAAACCAACATGTTCAGTAATTGCTTCTTACCCGCTTACAATACCAAAAGATAAATCGTCCTTTCCCTTCTTGCCACACCTTACCATGCACTCCAGCACCTGTTCACTGCCATCCTCTTCAATTCTGTAGCAAATGGCATTTTCACATTTGGTATACACATCTGTGAATATAACCCATATGTATAGCTATTAAGATAGTTCCAGCTGTATTTCCCTCTGTTAATCATAATTTATACCCATTTATTTCATTGCCCTACCTATACATTCTGCACCATAACACATTTGCACATATTTGCATATTAGTATTAATTGAACTGAATCTAACAGGATACAAAATTAGCATTTCTATGCCTTTTAATGTTTTCTTTGGAAAATTAGTCCATTCAATCCTCTCAGAAATATAACAATTGAAAAACAAATGAAAAAAATCATAGACTTTAACACTGACCTGAAAAGTGCGGCTCTTGCGTTCGTTCATGTCGAGGTTTGATGTGCTCGGACTGCGTGCCTCCTCCTCAGGACCGTGGACGTGGTTCCGAGGAGGAGGCGCGGTTTAGACACAGGTCTCGTGCTCGCAGCCCCGGGTGGGACGCACAGTCTCGCGCCGGTCATGCTATCACGGATTTGAGCACGGATTTGAGCACGATGAGCGCACGTGTCCACGTGAACGTGCCCCCCCCCCACGCTTCACTATTAATACATTTTGTTGAAAATCTACGAAAGTTTGAGTGTTTAAACGAGAGAGAAATGTGAGTAAATGTTAATTCGAGGGATTACTGTACTGACAAATATCGGTCGTTAATATCGGCCCACTTTTACACATCGGGCCGATACCGATATATTAAAATTAGCAATATCGGCCGATACTGATGTTAATGCCGATATAGCATGCATCCCTAATATAGTCCCTTTAAAAGAGGAGTGCAGAATAAAAAGTCGTATGCGCAGCTAAATAGAACTGTTTTGAGCCTGGATTTAAACATCGTCAAAGTAGAGAACACCAGAGACACCAAAATTCAGTGCCAGCACAGAGCAGGTGGAGCACTGTCTTTGCATATATTCAAAGGTTCATGGTGTTACTTTAATAATTTGGGCATAATATCAAACTTCTTCAAAGAGCCTCTTTTGATCAGACAAAGAAAAACTAATTTGAAGTTTTCCACCCGCTCAGGGATGTGCCCTCTCCTCCGGGGGAGTGCTCACTCGACTGCACAGTGTCAGCTTTGTGAATCTTTCTAAAATGTTGAAAAGAGAAAAGAGAGGAAGAAAGGTGATGCAGAGTAATCACAAACCCGTGAACAAGCTTTTCTGCCCCTTTCAGGCACATCTTCATAAATCTTTAATTTAAGTCACTGCTTAATTGAATTTATGTGTAAAAGGCAAGGTTTTCGTTTTTTCTGCCAGTCATGTTTTTGTAAGTCGAACACGCCCATCTTTGATCTAGCAGGGAAAAAATCGTGTGAATTTTGCTATGCTAGCTGATCAATAGCAATTAAGTGAAGCAAAAACAGACCCAAGGTGACTTTAGATTACTGCGCTGAAGCTCCAATGAGATGTGAAAAATATTCTACTTGAAAGATTAGGACGACAGCACAAACAAAATAGGGCCACAGCTTTGGACAAACTCTTTCTTGAATATTGTGATTACATTTGCTCTGTATGTTTAAAAAGCAGGATTGTGTTCAGAGTTCACGTTTTAAACAGCTGATAACATTAAAAGTGCGCTGTGTGTGCCTTCCAGGGTGGAGCGTCTGTTACTTGCTTGTCTCCGTGGAGCTGTTATTTCTTTGCCTGGAATGTTCCGCAATAAGACATTAAACATATCTGGCATTTGTTCAATTGCAGGTGTTTTATAGCTCAAAAATACCTTTAAAACGGGAACACTTGCCATGTGAAGGCTTGCTTCTCCATCGATCTGACCATTAACCTGGCTCCATTGTAAAAGGAGAAATTCAATTTGTCAACTGGATAAAAGTTTATTTTGTCAAATACGTTTTGCAGCTCATCCAAGCTGCTTCTTCAGTTCTGGTCAGACGCTGGTGGACACTGCCTAAAGAGAGGAGCTAACTACAATGAAATTACTCTGAAACTACCACACCTACTTGTTTACAGTTTCTGTTAGTTAGCTAGGCATATTGCATATGCAATGAGTGGGGGGTCTTGTTAGAATCATTCAGAGCCATAGGGATGGGAATCGAGAACCGGTTCCCGTTGAGAACCGGTTCCATGTGTTTCAATTCCATGGAATCGATTAGCAGTTTATCTAACGATTCTCTTAACGAATCCAGCCAGCACAAACTACGCACAATAGTGGTGGGATTGCTACGTGCTTCTCCGCTTCACTGATACGGAGTTTATATACTATTTTCGTATGACGAGAAGAACGTTTGTGAAAATGGACTTTTAACTTCCACTTGGACACGTGACACGTTTGGGAGACGTTCGGGACAGGTCCGTTTCTCCGGAGCTCGTGTACAAAGTGCAGTCGGATACTTTAGCAGCAGAAAGTCCGGGATATAAGCGAATACGTGAATACACGTGGAGACACGCGAATTTTCCGACAACAGAGCGACACGTGAGTCACATTATTATCATATTATTTCTGCATCAAATGGAGATATTAGGTGTGTCAACATTAGACTGTGCACTAAACCAGGACTAAACCAGGACTAAACCAGGACTAAAGCAGGACTAGACCAGGACTAGACCAGGACTAGTGCTAATCTTGGTGCTAATCAAACAGTTTGTTCTCCTTTTTCCCCCAAATTAGAATCGATAAGAGAATCTATAAAGAATCAAATCGTTAAGCAGTATCAATAATGGAATCGTAAAAATCTTATCAATTCCCATCCCTAGTCATAATCAGTGTTTTCACACCTCTGGACCCGACCTGCTGCCCTATTGTTTTCTTTGTTTGTTTTGATTGAGGTTTGAGGATAGAGTTTAAGATGGAGACAAATGATGTCTGAGCCCTCCATTTCTGTTCAAGGAAGGATTCTCTTTCTTGACAAAAATACCCTTTTTAACTCTCCTCTCAAACCAGTTCTTTTCTCTGACCAAGATCTGGACCTCACTAAACTTTTGTCCAGTTGACAAATTGAATTTCTCCTTTTGCCAGGGATTCTACCTGGACGACTGAAGGATTCTACACACTGGCTCCATTGTGATTAACTTTATTTCCATACTGTGGATAAATTAATGCAAAACTGTAATATCTCTATGGAGACATGCAGGTGGCAGACCTTCCACCAGAAAAGTTACACAGTGCACCTTTAACATTTGAGAGAAGACTGGTGAACTAATACGAGAATCCAATGCACTCTAATTTTGTATTTCATTGCAATATACGAGTATTGTGCAGTCCTTGATCAAAATAGTATTCTGATTGGTAGAGATGGTTGTGTAGATTTCTGCATCATTGTGATATTATGTATTACATTATATATATTTATGGTATGTGTTTCATGTGTGTCTTTCTAAACCAATATTGCTTACGTACCTAATAGTACTGCATTGTGTAGTGAAACAACTATACTTTTATCTTTTACTATGTCCTTCACTTTTGCTTCAAAATCAAACAGACTCCTGAACAACCTTTAACATTAACCTTCAAAAAACATTTTCATTTATTCCGCTACTGCTAAATTAAGCATCCAATGGCCAGCAGTGGACAGCAGAGGGTAGTTCTGTTGTGCATACAAATTTTATTGCAATTTCAGTATAATTGTTTAAAAAAAAGAGTCATAAATAAGTAACAAAAGCAGACCAATAGAGGCTTTCCAGACTACAGACATTGGAGATGATAAAAACATTTCAACTATAGCATTTCATGTTTTTAGACTACAATAATAAGCAAATATTTTGTGTATTTAGAATACAGTACTCTGATTGGACCATGTAACGAAATATGTTACAGAATACAGTTTAATACAGTTTTTTATACAGTTTGCATACAGTTTATCTATTTATGATACTTTTTTTTATCTTTATGCTTGTTGTGTTTTATACTTCTGTAGCCAGGATAAATAATCTTGAATCTTGACACTTAAAGCATGTACAGTCATACCAATTAATTCGTTCCAGAAGTGGTTTCGTAAAGTGATTTTTTTTCGTAAGTAGAGTCGCAATGTAAAAGGCCGGATTCGTTCTAAGGCCCCCAATACCCCCCTAAACCCTGTTGGAGAGTGTATTTACAAGTGTATTTACGTTTCGGGGGGCGGCTGCGAAGCCGAGCGCGCATTATTTGAATTTTTGAGATTTCGCGTTTCGTAACTTGAATTTTCTTTCGTATTCAGAGATGAAAATTTTACGTAAAGGCGTTTCGTAACTTGGATTATTCGTTATTTGGGTCTTTCATAAGGTGAGGTATGACCGTAGTAGGTACTTTAATATTCTCTAACTAGTATTCTGTAAAATACATTTTCATAATGTTTTTCCCAACACTTGCTCCCCTTGAAATCTCTCATTTTGAAGTCAAATGTACACTGACCTGCAGGTTCAGAGTAATTTTTCATCCATCCCACCCAGGAATAAGCCCCTGTCTTTCCTGGAGGAGGATGATCAGCAGTGGGCCTGGCAGACAGCAGCGCGCAGGAAGAACAATCCAATTGGGGACAGTCTGATGGAGGGGTCACAGAGGGGCCACGACCAAAAGTGCTGTTTGAAAGAGCTCCCCGGGGGCTTTAGAATACCACCTACACCTCTCCAGTCTACACACTCCATTTCCATTAGGTTTTATTTGTCTGTTTTACCAAATTCTACTTCCTCCTTGGGATGTCTCCAGTAATGTCTCCCTCCAATATCCCACCTCTGTCCATAAGTGGTCCATTTTAGCAACAGAGAATAAGGCATCAACAGAACAGAGGTTATAGTGGCTTTAAAGAGCGTACATGTGGCCAGCTGCATGTCTTTCGAACATGGCAAAGGAATGAAACAACTTGTCTGTGCACAAATACTAGTGTTGTATTATAAACAGTCAGCGCTGTATTGCAATGAGTTGTACCTTTCTACTACTACTATAAGTTATTGAAAAGAGTTAAGTGATATCACATCTGATAAGCACTCACTGCGTGCACATGGACGAGTGTAATCCATGCACATGGATGAGTGGAATCTGATTGCAAATGGTGTGGGATTGTATCAGATTCATGTGCACAGGCTAAGGATCGCATAGGGATTGGTTTCCAGTAGGGATGTCAACAATTAATCGATTAACGGTTAATTGTCGATTAAGACGTTGGTCGATCAAAATGCATTAATTGTAATTAACCGCGGACACGCGGACATGCGGACATGCGCACCCGCGTGGTCATGAAACAAGGCAACCGCGCTGCGCCAAGCTCGACTCACAGCCGACCGCAGGCGCCAACGGCACTGCTCAGCAGCCCCGGGTGTACGCGTGAGGCGAGATCGAACCCGGAATGCGTGCCGCTGCTGCTGGTTTCGCCGCACCCCGAGCCCCGAGCCCCGCGCGGCTGGCCTGCGGCTCGGAGCGCGGGGCGCGGCGAAACCACGGCACGTGGTGGTTTAATCCTGGTCTAGTCCAGGTCTAGTCCAGGTCTAGACCCGGTCGAGTCCCGGTCCAGTCCAGGTCCAGTCCAGGTCCAGACCTGGTTCAGACCTGGTCCAGTCCACGTTCAGTCCTGGTCTAGTCTCTTAGCCAATCAGGACAGAACACAATGTTACTCTATAAAAAAAATGTTACACTATAAAAAAAAAAATTGGATAGAGCGAGGGATTACTGTATTTTGTTATTCAGCATCAATACATTTGTCTGCTTTTTACTAAGGAATAATTAATTGAGGAATATACAATATAATAATACTATGATATATTTATGACTCAGTGTTATGTTACTATAGCTTATATTCTTAAAGACCCGATTGAAACACTCAAATTCAGGTGAAAAACGCCGCTTATCAGTTAATCGTTAATCGACCGATAAGGTCAATCAACTATCAGTTAATGAATTAACCGATAATTTGCATCCCTAGTTTCCAGAATCCGATTGGAACCCCTGGCTTAGGCCAATAGTAATCCGCTTGGTGCCGCCTTGTGCACGATATCGGATTGGATTAACGTACTGCGCATGCGCGGGAATTTTCGCCAGGGATTTCACCCGGAAGTGGCAGGAGGCGCCGTCGCCGTCATAAGTAGTGATTGTTCCCGGAAAAGTCAGACGAAATCATGGCTGCGAAGAAAGAATGCACAACACGTACACCAATGCTGCTCTGTCAAACTCCTCGAGCGCCATCTTTGTATACAGTACTGCCATGTAGTTTGTTGTGTTTTTATTGAGTAGCCATCACCCGGAAGTAGTTGGACGACAGCGCCACATAGCGTAGTGGAGACGACCAGGTCGCTGACCATTATCCGATTGCACGAGCTTCATGTGCACTCGGATTGGACGCCGCCGCGTAATGGGATTGGATTTGGAGAAATCCAATCTGATCCTACTATGTGCACGCACTCAATGTTGTATACTTAAAGGCCTGCTCATCTATGCATAAAATAGTGTATATGTAAGTGTGACAGTGGCTCAGTGGTTAAAGCAGTGGTTGGTTGATTGATTGATTCCCACTCACACCGAGTTCTTTTGTTGTGTCCTTAGACAAGTTGTTTCAGAGGGGCAGAGGGCGCAGATTGAGAACCTTCTGTGAGTCTGTGCCAGTATCTTACCTCCATAGTTTATCACCACCAGAGCTTACATGAGTTTGGAGTAGATGAATAATAACTACACTGTAGCGCTTTAAGAGGCTTCAGCAACTCTGTAAAAAGCATTACAAGGGTATATATATATATATATATATATCAATGCCACCTTTCTGCTCTGCACATCTTTTGTAGGGAGTGTTTTCCGAACATGTGTTTTAAATGACCATGCAATCTTTGGGCTGCATACTTTATATTCATTTTAGTACACACAAACCTTCTTTAAACCTTCTAGACATTTTTACAATGAAAAGACCTGCCTACACTGATGAATAGTAAGCCTTAAAGTTTTATAAGTGGTAGTATTCTTAGTGTTGAAGCTGTGGCTGGGTTTGGCTCCACACATTCAATACAGAGAGGCCATTT
Organism: Paratrypauchen microcephalus; assembly: GCA_036785185.1. NCBI lineage: Eukaryota > Metazoa > Chordata > Actinopteri > Gobiiformes > Gobiidae > Paratrypauchen > Paratrypauchen microcephalus. The sequence continues at coordinate 21,944,231 of JAVJIX010000002.1, forward strand.
TGTCCAACATACTATCGCTGTGAGGGCTGTGGATTTAAACTGCCACTACATACTGTATGTCCATTGCCTGCCTACCTTGCTGGTCTGTTGACATTTTCAAACCAAATAACTGCCCAGTTTGGACATAATGGACAAAAGTCTCATATGATTTGGTCCATTTCCAGACAGCGCCTTCTTAACTCGAGCTATTTCTTCCTCCTTTTGTAGCATACAGCTTTAAGACATCACACCTCCCACGCAGAAACAATACCTTTTAGATAACAGCTGCATTTAAAAAGATGTGCTATAGACTGTGCCATAGACAGCGGGGGTCAGCAGCGGGGCAGGACACAACACTGGACTTTAAAGCTCTCCCCTGGCCGGTTCATTACACCCCTCTGCACTTGTTTCTTCTCCTCTCTCTCCTTCCTACCGCTGTTTCCTTTCCTTAATTCCTTCCCTCTCAGTGGTCCACCCTCTCCTCCCCTGTTCCTCTGTCAGGTGCAGTATCCAGCCTGCTGCAGCCTGTGAGCCGCAGATAAAGGCCGGTTAGGTTATAGGAAGAAGTCAGCAGGGCAGAAAACAAAACGCAGCGACTGGGGTTTTTAAATCAGAGAGCTGTCACCCAAAGGCACTGCTGGGCCAATGCTGCTGAGGGATAAACCGAGCACCATTGGCGGATGGGGGGGTGGGGGGTGGGTGGAGGTGGGCATGGCGGGCTGGGGCGGTTGTCTGGAAGTGGCAGCCAGGCAGGGTTTTTGGCGCGCGGTGAATAGGCAACTTACGTCACGCTGACAGGAAACAGCTCCCCGTGCTTCATCATCATGGGAACATTTCTATTGGGACAGAAAATGACATAAAAGCCAGAATTAGCGGGTGACAGGGCACAAAGCATTCATGAGCTTGTGCTGCAGCTGTATGGATGTCGACGGACTGAGGATTCCATTAATCACCCAGGATATAAAAATGAACTACGATGCCACGGTGATTGATTGGACTCATTTGGTTTGATTAAATCTATGTAAAATTACAGTGTCCTCTTGTGAAAATAGCATTGAATGACGAGATGTTGAGTCTTTGATCGCTGGTTCTGGTAACAAATTTTGAACTATGATGTATTGCTGAAGTAAATATAGGCAATAAACGATAATGTTGAAACTAATCTATGCCACTGACTCAATAACTCAACGGCAGATTTTAAGCACAAAACTATGTAGCACCTTTATATTTTGGCGACTTGGCTAATCTTTGTAGCTTGTTTGTAGCTCAGTGTCACTTGGTCGTCTCTAATATCTGTTGTTTGTTCATGTTACGCTATTTTCTGATGAGTTGTCTGATATGTTGTTTCCTCATCACAAACATACCTGGAGTTGAGTTGTGTTTCATTCACGCATATTTAACACACAAACCGTGTACTAGTGTGTATATACAGTATACTGTATGTGTAGAATCCCTCAGTCGTCCAGGTAGAATCCATGGTAAAAGGAGAAATTCAATTTGTCAACTGGACAAAGATTATTTGGTCGAAAACGTTTCGCAGCTCATCCAAACTGCTTTGTCAGTTCTGGTTAGAGTGCTGATGGACACTGCTTATATCTCGCTGCAGGGAGGAGCTAACTATAATGAAATTATTCTGAAACTATCCCACCTCTTTGTTTTATAGTTTCTGTCTGGCGGGCCATAATGGGAGTTTTCACACCTCCGGACCTGATCTGGCTAGACCTATTGTTTCCTTTGTTTGTTTTGATTTAGGTTTGAGAATGGAATTATAGACGGGAGAGAGATTGTGTCTGACCCCTTCATTTCTGTTCAAGGAAGGATTCTCTTTTTTGACAAAAATAGCCTATTTTTGTCAAAAAAAAGAATCCTTCCCAATCTCTCGCTAGCCAGATTAGGTCCAGAGGTGTGAAAATACCCATTATGGCCCTGAATGGGAATGCTAAACTAGATACCAGACAGAAACTGTAAAACAAAGAGGTGATAGTTTCAGAGTAATTTCAGTGTAGTAAGCTCCTCCCTGCAGCTAGATATAAGCAGTGTCCATCAGCACTCTAACCAGAACTGACGAAGCAACGTTTCAACCAAATAAACTTTGTCCAGTTGACAAATTGAATTTCTCCTTTTACCATATATATATATACTGTATATACAAGAATCCTTTGTCTGTCTCTATTGAACAAAAGGTTAAAGGTGGCTATGAACTTGAAAACTGCTACTGCATGACATCAGAAGGTGGAACAGAGCATTTTGAGCTTTGAAGATGTAGACAGACTAAGGCTACGTTCACACTGCAGGGCTTAATGCTCAATTCCGATTTTTTTGTGAAATCCGATTTTTTTGCGAGGCCGTTCACATTTCCAGTTAAATGCGACTTGTATGTGATCTCCAGTGTGAACGCTAAACTCCCCAAAAGTGTCCCGCATGCGCCTTGGAGGACACGATGACGTCACACGCAGCGAACGCGCTCAATGTTTACGGAAGTAGCCTAAAGTTGCTTTCGTACCGGAGCCAAAACATGTACAGCTTATTTGTTTTAAGGAGGAAACGGAGAAGGACGAGGTTTTTGGCCAAAGCGTTTTGCGGGGCAGTGGCAGCAACGTCTGCAGAAAGGAACATGTGGGTGCGGAGTCACAGGCAGGAGGGGTGGGATTGCTACGTGCTTGGCCGCTTCACTGATACGAGTTTATATACTATTTTCGCATGACGAGAAGAAAGTTTGTGCACATTTGTGAACGCCTACTTGTACCACTCTCATTGGAGGAAACACACTCTGGTCGGATAAATGCGACCTGGCCGTTCAGACTGCAGTCGCATGTCAAAAGATCGGATATGTATCGGATTTAGGACCACATATCCAAGTGGCCTGGATCGCATTTGAAAAAATCAGATCTGTGTCGTTCACACTGTCATTAGAAGATCAGATACAGGTCGCATAGAGGCAAAAAAATCGGATTTGGGTCGTTTCAGGCTGCAGTGTGAACGTAGCCTAATAATGCAGGATTATTCAAATGTGTGAATAGAAGGAGGTAACGTCATAACATGGCTAAAAGCTCACAAGAGTCTATTTTGCATAATATAAGAGCTTTAATGTCTCATGATGCACTTTGAGATTTTTGGACATATTTATCCATGGCAAATACATATGGCGAATATGCAGAGCGAACCCATGACGCTGCTAAATGAAACTAGTCTCGTTATAACACTGTATAAAGACCACACTTTTTTTCTGCTGACTCATTTCCATTGCTATGAATAATAGTTTTTGACAACTACCTTGCAAGAATGAGAACTTTGCACTTCAGTTTCTTCAAACGAGTGCATTTCAGGAGAGGGAGCAGAAGAAAATCAGAAGACAACTACCTTTCCAAATATTTTAGTACTCACTTATATTTGGATTATTGCAATCTTAGCAATGTTCACACTGATTTGTAATATTGTAAGACCCCTCATCTACGTCCACTTCCTTGTACCTCATTCCACACTGCATTTTTCGTACATTTTTTCTTCATCCCGCAACCTTATATCTCTTAGCACCATTCAGACGTTCCTTCAGCGAAACCTGTAATATAAAATGACTGCTTACCAATGCATAGAGGTCAGATCCATTTCTGCGGAAAAAAACACTATGTTCAGTTGGATTATGTGAGTCTCAAGTTTTCCATCTTTCTTGTGTTCTCTGAGCCAGAAACCATGTCAGGATATATGTAATGTCTGGAGGCTGCAGCATAATATCCTTCGTCTGGCTCAGTGTCACATGACCCTGACTCCTCCAGACACCCCAGACGCGCTCATATAGACAGACTCATTTACCCACATCGACGCGTAATGTGCGGTGTATAGAGAGTGGCTCGCGCTGATGGCTCGCGGCAGAGTTTTCCTTGTGATTTTCTTTTGTCTGGGTGAGAAATAAGGGGTGCAGGTGGAGGAAATTGCTGCGGTAAGTACATCTATATAAAAAGGACACCCAGTTGTAACCAGACAGAAAATGACACGGACAATCTTGGCCCCTCCCACTGGCGATCGCTCCTCTGCGGCTCCCCCCACTTCGCTTGTAAATGACAAAGGGGAACATTGTGACTTGGCTTGCTTTTCAGCTTTTTTCTGCTTTTCTTTGGGTTTTTTGCCATACCATCATAAAATTAAAATCATCAGCAGTTTGTTAAGATGATATTCACTGCGTTAGAAATATGTTTTTTTGTTTTTTTTTTTTTGTGCTGTGTATTACGATTTCGGTGCCAACAGTAGTGATGGTCTCACTTGGCTAAAGTCAAACCTGCGATTATACAATGGGCCTTTATATAGACCAGGGGTGCTCAACCTTTTTTTTTTTTTTTTGGTTTAGTCTTAGTTTAGTTCTGGTTTAGTCCTGGTTTAGTCCTGGTTTTAGTCTTGGTTTAGTCCTGATTTAGTCCCGGGTTAGTCCTTGTTTAGACCTGGTTTAGACTTGGTTTAGTCTTGGTTTAGTCCTGGTTTAGTCCTGGTTTTAGTCTTGGTTTAGTCCTGGTTTAGTCCTGGGTTATTCCTGGTTTAGTCCTGGTTTTAGTCTTGGTTTAGTCCTGGTTTAGTCCCGGGTTAGTCCTTGTTTAGACCTGGTTTAGTCTTGGTTTAGACCTGGTTTAGTCCTGGTTTAGTCCTGGTTTTAGTCTTGGTTTAGTCCTGGTTTAGTCCTGGGTTATTCCTGGTTTAGACCTGGTTTAGTCTTGGTTTAGACCTGGTTTAGTCCTGGTTTAGTCCTGGTTTTAGTCTTGGTTTAGTCCTGGTTTAGTCCCGGGTTAGTCCTGGTTTAGTCCTGGTTTTAGTCTTGGTTTAGTCCCGGGTTAGTCCTTGTTTAGACCTGGTTTAGTCTTGGTTTAGTCCTGGTTTTAGTCTTGGTTTAGTCCTGGTTTAGTCCCGGGTTAGTCCTTGTTTAGACCTGGTTTAGTCTTGGTTTAGTCCTGGTTTTAGTCTTGGTTTAGTCCTGGTTTAGTCCCGGGTTAGTCCTGGTTTTAGTCCTGGTTTTAGTCCTGGTTTAGTCTTGGTTTAGACCTGGTTTAGTCTTGGTTTAGTCCTGGTTTAGACCTGACTTAGATCTGGTTTAGTCCTCGTTTAGAACTGGTTTAGTCCCGGTTTAGATCCCGGTTTAGTCCCGGGCGCCTGCTGTCAGCTAATCTGTCCCTTTGATGCAGAAATAATATTATATGATAGTATGACTCACCTGAACGCATCGGCGAATTTCACTGAAAGGTGAGGGATTTTCATGCTTGCAGTGAAGTGGCGAAGCACGTAGCAATCCCACCACTTTTTTCTGCGACTCCGCACCAACACGTTCATTTCTACGAACTGCCCCACAAAACGCCGTGGCCAAAAACCTTGTCCTTCTCCTTCTCCGTCTCCTCCTTAAAACAAATAAGCTGTACATGTTCTAGCTCCGGTACGACAGCAACTTTAGGCTAGTTCTGTCTTCTGTAAACATTGAGCACGCTCGCTGCATCGTGTCCTCCGCGGCGCATGCGCAAAAAATCGGATTTCACAAAAAAATCGGAATTGAGCATTAAGCCCTGGCGATCGACTGACACTTGGCCCACGATCGACTCGTAGACCGCGGTCGACCGGTTGGGCACCCCTGATATAGACCATCAGGTTTGCCCCTCTTCTTTGGCCTTGACTCGGTTTACAGGTTCATTCTCATACAAGACTAAACAATAAAAGTGGGACGAGACACAAGATTGGGTCCACGAGAATGAGACAAGATGAGATTTTGATGTAATTTAGAGTAAATACAATTGTGCAGTTCCAACTTATTATTTTATTTGTTTAATATCTCACTCAAGAAATGTAACTGTTCAGCTCTTAACCCCTTTTTGTCCAATCCAAATATAAACACATGGAAAATAGAGAAAATACAGATGGCATGAGATCTTGTCTGTATGTTTACATGTTGGACATATTTACTTGTTATTAAATGTTTCTATTTTAAACCTGTTATATGTGAAATATTATATATATTTTTTTTACTTTTATATTATTATTTTTTTTATTTTTTTTTTATTTTTTATTTTTTCCAAAATAACCATGCTCTAGATGTTGGTTCCCGCATAGCTGATGCCTCTGTTGTGCCTTTGGTTTGGTTTAAACTGTTAATATTGTTTTTTTTTTTGTTGTTGTTTTTTTACATGGTTGATCACCATGTTGGCATCTGGCAGTTCTCATTTTTATGATTACTGTAGTCATACCTACTGAAACATCTTTGAATATACATATTAAATGTGTACAGTGGTACCTTACCTTACGAAAGCCCCAACAAACGAAAATTTAAAGTTACGAAAAGCCTTCACGTTAAATTTTGGTCTCTAGATACGAAAGAAAATTCAAGTTACGAAACACGAAATCTCAAAAATTCAATTAATGCGCACTCAGATGCACGCCCCGAAACGTAAATACACTTTATCAACACACACGGGGTTAGGTTCCAGAGGTGGCCCGCGGAGGGAGAGGTCCGCGAGGTAGGACAACTTTGTATTTTGCAATTATTCTACATGTTTTAGGGCTGTAAATGCCTCACCACACACATTCTACGCTTTTCTCAGACTGGAGTTGGGCTTTTCTTGCATTTCTCTCTTGTTTAAACACTCAAACTTTCATAGATTTTCAACAAAATTTATTAATAGTGAAGCGTGGGGGGAGACGACTCCGGAAGCAGCGCGGAGACAGGAGCACCGCCCGCGAGGAGCACCGTGCGCGACGCACGAGGTGCACCGAGGAGCACCGAGGAGCACCGCGCGCAACGAGGAGCACCTGGCGCGAGGAGCACCTGGCGCGAGAAGCAGCACGCACCCCTAGTCCTAGTCTGCATGACCGGCACCGGGTCTGCGAGCAAGAGAGAACCGCGGCGCCCGGAACGCATCCTCTGGAGCCCGAGCCACAAACCAGCCGCACGGCCCTGGTCCAGTCCTGGTTTAGTCCAGGTCCAGTCCAGGTCTAGACCTGGTTTAGTTCTGGTTTAGACCTGGTTTATTCCACGCTTAGTCATGGCTCTACAGTCTCTTAGCCAATCAGGAAGCAGAACACAATGTTACACTATAAAAAAAAATGTTACACTATAAAAAAAAACCTTGGAACGGATCAGGCTTTTTCCATTGAAATAGCTACTCAACTTACGAAAAATTCACGTTACGAAACCACTTCTGGAACGAATTAATTTCGTAAGGTGAGGTACCACTGTATTACTTATTGTATGGTATTAGTTTTACCAAATTAGGTTTTAAGAATATCTCAATAAGAACATTGTGTAACCAGATAGAAAATTACATAGACAATCTTCACCCAATCTAACTGGCTTTTCTCCTCCCTCCCCCTCTTTGCTCATAAATGTTAAGTTGCAAAAGAAAACAGTAAAAAACCCAGACAGTGTATTAGCCTATGCAGATGAGGAGAGTATCAGGGCGGCGGCGATATTTACACACAAGCACAGGAGCCAGACAGTGCTATGAAGTGCAGCTTCACTGAGTCCATCAAGTGTAATGATTGCCATAAATTCCCTCCCGGCTGCTCCTCTCCCTCTCCTCTCCTCCGCCCTCTCCTCCTCCATCTCTCTATCACCGGATCTCACTAAAGCTTCACTTCAGATACATTTACCTTTCTGTCTTCTTCCCAATGCGTTCAGTGTCTGGGTTATTTTCCCATTTTATTTTGTTCCTGTCCTTGAATTGTCTCATTTCGACCAACTGCAGTCTGCAAAATCAAATGTATCTGTTACCACTGGGGCATTTCGGGGGTGGTTCAGTGTGTGTCTAATTTTAAAACTGTGTGTCTGCTCGCTTTTTCGGAAACCAGAAAATAGCATATTTAAACTTTGCATGTCTGAAAAATAGCTTGTTAGAGTAAAATGCAGGGCTGGATGTCAAACTAACATTTTATAGTGTGAGATGACCAATACTGAATCAGGTGGAGTCATGCAATTACCAGGCTAGTTTTGTGTCATTAGGCAAGACACGTCACTCACATTACCTCTATAAATATTTCTGCAAAATGTGATTGGATTTGCAGATTGGCTGCAGTAAGAGTATGAATTGATAATGGCCTACAGCACTTGAGAAGTGAATCAGTCATGAGTTGACAGTGCTTGTGATTGCTTATTTTTTCAGCAGTTTACTAATCAATACAATATTGGCTGTTAAATTATTTAAAAATGCATCACATTCTTATGTAAAGATTATTAGTTTAGTCTTTATTTAAAGCGGCAATGTACATTGTACACTGTTTCACACCAGATTCTAAATAGTTAGTATCCATCATATTACAGTAATTACCAACACATTATGTATGTACAAATACCGATACCTTAGGTATTACAACTATTGTGCTATAGTACAGGAGAATCCCAGGTGCCAGAGTGGGACGTCGGTAGCAAAAATTGTTGTGTCATTTAGCAAGACACTTCACCCACATTGGCTAGTATGAATTAGGGATGTCAACAATTAATCGACTTACAATTAATTGCCGATCACGACGTTGGTCGAACAAAATGCATTAATTGTAATTAATCGCTAATCACGGACACGCGCACCCGCGTGGTCACGAAACAAGGCAACCGCGCACTCCGCTGCGCCAAGCTCGACTCACAGCCGGCCGCAGGCGCCAACGGCACTGCCCGGGGCTGCTGAGCATGAGATCGAACCGCGGCGCCCGGAATGCATAGTCTCAGCCCAAGCCACAAACCAGCCGCACGAAACCAGCAGCGGCACATGGTGGTTTAATCCTGGTTTAGTCCAGGTCTAGACCTGGTCCAGCCCTGGGTTAGTCCAGGCCCAGTCCAGGTTTAGACCTGTTTTAGAACTGGTCTAGACCTGGTTTAGTTCTGGTCTAGACCTGGTTTAGTCCATGTTTAGTCCTGGTCTAGTCTCTTAGCCAATCAGGAGGCAGAACACAATGTTACACTATAAAAAATCAAAATCAAAATCTGCGAACCGTGATAGAGCGAGGGATTACTGTATTTTGTTATTCAGCATCAATACATTTGTCTGCTTTTTACTAAGGAATAATTAATAGAGGAATATACAATACTATGATATATTTTTGACTCAGTGTTATGTAATGTCAGTAATATGCTTATATTCTTAAAGACCCTATTGAAACACTAAAATTCAGGTGAAAAATGCCGCTTATCAATTAATCGTTAATCGATCGATAAGGTCAATCAACTATAGATGAATGAATTAATCGATAATTTGCATCCCTAATGTGAATGTGGTGTTGGCGGCACGGTAGCAGAGTGGTTAGCGCTCTTGCTTCACAGCAAGAAGGTTCCGGGTTCGATCCCCGGGTCGCCCAGACCTTTCCGTGTGTGTTCTGTGTGGCATTTGCATGCATGGTCTGGGTTCGATCCCCGGGTCGCCTGGGCCTTTCTGTGTGGAGTTTGCATGTTTCTCCCCGTGTCTGGGTGGGTTTCCTCCGGGCACTCCGGTTTCCCCCACCAACCCAAAAACATGCACCATAGGTACTCCAGCTTAGGTCCTGACCAAGCCGAAGCAAGAAGATCATGGAGATGGTCCCCGGGCGCCCTAATGTGTGTGCTGCCCACTGCTCCTAATATATGTATATATATATAGGATGGGTTAAAATGCAGAGAAGAATTTCTCCAGTGTGAGATCAATAAAAGTTCACTTCTTCTATGTGTGAGTGTTGGTGGTGGTCAGAGGGGGCGATGCTCCAGATTGACAGCCTCACTGCCAATATGGAGCATCCTTCTGCCCCAGAGCAGCTCTGGCTACAGTAATAGCCTACCCCCACATGTATGTGATGAATAATGAGTAATGTCTTTTGAGTGTCCAAAAACCGCTATATAATTGAATGCATTGCTGCATACAATTTGAGACATCTTCCATTTTCACTTTTCCATTTTCATTTCAAGCTCTCTCGGAAAACTTGCAAAAAAGTTTTATGTGCACACATTTTAACCTTTAATTCTGGTATGATTTTGTGACCAAAACATCAGTGAGTAAACTGTAGAAACTTCTCTGAGGCTGACTTCTGTCAAAAAATTCCTTTCTATTTAGTGTCATCACAACTTTCTCAATTTTGCATCTTAATTTTTGTGCCTTTAGTGCCTTCCCGTCCTGTCTCCTCTGCTTCCCTGTCTTTTCAGATCATCTGTCCTCAGTCTGTCAGCGTTGAACTCTACTCATAACAACTTATTTTTCATATGTCAAATTTCGTCAAAAAGTTTGGCTCCCTGACAAGCCAGACACCTCCGCTGTGAAAAGACTGACTTGCCACAGGTGCTCAGCAAAAGACAGAAATTCAAAATGGCGTCTGATCTTTGTTTAGAAAAATTCTTTAGAAAAATATTTAATTTATTAAAACATCAGGGGTGCTTTGATGAATTAAATATTCGTCTGGCGCATTTTTCTTCTCAGTCTACAGTCTGGCTTTTTGAAAGAGTTTGAAGCCAGCAGGTTCATTTCATCTTTTTGCTTTACCCCGGTGACTTAACCACTCATACCTCCGCTTTCTCCCTCCCTCGCCACTTTCTTGTGGGCAGATAAATCATTGGTGGAAGTGGCAAAAGCTGCAGTGACTCATCTCCCATCCAGACCACCTCAGCAAAGAGAGAGACAGAAAAGACACAGGGCGAGGAAATTATAGCAGTACAGGAAAAGTCAGATGAGTAAGAGCAGTTGTGAATACTAAACAGAGGAGGGATGGCAGTGGATTGAGGCGGAAGGCACACAGAGCACGGAACTGATCTCGGCTCCAGATCAGGATGAATGGGACACATGACAAGCTGTACTGTAGTAGTGTTTCCAAAAGGAGCATTTGTAGGATGCAGATTCTCTCAAGAGGAAATCCTAATCCAGGTTTCAGCACTTTAGTCTTCAAATGTTTTGTGGACAGTCAACTCAAAGCACCTACTGAATGCATAAAGGTACCTTACAGACGCTTTATTTCTGGATATGGGTGACAGTGGGCACATTAACAGAGCCAGAACTGTCATACACTCAACAAAAATATAAACGCAACACTTTTGTTTTTGCTCCCATTTTTCCTGAGATGGACCCAAAGATCCAAAATTCACTCCAGATACACAACACTACCATTTCTCTCAAACATTGTTCACAAATCTGTCCAAATGTGTGACAGCGAGCACCTCTGCACCGCCGAGACAATCCACCCCAACTCACAGGTGCGCCACATCAAGATGCCGATTCGACATCATGACCAGTGCATAGGTGCGCCCCAGACTGCCCACAATAAAAGGCCACCCCGAAATGTGCATTTTTTTTTTTTTTTTTGCTTTATTGGGGGTCTGGGGACTCAGAACCAGTCAGTATCTGGTGTGACCACCATTTGCCTCATGCAGTGCAACACATCTTCTTCGCATAGAGTGTCGCTGAATTTTGACTTAAGCCCCAGGGGTGATTCAGACGCCGCTGCGCCTGGTCCCGTACTGCCTTGTATCCCCTGGGCCTTGGGTGAGGTGCGACAGCTCCTCCCCCTCACTTAGGCTAAAGATCCCGTCTACCAATAGTTTAGCCCGGACCTGGGTTCGTACACTACTTGATACCGAGGATTAAGTCCCACAAAGAATCTTTTTTAGGCGTTAATCTAGGATATCGTTCGCTGATCTGGTCAGGCAGGAGACTGGGATATCGGAGGTGTTTTACTTGCTCTCCGGTAACGGTGATTCGCTATACTCTTGCTCCTCCCTCAGAGAGAAGTCTTCCTTTAATTTCGGGGACTATGAATCTATTTCTATATTTTGTCGGTTCCCTGGTGACACAATGAGCTATCTCTTTCCAGAGACCCCATCTAGACAGTGGTCCCGGTCATTCTAGACCGGTGGCATATAATGCCTGACGTTAAACTGCCTATCCTCTCACCTTAGCAGTACCACACACTTATAACCTTAGCTTAGCTTTTAGACAACCACACTCTATCACAAGTCCCAGTTTAAAATACACACCCAGAATATAAGTCTAACTCAGACGATTGGTCTAAGCAATACACTCACCAGAGAAGCAAAAACTTGTCTTTGTTGATTTTAATGAAAAGATGATAAAAAGGTGAATACAAAAAAAATAGGTTTTCTTAGCACAGATTGTACACAAATGCCGAAGCACGAATGATTTATCAATCTGAGCTGATGTCCTCAAGGCAAAGAGACATGAGCCCAGAATGATTCTAACACACATGTATTTATACTAAAATCTTGTAAGTCACAATGATTAAGCATTTTTCTGTTTGCGTCATAAAGCAACACTTTGGTTTTTGTGGTTAAACATGTCTACATTTCTAAGTATCATTTAATAATTATCTCCCCTTCAAAGGGGCCTCCAGTTTCCTGCTTAAGGCTTCGCTGGGTTACTTCCTGTCATAAACTAAACACAATATAAACTGATTTATAAAAGTATAAAAACATAAAATAAAAATAAGCTAAAGTAAAATAAGCTAATTATAATAAGCTAAAAATAAGCAATAGGCTCAAGCTGGTACTTAACCCAAAAAGTGACTTTATCCTACATCCCCCTCAGGACCTGCTTGAGCCCCATAAAGAGGTTCCTACACTGTCCCTGAAATGATGCGGATGTCTTCAGGACTCCGTGTCCCCCTCCGGAAATCTTCGTCAGGATCAACACATAAGAGTCTCTGAATGTCACTGTGGTATTAGTACTCCTTTTTAATAGCATCCACTGGATCGACTGAGTCCTCCTCGGATGACTCAGCAAACGGCAGGTCTTGCGGCTCGTCAGGATCCGGAAAACTAGCGGCAATCCGGCGGTGGGCAGGGTTAGGTGAGGAAAGAACCAAAGCCTTCAGTCCTTTTCCAACTACCTTATTACAATATTCGCAATGTTCTCCACACTTGGGTCCATAGTCCTCAGAGCCTGGAGAATATGGGCCATTAGGTGCATCAGGTGAGGCTGGTGACTCTCGAGGGGATGAAGGTGAATATCTCTGCTCCTCCATCATCTGGAGGGCTCCCTCGTCTTCATTAAAGCCAAGAAACTGCGGAGAGCTCTCTGGGGTGGTCTCCATCCATCTTTCTCCCGTCTCCAAATCCCCTCCGAATCCTTCGGGAATCTCATCAAGGGTATCAAGAGACGGGGTAATCACAGGACGGAGTACACGCATCACAGGCCATTCAGGAGTGCCAGTCGGATTCTTTTCGAGCTCGCCCTCCTTCCGCTTGGCGGGAGGCGGCACGCCTACTTCGTTCCCTTCCGACACCCCCGGTGACCGAGTTGCCCAGACCGCCACCCGGGCCAGCAGTACTCGAGTGATCTCATCCAGAATATCTTGGTCACCTGATATTCTGACGCCAATCGGAGTGTCCACACCTGAGTTAGGCATCGGGGCCCTTCTTTTCATGTCACGTTGTCTCCAGCTCTGATCCCGGTTACCGCTTCCTTGTGGCGGTGACGGAAAGTCACGGATGGTAACTGGATCACGTCGGGACCTTGGCAAAGTGGGGCCCGAGTCAGGACTGGCTGCCCTTGCTCCTGCTGCACGCCGAGCTGACCAACTGTGATGCAGTGCCGCAGCATAGCGATGCTCTGGTCCGTCGCCTTCATAAAGGGGGACATTCGCCTCACACCAAGCAGCCCACCATCCATTGCCCTTCTCATGGTACCAGCCCACTGGAAGTATCTGCCGGTTGCCTCCTGCTCTCACCAGATCCTTGATCCACTGCCACTGATCCTTAGTCCAGCCTCCGCGGACCACAGGGGAGGTGCAAAGTTTCCACGAAGCCAGCTTCTTCCGGAGCCATGGTTCTGCCCTAGCACTAAAATCTTTTCCCTGCCAGGGGGCTACTAAGATGAAATTGACTTGCTGCAAAAACAGCCTTTGGGCTATGCCCTTAGCGGGTGGTCTAAGACCTTCATGCATATTATTTGGTCCCCAGGGGTTAGCTGGATCCACCAAATAATCATAATCTGAGTGAACTGGGTTTTCAAATTGGTTCTGTTTTATAGCGCATACTGTTCCCTTATAAAGTTGTGCTTTGTGGAGGTTGCCATTATTGATCCACCCACAAGTTTCCGGTCCCAAAGCTTTCACATAAACTCTCAGGCATTTCAAAGTCAATGCCGGGAAGGTTATGGACGATGGGAAATTAAAGGCCCAAAGTTCACCCAGTATAACTTTGTCCTCTTTTTCATTAATTGGGACTCCTTCTCTAAGCATACAGACATCAGAGCCCCAGCCTGCAATTTTGTAGGGGAGTTTTTGTCTCTGTGTCCAGTACATTCCCTTACCACGCCCTGTTTGAATTGGCACCTGGAGAGTTTGTTCTCCATCGTGAGTGAGGAAAATTACACCTCTTGTGCATTCTATGTCACAATGCATTGGCCGTTCAGTTCCGTCAAATGATCCTAAATACTCTATCAAGGTCGGGGTAGGGTTGGCAAGATACATCCAATGTTCCTGCAAATCCTTAGGATTGGTAATGTTTTGTTCTGGGTTGGTTCCTTTGACCTTCATAACTATTTTCCAGGTATCTGTTTTGCCCCCGATATCCCTTCCTCCATTACTTCCCTCAGTCCAGAAGGAATGGTAGTAACCATCTCCTCCTGCCATGAGTTGGCTCTGGAAAAAGTTAAAGAGGAGAATTAGGAGTTGAACCCACATTGTCAAGTTCCAGACTAGCAACTCGTCTTGCACTTCCAAATGGTAATATCGGGAAACTACGTCCCATTACATGTCCTATGTAAAAGATTGCTGCGTAAACTGTATTTCCTCCTAAAGCTCGTTGCATTAATATCCACATGAAGATGATCATCCATTGACACAGCATATCATAAATTAATTTGTGTAAATTCCTCTTGAGACCATGGAGCATAATAATTGCCGCTACCATGGTCCCTATTATATAAATAAGCACCCCGCCTATCATTACAGGGTTGTAAAGGTGGATTTGGCAAACGCGTACCGCTACCTCTGTATATATTGTGTCGAGGATATACACAACTGAACAGAGGAACCACCATAATTTAGGATGCGCTGGGCTCACTGCCTGCCAGTGTCCTACTACCCAAAGCGCCATGCTAGCGTGCAATGGAGATGCTCCTCGGGAGAGGAATCTGATCAATGAGACCGCAAACACTGAAATTGTGCCAGCAATGGTCATTGGCCAGTCCTTCCTGGGTACAAACGCAGCTATAATACATGCTATGACAAATATGTCAAAGAATTGAGTTCCTACCTGGAAGTCAAGTCCCCCTGAGGAGGATGAGTTACCGCTGGAGTAATTGGCAATGTCGGAGCAATTAGCCATAATTCTCAAAGGATATCAGGTGTCAGAGTGATGCTGATCAATCAGTGAAGGGTTGTGGTGGCTCTGCAGTGCTGCTGAGGACCTGCGGGTTCACTGGGATGAGTGCTCTCTTTATCATAGGCAGGCTCCTCCTTTTGACGCAACCAGGATTTCCTTTGATGCTCACGGCTTTCAAGGTGTTGGCCTAAGCACATGCAGACAGCACCAACCCACATCACTGTGGTTATGATCACGCTCAAAGGGCGCGTAGCTTCCTGTCTGAGAGAGTCAGCATTGAATATTTCCTTTTCTGCGAACTTTGAGAAATCCCCCTCTCGATGTTTTGAAACATTTCCGTTCGAGGTAATTTCACCTGACAGCCAGATGCTGTGAAAGTTCGCAGAAAGGTCAAACTCATCTCTCTGTAAGGTTTTTGCCTTATATGAACTTTTGACCCTGTACAGTCGCTTGATTCTTATGAACCCCGACCAACTGTAGAGAGTAGTCTGATTTACTTCTAAAAGGCATTTTGGTCCTTTTATTGTATAATTGGGTCTTATTGAGCAGTCAATTGCCTCATTTTTATCTGTTACTATTTTCAGGGCAGATATTTGAAGTATTATTACTATTGTCATAAAGCAAGCCAATGCTTTTACTACACACTGTTCTGCCCATAGATTAAATCTCATTCTATTATTCCCCTTCTCCTCTTCTTTGGCTCGCTTGAGGACGAAGTAGGTAATTATTGTCATTATTCTTTTTTTCTTCTGGCAAACTCCTGAAACAGAAAAGCAAAAATACCTTAAACTGAAGGTACCTTTTCTGCACCACGACGTTTTGCTCTTTTCATGTCTTTTATGTCGCGTTTAACTTCTCTGACTGCTCTCGAGATTAATATCAATTCTTCCCTATCCTTTTTTTGCTGCCTTGCTTTTTTATGATGCATGGCAAATCTACATATGCAGCAACATATCCAATTTAAACATTTAAGTGTAGATATTAATTTTGATAGTACGGCTATTGCTATTAATACTGCTATAGCAATCAAAATCCACTTCACATATTTCCATATTAGTTTTAACATTTCTGTAACCGAGTCCACCGTATCCACTATTCCTTGACCCACGCCGTAAACTGTCGCCTTGGTTAACATTTTAGTAAATCCCCACCATCCTGGTTCTCCCGTACCAAACTCTCTAAGCCTTATAATTTTCTGCCAGTGTTTTTCTGATCCGTTACACATAAAAGGATCAATTACGTCCACTATATTTGGTGGATTATAGTAGCTATATGTACATGTTCGGTTTTCCCAGCGCTTAGGGATGAACCACGGAGAATTCTGGTTCATTTTGTACTGGTGGTAGTTCTGATAAAAGTCATGGTCATTCTGAGCTTTTGTTCTTCTGCCATTTATTTTGTCTCGCCTACACAAAATGTCTCTATAAAACACGTATCTATTAAACATTAAATATCCTAGGTTAAGGCTCTCCAGGTACCCTGTAGGCGCTTCCACTCTAGGCCAATTTGGTACAGCGTAATGTATATCTGTTCTGGAACATGTGTTTTTCCTATTCTCCAATAGGATTCCATGTGTTCCCCATCTATACGTTTCAGTTTGAGTTCCTTTTGTAAAGTTAACTCTTGATTCATTATAGCATCGCGTAGCATTACATGGAATCCATCCCCACATTTGGGGCTTTTTACAGCTGTCAGTCGGAAATTCTTTATCTTCATAGATTCTTATTTGGTCACCTTCGCTATTCTCCCCCCATCTACCAATTCTCTTAGTATAATTACTACATTTTGCCCAATATGTTACGTTAAACTGCAAATACTCTTTAGAGAGAGGTTGCCACCTTATTTGTGGATATTGTGTTTGAGATTCTACAGGTATCCACTGACGCATGAAGCCTGCACTGCCTGGTATGATTCGTGCATCTTTATCCGTCCCGTATAATATCCCTACGATCGCATGCAGAGATCTTTCCGTAGTCATTAATGTAGTATGAACGTACGGGAATGCTGTTTGCATCGTATCCGCCCATCTTTTGGTTTGGGCTCTAAATTTCTTGACTGTTTTTAAATGATCAGGGAGTATCCAATCAATCCTATACGGAAGTCCTATTTTCCCCTTAAATAGTCCTTTTTCCAGCATAGTGGATGACATAAATCCACCTTTATGTCGCACATCCATTAGCATCTCCTCATCACCGAGAGGCATAACTTCACCTGCCCAGCTTTCTATGAATATTTTTCCTGTACTATTCTTCGTTTCATTCCTCCTGAGGAACTGTTTATACTTTTCCCATTGGTTTTTCAGTTTTAAATGACTCTTTCTTGGTCCTTTAGTTATCTTAGTAATGTCTTTCCATATTTGATGTGGTTGGTGTACACGACCATTTTCAAAATAGTATAGGGGAGAGCCATCCTTCAGCATCTCATTTTTTAAAGTACCTACTCTGAATGGAGACCCCCATTCGGTTACGTTTACTTCGAATACTTCATCCGCGTCCCATGCCACTAAATCGTTCGCATTGGGCGCGTATATTATTCCTGTGGCGGATGCCGTTTTTGTTCTATCACGCAATAGTGCCAGGCTATCTAAGTCACTAGGATCTTCTGGAAATGCCATAAACTCGTGCATTACTTTGTCCTCTGCTATTTTCCTATGGAGAATGTATGGCCACACTAGTCCCTCAATATCTTTTGTATCAAACGAATTCCAGCCTTGGCCTTGTCCCAACAGCATTCCTGCCAACTGAAACCATTCGAAGGCCTCATAGAATACTGATGGACAAGTTTCCGCTTCTATCTCTATTCCTTCTATTGTTCCGGGTAGATGGCTGGAACAATAAAACATGGCTTTTCTCCAATTTTTCCCTCTCATGGGGAAAAATAATCTGCTCGTGCGATTTTCTTCTACTTCATTTATAAGTTGATAAGCATATTTGGCTTTTGTCAAATTTAAACCTAAATATTGTCCCATGCACGTTTTAGCAGTTTTCCACCATAACGACTGATTATTAGTTACCCAATCCTGATATCCTTTTTGTGTCACCATCGGAAGAATTATGCCTATTATTGATCGCATACAAAAATCATCCTGGGCTCCTGGCGAATGCTTTGGTTGACACAACAAATGATTTCGTTGGTACTGGTTTAATAAGTAATAGGTCAACCTTCTCTGGACACTCGAAAGTCTTTTTAATATTGTTTCTAGGGTTTTGTCTGGCGTCGTAAACATTACTCGAAGACCATTGGCTCTTGCGTCTCTTATTGTCATTAAATTCCAGCGCCAGTATATCCCTTTGCGGGTGTATGTTGTATTAGACGAATTACTTCTAATTAGTCTTAGTTCTGTACTGCCTCCTAATCCTAGTCTTATATTGCCTGGATACTTGGTTCTCATACTATGGTGCCAGTCTCTGTTAGGTTCCGATGCCCACATAGGTATTGAATTGTTGAGCGTTATATACAGACAATTTTTAAACGAGTCCCAAATTAGGCCTGATGAGTTTTTCTCAATGAGTATCTGGCATTTACTATTATCAATGGTGATTGTTGGGTTATCAGAGGTGCCCACTCTTAGCTCGGTGCAGTTTTGTGACATACTGTCTATGCCTACTTTATTAATAACACTTCGTACGTGATTGAATATTTTTGCCCTTATAGTGCTCCATTTTTTAAATTTTTCTGCTGCACATTCGGTGGATTGAATCCACTCACTCATTGTCCTCCGGTCTCTGATTTTTCCCTGTTCTTGAAATTCTGGATTTAATAGAAATGGTGTGGGAGCTCCATCTATCAACAACCGGTTTACTTCATTTGAGAGGTCTTTTTCTCTATCATCTTTATCAAATATGGATTCGTCATCCCATATTTCTTCCGGCCAGTCTCTTTGCTCATATTTTTCGGCTCCTATGTATCTAATCCTAGGCGCTGCTAGAACATGAGTTTTGTTAATCTTTTGACAAGTTTCCATCATCACATGTTTTACTGGGCTCATTTCCCAGCCCCGTCTTCCTGTTTGAGCGAAGGCCTTGCTGGTACATGTAACACTTTGATTCTGTTTCACAGAGAGACCGTTCATATATAACATATTATCCGCAGTCCAATCTACCTGAACTATTTTCAGCGTTTGGGATTCTGCGCCATAACTTTGCTCCAAGTCTTCCCACGTCATGTCGCTAGCTGAGCTGTTACAAGCTTGCTCGTATGCTCTTATTGACATTTTTATAAAAACTTTCATTAGCTGAGTTTCTAAGCATGTTGCTTGATATGGGTCAAAAGTAATATTACACTTGCTAGCTGGGATTGTAAAGTTGCTCTCGCATCTATTAATTTTGTTTTCTTCTGAATCGTTTATTGGATTTTGCATTGTGACTAACTCTTCTGCTCTGGTGCCAGTCATATCGCTAGTTGTTGTGTTAGCCATGGTTACGGCAGTCAGGGTGTCAGCGGAAGTGGTTGTTGTGGTCGCAACCTCAGGAAGTGCGCTAGACGGAGCTGCGCTGTCTAGTGCTTTGAGCTGTCTAGTGGTTTGAGTAGAAGCAGCTGCAGCTGCGGTGATTGTTGCAGCTGTAGCTGGGGCTGATCTCTTTGACCTTTTGACCTCTGTCTGTGGCTTTACCTCATGTATATAAGTTATTCCTCCTTTCAGACCTCCTCTTAATCCTATAAAATTTACTAATCCTATTATCCATTTTGTTTGATTAAAGATATTATCTGCTCCCGTTTTGACTGGCATTTGTTGCTCTATTTCTGCAACTGGAGTCAGTACTGTGCACTGGTTACATTTTAATGTTTTAGTTTTCCACCTCCTGGTGACCACCTGAGTTTTCTCTACGGCTTCATAGGATTTCTGTACTACTGTTACTGATAAGTAAATCACTAGCATCATCAGTATGAATATTATTATCTTGGCAAACAACGAAATTTTCATTGCCTCTTCTATTTTCTTTAATTTCTCTTTACGTTTTTCGTGTTTGCGAGCTATTTCTGCAGGATCTAAATGTTGCATATCTTTTGCTTTATCCTTTGTTGCCAATCTGAGTTTTGCTTTATAAAGGTAATATTTTTTGTTCCATGCATACTTTAGCTCCGTAAAAAGTCCCATTTCTATTGCTTATCTTTATTCCACTTTTTGAGGAATTTTAGGCTAGGACTGTATTTGGGTTTCTTACCTAACTTCTTTCTATTCCTAGAATCTTTTTCAGGCAAGTCGTCCCTGTCAGAAGAGTCGGAAGAGGATTCCTCCACCTTACTGTCTTCTATCTGTGTAGAAGCAGAAGAGGGCGTTAGTTTCTCTTTCTTCCAAAACGTCTTAAAGGAGACTCTCTTTTTTCTGGGATTTAGGTCCACATTAGACTCTAACAATCTCATCTCATAATCATATGCCTCCTGAGTCAGGTCTCCTATCTCAAGGGCGTGTTTAAGTTGACTAATTTTTGCTTCCCTGTAGGCGGCTTCAGAGAATGGTTCCTTTCTATCCCCCTCTGGACCTAAATACCACGGGCGAGAGAAGATTACCAATTCCTCTCGGCCACCAGGCCTGCTTTCCTCTTCAGGGGTTTTTATTTGCCTCCGATAACCTGGCTCATTCCAATAGTTTCTAGAGTCTGCCTTCATGTATTTAAGAGGGATCATGGGGCCTGCTACGAGTAGGGGCAATTTGAGGGCATCAAAATACAACATCATGGTCAAAGGTTCCCGGTTCCAGGTCATATCCCTTGTAAGGTTGCCTGTCATGAGGACCCTTGCCTGGACAATCATTTGGATTGGTCCACAACATGTGACCACCATAATTTTCCTAACCATATTCCCAATTATTACCTCCTTTTTTTCTCTAGAATGTCTAGGAAGAGTTCCGCTGGTGATAAACACTCGTTTACGTGCCAAAGTAATAGGAGGCAAAAACTGTGCGGTGTTTACCCACAAATTTTTCCATTTTTCCGGGTCTTCTTTTATTACTCTGTAAAAGAATTCCCCACTTTACCTCCAAGAGATTCTATTTTCCAATCTTTAGGTTCTATGCCCTTCAATTTCTTCCCTTTCCAGGCATAGGCTGGGTTTTTCTCTGGTTTCTTATCCATGGGATCCACTATGTCCCAGGATTCCACAAGCCAAGAATATAATTTGTTCTCTTGGTACAGGCCTTGGAGCTGTTGTTTAAGTTTTTCCTCCTCTGGATATTTTTCTAATTCCTTATTCATATCTCCTTTAAAAGGCTTTCGATACATTAGGATCATATAATGATACTGATCCATAAGGGACAATTTAGGGTCAACCATCTGCTTTAGACTCAAAGGACATTCTCCCTCACACAATCCTTCACTCCAATACTTGTGCCTCAGGGCCAAGAAAGGGGCTGGGGTGATGTGAGCGGATCCTCCTACGTCACAGATGTTCCAATGACCATCGAGGCGCATACACTTACATCCACCTTTTTCATGTAAGTCTTTTCTACACACCTCATATTTAAAGCCTGCCAGGTTCCAGCAATTAGCACAGAAGGTAACCTGGGCTTTTCCTGTCAACTCTATGCCTTTGAGGAGGGTACTAACACTCGGGTCCTGAATCTTTTCCTGATTACCGTCCCTATGCTTATCTTCATAGTTACCCATCCATATTTTGTTAAAGACATCTTTCCCACACAGGCAACACATTCCTGGCTCATAAAGGCGCCACTGAATGTCTCGACCGTGGTTAGGGGGTGTATGGGGTGGGATTATTTTCACCTTCCATATCTCTATCTCCCCCATTCTTGGTGAATCCCATCCGTGGTACTCAGCCAATCGGTGCCACCTAGATGGATCCCCTATTTCTTCATCCGTGAGGGTATACTTTTCTTTGCAACATTTGAGAATGACCAATCCTGGATAGAGATGCCTTCTATCCTTCACCGTTGCCACATTACTAATCCCCACGGATTTCACCCAACCTGGGGTATTGACTACAACGGGTGGTACTCGGGACTGAGAGGTGGTTTTTAAAGTGCCCTGTTTTTTAATGGAATGACCCGTGAGACTTGAGCCTGAGCTGCTTGGGGTGATATTTGCCTCCATCTTTCGTATATACTACGTTACCGTCTATGTAGTCTACCACTGCGTATTCTCCGTCAGCGGATGTCCAAACCTCGTCACCAGGCTGTAACGATACAACGGGCTCGTTAGCCTTTTTGGTAACCGGCTTTAGTTTAGGCAAACTTAATTGCTGATTTATTATAAATAGATTTCCAGGTTTATGCCAGTTGTGTTTAAATAATACTAGTTGTTCCTTAGTTGCTTTTACCGCGCGTTCCGCTACTCCATTCGTGTTAGACTGCCATGGGACCGAAAGGACACGTTTTAAACCATTCATTTCGGCCCATGTGCCGAATTGTTTTGAGATGAACATCGAAGCGTTATCCGAACGTATTTCTTTAATTGGATTTGTGAGCAAATATTGCATTACACATTCTATCGCTGTTTTCGCATTTTCTGATTTTATTGGGTATACTCGAGTACATTCTCCTCCATTATCGGCTATTACTAGAAACTTTTTAAACGGTCCATATCCCGGCGGTAAGTGTCCCACATCCATGGACGCACTAACTCCTTTTTCCGGTATGGCTATTTGTCCTTCCACATAAGGTATAGGGGGTAATGTCCTTTTGAATTACACATTTCACAATTATTTCTGATTATCTTAATTGTTTCTAATAATGGTGAAGCCTCGATATCATGATCGAGCATCCATTTTCTTGTTCGCTCTATCCCTACGTGATATAAGGCCTGATGTATTGCTTTTACATAATCTTCTCGTTCCTCTATCGGTATTTGGATTTTGCCTCTTTCATTTTTCCATTTTTCTGGGAAGATAAGAGTTCCAATTCTCACTGCTCGAGACTGCACTAGTTTGTCTACAATAGCGTTCCCCATGTGGTCAAAATCTGTCTCTTTCGTATGACTGTTAACGTGTGTCACCCATAATTTTATATCCTGTAACAATTGTGCCACGACAATCCATAGATCCCTATGCTCTAGCTCTTTTCCTTTGTAATTCTGGAATTCTCTGGCTTGCCAATATCTAATATTTTCTTTTAATCCTTCAGCTACGTACCAACTATCGGTAACCAACCGAGCTGATTTAATTTTTCTTCTCTTGAGTTCTCTTAATGCTTTGACAACGGCCTGTAATTCACCTTCCTGTGCTGTTTCTCCTAGAATTCCTTTCTCTTGACAAAGTTGAGTATCTTCTTTAAATATTACATATGCCCAATGAGCTTTTTCATCTTTGTTGGTTTTACTGCCGTCTGTGAATATATTATATATCCCTCTGAATGGTTCCTGCTCCTGAGTGTTTTGTTTAAGTTTCGCTTTTGATCCTACCATTTTAAATGTCCAATTTGGGTCGGTTAACATAAGTTTCCACTTGCCCCACCGGGCTTGAAATGCTTTTGCAAACTCTATCGTTTCTTTGGACATTTCATTTGTGAGAGGACTTTGTACAAAAGCTGTAACTTTCTTTTCTGTTCCCATCATTTTTACTATTTCATGATAAGCTTTAAAAGAGTATTCTAATTTCCCTTTCTTCTACTGCATATCTGTCTTCTGTCGGATTAAATCTGTGTGATACATAAAAGATTGGATGTTCTCCTCCTTCTTCTTTCACCTCGACATAAGCTCCTTCATCAGATAAATATGTTCTTAATTCCAACTGTCTGTCTCCTTTAAAGGGCGACAAATATGTTCTTGCGTCCAATATTTGTTGTAAAGTGGCTCTCCAAACCTCTTTTTCAATCTCTGTCAATTCTCTATTGCATTCTACTAATTTTGCGATTGATTTGTCGTATCTTCTAACTTTGTTCTTAATGAGTTCTACTGGTCTTATTAACAGGGCATAGTTAGCTATCATTCCTCTAAGCCATCCTAACTTTCCTAAACAGCTCTCTAATTCTCTGAGTGTTTTTGGTTTTTAAGTCATCTAAGTATCCTGGGATATCTGTGATACAATCTTTTCCTATCAATAGTCCTAGATATTTTACTTTTGAAGTTCCAATTTCACATTTTTGTATCCCTATTTTCATGCCGTTCTCTCTAAGACGGGTTATCACTTCTTCCAATAGGTCTAAATGTTCCTTTTCTGTTTCTGTGGCTAGAAAAATGTCATCAATGTATACAACCACTGGTAATCCCTCCAACATTTTCTCCATTCTCTCCTGAAATGCGTTTGGTGAATTTACAAATCCCTGTGGCAATCTTGCCCACATGTATCCTTGTCCTCTTAACATAAAACATGTTTTTGGTTTACTATCTTCTGATAAGGGTACTGACCAAAATCCGTTTGCTAAATCTATAGATGAGTTGTATTTCCCTGGTTTTACATCTAACATGGCCTGGCGTGGATTCACTATCTGTCTAGTATCTTTAACTGTCAAGTCGTTTAGTTCTTTTAGGTTGTGAACAGGTCTGATTGTCCCATCTTTCTTTTTAACTGCTTGTACAGGCATTAGACAGGGTGGCTCAGCTATTCTCTCTACCACTCCTAATTTTACTAGTTCTTGTATTATTTCATGAAAATCCTTTTCCGATGATCCTAATGGATACTGTCTCTGTTTTCCTGGCCATCCGCCTTTTATTACATATGGTTCAGTTTTCATTAGACCTACATCGTTCTTAAATTTCGCTACTTCCGCTTTTTGGAGAATTTCTTTTAATCTTTCTTTATTTTTAATTTCTGATTTTTCCACTACCTCTAATAGTGCTGTGTGCACATTTACTTCCCTTCATCCAGCATGTTTGAGGGCTTTCTATAATCCATTCTTGATCATTAGGTGATATAAGGGCTGTTTTTTCCCTAATCCTACTCTTTTTCCTTTTAAACTCTACCATTGGTAATAAAGTTGTATCTCCATTTGCTAAAGTAACTAATCTTCTTTCTACTATGGGACTTTTTTCCTGCCCATTCTTCGGGGATTATAGTTATATCTGTTCCTGTATCAAAATATGCTTTCCTTCTCTGATTTTTATGCCATATTTCAACTTGCCAGGGTGCCATTCTAGGATTTACTGACCCTGGGGGGTGCTTGGCATCCCAAATTTTCTGTTGTGCTATGGTTAAGCTCTTTCCCTGTTCCTTGTTGCGTTTCGCCAGAGAATATATATTCTCTCTCGTCTTTCTGCTCCTGAGTCATGTTCTCC
This sequence comes from Paratrypauchen microcephalus, assembly GCA_036785185.1. Lineage (NCBI taxonomy): Eukaryota > Metazoa > Chordata > Actinopteri > Gobiiformes > Gobiidae > Paratrypauchen > Paratrypauchen microcephalus. Next base: position 21,969,623 of record JAVJIX010000002.1, read on the forward strand.
CATTCTTCCCTGGGAATTTGTCTCATCTGAGGATTCTGATTCTGGTTGTTTCTGGGCCTGAAACCATTCCCTGACTGATTCGAGGGCCCTGCTCTGGGTCTCTGATCTCTGTTCTGCCAACCACCAGGATTCCTCCGGCCATTGTTCCGGTTCGGATCCCTGTAGTCTGGATTCCAGAAATTTCCCTGGCCTCTCTCCTGATCGTTCCTTTGATTTGAGGGCCTGGGGTAAAAGTTCTGTCTTTCCCCAGCCACATAAATTCTGGGGGGTGTTTGCTGTGTACTCTGATTTTGTGATGGGGCGGGATTTCCCCTTTCCTGTGCTTGCTGTTGTGGCATGTTCTGCCGGGGCCTCTGAGCCTGCTGATTGGGATTTCTGTTCTGGGTTACGCGTCTTTCTTGCTGGGGGAGCGCGTTTCCCCGCTAATGGTCGTTTTTTGGCTTAGTTTGTATGTCATCATTTTTAAGCTTTTTAATCTCTTTGGACGCTGTCATGATCTCTGATGCTTTCCGTATTATACTAGCCTTTGCTGTTGCACCAATTGCTGCATTATACTCCACTAGCATAGCTGCTATTCCTCCTGTTTTAATCTGTGCCAAAAGCTCTCTTGGTCTGAGTTTCATCTGCTCCCATCTGAAGGAGGTTGTGAATACATTTGGATAGGGACTGTGTTCCGTCATTTGTCCTAGTTATGGCTTCATTAATCCTATTCTGAAGACCATTATCAAAAAGAGAGCCTGTTTTCCTCTGAATCTGCCAAGTTTTGTATAGTTTGACCATCAGTCAAGTTTAAAGTCACAGAATGCGGTGAGACATATCTGCTGAATGTCGGGTCTTTAGAATATCCGTCCTCATAGCTCTTCACATATTATCTTTTAGCCAATTTCTGTGTTATTTTCTCCAGGGAGTCTTTTAGGCATGGATTTCATAACATCTCCCAGGGATTAATTTGAGAGATGTACGATACCATGGATCTTTGAGGACTTTGGTCATTTATGGAGGAGTCATCCGCTAAGGACTACTGCACGCCGCTAACAGTTTCTCTCTAGTTTCCTTTAGGTCGTCTGTCTCGGGGACTGACCTCTTGAGCCTCCTATTCCTGTCTTGAGTTTTTCATCTCTATCTCTATCTCTATCTCTATCATTACCCCTCTCCGGTCGCCATTTCTACCTCTCCTGTAATGGTGGAGGTCCCTATCGTCATCCTCGGAGTCTGAGGAGTCAGATGGGTCATTATCAGGATCTCCATCTTCTCTGGGAGTGCATGATATATCCTTAATGAGACTTTTCCCTATGCTTATCGTGCCCTTGGGCGAGATATGCCTTTTAAATGGGGCAGAGACTTTTTCCCAATTTCCTATTTGTGCATGATGTGGGGGATTTCGGATAACGTGTTCTTCTAGTCTCTGTCTCTCCCTCCTCTGTGGAAACCCAGTCTGGTTCCTGTTTATGTCGGTGCCATTCTCAGGCTCACTGTGATTTCTGTCTGCAATTGAGTGACGTAACACTGATGGCCCTGAGGGGTCATTTCTAGGATATACCGAGTCTGGGTCTATGGGCCATTTAGTGGCATCATAATTTCCCCCATATTAGGGGCGCTTCCTCTAGCATGTTTAGCTCTTACAAATTTCCACGGGAGGAAGAGCAGGATTATAATTCTCTTCCTCTTCAGACTCTGACTGTGATTCAAACTGCTATAAGGTCTCTCTCATCTGTATGGGGAGTTAAACTTCCAAGATGTGGACCTGGATCTATCCCTAGGCTTTGCCGGTGCTCTTTACCCGTCTCAAAAGGAATCCTAGGCGGATTCGCCGGGGGGTAGAGATGCCATATGAGGTGGCAAGTCTTTCGGGTAAGGGGGCTGACCCGTCGCTTTCTTCATCCTGTATAAACACTTCTTCCTCCCCCAGTATCTCTCCAGGATACCCCATGATCGGAGTAGTATCTCTAGATCTTGACCTAGATCCTGATCTTGCTCTAGGATTTTCCGGGAGGAGGCACTCCGGAAGGGGCCTGCAGGAGTAGAGGCTCGCGTAAGGGCTAAATGCTCCTATGCAGGTGTAACCGGGTTCCTCCGCTGGCCCTGGGGTCATTGGCCTCACAGGGGCCCTTTGCGGACTTTCTCTTCTAGCCGTCCCTTAGTCCTGGAGAGTTAATAATATAT
>JAVJIX010000483.1:0-25000 GCA_036785185.1 Paratrypauchen microcephalus
GTGTCAGCGGAACCATCTTCTCATCAATGCGGGTAAGACCAAGGAGATGGTGGTGGACTTCCGCAGACACCACTCTATTGCCCCCCACCAGTGAACATCCAGGGAAGGGACATTGAGAGAGTGGACTCTTACAAGTACCTGGGTGTTCATCTGAACAATAAACTGGACTGGGACTCATCACACAGATGCACTGTACAGGAAGGGCCAGAGTCGGCTCTATCTCCTGAGGAGACTCAGGTCCTTTGGAGCAGGAGAGGGAGCCACCTCCTGAAAGACCTTCCTATGACTCCTGTGGTGGCATCATCCATCCTGTACGGTGTGGTCTGCATGGAGCAGCAGCATCACAGAGAGGGAGAAGAAGAAACTGGACAAGGTCATCAGGAAGTCCAGCTCTGTCCCTGGGCTGTCCTCTGGACTCAGTGCAGCAGGTGGGGGACAAGAGGGTCCTGGCTAAACTCATGTCTATGCTGGACCATGAGTGTCGCCCCCTGCCCCAAAGGACGCTCTGTCGGCTCTGGAGAGCAGCATCAGTGACAGACTGATTCACCCTCGCTGTGTTAAAGAGAGATTTCGCAGGTCTTTTCCTTCCTGCTGCTGTCAGACTGTACAATGATGTCAATGCTCGTCAGGTTCATCTCCATAGCAACCATGTGTCATCTCCATAGTAATAATTACATGTGCAATATTATTTAAAGTCACTTTACCTGCTACTTATTTATGTATCCACCACTGTCCATCCCTGCACTGTTCACAATCATCTGAGTCACTTTATTGTAGTGATATTATATATGAGTGAACTGGAGTCACTTTAACTGCTGTTTGTTCACTGCTCAGAACCAAACACATTTATTGTGCACGTGTTCCTGTGCCTTTTAACCTTACACTGTTGTGTTTTTTTAGTTGATTGTACAGACTTATTATGTATCTTAATTTTTGATGCATGCTCTTTTTTTTCCAACTGTTTCTGAAACTTGCGTTGTGACACTGCAATTTCCCCATTGTGGGACAAATAAAGGATTATCTTATCTTATTATACATGAATATGAAATAAGAGTTTAAAGGGATATGCCACCCCCAGGTCAAATTTGGGCATCTCCCCACAGTCCAGAGACTAAAATAAGTGGTGGAAAGCGTTTTCCTGCTCACCCAGCCATTGTCCGAGTCTGTCGCCACTGACCGCCGCGGTATCTGCAGCTCCTCCGCCTTAGACTGGAGTCCTAACGTCGCCAGAGAAAGATTTCGGCCAAAAGGAATTAATTTGCTCGATGCGTTTCCCAATTACTTTCTGTGTAGTGCGCATTCATATCGAGTGCAAATAAATGTGCAAATCAACACGGAGAGCTTGCCTTGGTCATTTTGGGTGGGAACTATTTTTCAGTGCGGAAAAAGACAGACGAAGCGCACACCACGCTGACAGGGGGATCCCTGTTACGCACCAGGAAGGGAGTTCCCCTGTTGCACAACGTGGTGCGTGATACGGCTGTATTCTTACGCACTGGAAAATAGTTCCCACCCAAAATGACCAAGTCAAGCTCTCCGTGTTGATTTGCACATTTATTTGCACTCGATATGAATGCGCACTACACAGAAAGTAATTGGGAAACGCATCGAGCAAATTAATTCCTTTTGGCCGAAATCTTTCTCTGGCGACGTTAGACTCCAGTCTAAGGCGGAGGAGCTGCAGATACCGCGGCGGTCAGTGCTGACAGACTCGGACAATGGCTGGGTGAGCAGGAAAACGCTTTCCACCACTTATTTTAGTCTCTGGACTGTGGGGAGATGCCCAAGTTTGACCTGGGTGTGGCATATCCCTTTAAAGCTATAAAAGTACAACTTAACATTTTGTTTTTTAGAATACAGAAAAATCATGTGATGAAGATTATGTCCCAAAACTAAGAACAAAAAGCATTCTGGTAAAATATTTCCAGAAATTACCATCTAATTTTATGTGTCAGCCATACTACAAGGTATGAATAACATGCAATTTGTTTATTTATTTTGTTTTTATCTGTTTTATTTTAAGATGAAAGGTGTCATACCACCCATAACGGATGAACTATTTCATACTGATGACTCCTGCACTCGCAGTGAAGAGGAATATGTTCCCAAAAGCTGTGATGAAGACTCCGACAGTAGCTATGAAATACCAATCTGTCAGAAGCGTAGAGACAAAAAGATGACGTCTTGTGGCACAGGTGTTATGCATGATCAAAAGGAGGAGGAGAGTATGACCCATAAGGAGGAGGACAGTATGACACATGATATAAACAAACAGAAGAGTACACCACAAAATACAGAGAGCGACGATGATGTCCAAATACTTGTCTCAACTGTTCACAAAAAAGACAATGGATCCAGACTGTATGATAAAAAACAGCACTGCTTGTTCTGTAGAAAATGGTTTACGAAAATATCAAAACATTTGGAGCTGAAACATCACAATGAAGTGGAGGTGGCCAGAGCTGTGAGCCATCCTAAAAAATTCCAAAGAAAGACGCCTACAACTACAGTACCTGCGCAAAAAAGGGAATTACATCCACAACATGGATGTTCTTCAAACAGGAAAAGGAAGTCTTATTGCTTGTAAAAGACCAAATGAAGAAGCTAACCGAAAGGACTTTGTCCACTGCTCTTTCTGCTTAGGCCTTTTCACCAAGAAAATATTATGGCGACATGTGAAGATGTGTGGTTTCAAACCAACTGAGGTGAAGCCCAGACCAGGGAAGAACAGGGTTCTTTTCTTTATGTGCCTTGACATGTGCTCCACTGAACTGTGGAAAATAATGAGCCACATGAATCAAGACAAAGTTTATCTTGCAGTCAAAAGTGATGAGTTGATCATGGAATTGGGGCAGCACCTGTACAACAGGTTAGGCAGTGATGGAGCACAGCATGAACACATCAGACAAAAGATGAGAGAGTTGGGTAGACTTGTAGTCAGTGCAAGAGAGGTCACATCTCTAAGGAGCATTTCGGATATGATCACACCAGCCAACTTTATGCAGACTGTCTCAGCTGTGAAACATGTTGCCGGAAAGGAGAAAGTGATTCATTCAAGATTGCAACTCTTCCATTGAAAATTGGACAAAGTCTTGCAAAAATTTCAGAACTTTTGGAAAGTAAAGCCATAGGTAATGGTGATGAGGAGACCTGTAAAGCAGCGAAGAGTTTCCGTCAGGTATATTATGACAAATGGAATGAAATGGTTTCGGCATCAGCCTACAGAACACTGGAGCAAGGCAAATGGAATGCACCACTATTGCTTCCTCTCACAGAGGATGTTAAAAAACTGCATTCATATCTGGATGAGAAGGAAAAAGAGTACCGTGATGGCTTATCATTAGAACCATCTACAACTAATTGGTCAAAGCTTGCTGAGGTCACGCTTGCAAAAGTTATACTTTTTAATCGAAGGCGAGAAGGAGAGGTTTCCAAGATGCTCCTCTCCAGTTTTCAGCAGAGAAACAGGTCAAAACCAAACGATGAACTCAATGCAGCACTTTCAGAATTGGAACAAAAACTATGCAAACACTTTCAGAGACTGGAAATAAGAGGGAAGCAAGGTCGGAAAGTGCCTGTTTTGTTCACTCCAGACATGGTACAGTCACTGGAACTTCTGGTGGAAAAGAGAGTTGAATGTGGGGTGGAGAAAGACAATCCATACATCTTCTCACGTCCACGTGCTATGACATACTTCAAGGGCTCAAAGTGCATCAATCATTTTGCCCATGCCTGCGGAGCTCAACATCCAGAGAATTTGTCCTCTACTAAATTGCGCAAGCATATTGGCACACTTTCTAAGGTTTTGAACCTTTCAAATACAGAACTGGACCAATTAGCAGATTTCTTAGGACACGACATACGTATTCATAGGCAATTTTACAGGCTTCCAGAGGGTACCTTGCAGCTTGCTAAGATTAGCAAGGTCCTTATGGCCCTTGAGACAGGACGTCTCTGTGAGTTCAAAGGGAAAAGCTTTGACGACATCACCATTGATCCAGATGGTAAGATTCAAAAATGTTTTTGTAACTGGCCTGCACTTATTGTTAGGATGAATTCAATTTCTGATTTCCAAAGAACAGGGCTTTATAGCATGTTCTGTGTCTGGTACTTAAAAGTGGTTTAGTAGTGACTAGCCTACTAGACCATACAATCAATGGCCATGTGAATTGATGCTTAAGCTATGAGATGTGAAGTTTGTCACTCATTGACTAGAAATGTTAGGGGGGCTAAGACATATAACCATTGCTAATAATGAATAACGTGGATCATTTTCTGTTACTACTTTACAGAAAGAGTTATGGATGATGGAAGGAGTGATCTAGATGAAAAGTCTGAAGGTGATGTCTTCATTTATTTTGCGTGTCTAATGTGCTCTTCACTTTAAGTAAGATAAAACTCTGCTTAATTAAGTTTATAATATATAATTTCCCCTTATGTTTTTACAGACCAAGTTGAGGATGGTGAACTTAGTGAATTGGATGATGAGCCTGAAGGTAAAATATTGCACTTGCCCCACAAGGATGCCACCTTGTGCCAACTGCGCCATTCACCATAGACAGAAATATGTGGCATTCCAGTCAGTTCTGTTATAGGACTAGGTGAAGCAATACCAAAACCAATAGTCTAGCTAAGAAAAAAGTCTTGCACACCCATAACTTGGAGGTAAAGTGAAATCCTCACAATCTTTCAATGCCCCCCGTGATGCCCCCCCAATCATAGGTTTAAATGGAGTGCACACATGACATTCAATTAGTCTATTTAAGAAAACCAAGTCTCGTGTACCCTTAACATGGGGGTCAAATTAAATCCACACAGTATATGCTTTCATATGATATGAGTTACTCGATCTGAATCGCAACTGAACCGTAACATTCACTCTAGACATAAATGGAGGGTACACATGACATTTAAACTGTCTAGCTAAGAAAAGCATAGTGTTAAAAGGATATTTGGATAACATAAGATAATAATATTCAGTATTGAGTGTCAGACAGAATCCAAAAAATGGAAATAATATAGTGCAATAAGTAACACAAGTAATCTATAGATCAGCATAGGCAGAGGTGATACACACTATTTTTGTGCTCAGTTCTGGAGAACAAACTTTTAATGGGACAAGGTATTGTCTCCCATGCCAAAAAGCACAAGGTTAAATTTCATATTATAGCATAAATCACATATAAACATGCCTGGGCCTGTGTTATTAAAACGTGGTGGGGCATGGTGAGGCATGAATTGATCGTCTCTTTGTGGCAAATTTAGATGATGGCCCGCCTCCCAAGAAAGAGACACGGGCAGCATCACCTCTGCATACATGCAGCACGTCAAAGAAAGGTATAGTGACTTTTATATTTGTGATATGGAAACTGAATTAAGTTTTTGGAAATTAAGCCTACAGTTTACACAATCTTAAATGTAATTTATCTATTGTATTATGTATTATTGTAGCATGTGATGTCCAATCCTTTACACAAGGGAATATAACTAATGAATCTGATCATTTCATTTTATTTTGAAGGAAGTGCAGGTAAAGTCATAGAGACGGACCTCAAGACAAAGACTGTGACCAGGGCGTGTAAAGGTATTTATTTCTGACAACCTAGGTGGAGGACAACAAAGATTACTATAAAAAGGTATGTTTTTCTTTATTTATAACCTTGGATTTAATTTCCATGCAGTACGCAAACCTTTCAAGAGACAAATGTGGCAGCCTGAAGAAATTCACGCAGTTGAAAAACATATGATGAACTTCATTAGGACATGCCGGTTGCCTGGGAAATCAGATTGCGATACCTGCCTGAAATCTGAACCTCTTCATTTGAAAGCTAGAGATTGGAAGGCTATTAAGTTTTATGTTAAAAACCGCATTGATGCTCTCAAGAAAAAGAATACAAACTAAAACCTTTTTATTTAGGCAAAAATATAAATCAGAATTACTGTTAAACTTCACTAAGTTTCAATCGTTTCAATCATTGGATGTTTTGATTTTGTATTAAGTTATTTTCAGCAATGTGTGTAGAATCCCTCAGTCGTCCAGGTAGAATCCATGTCAAAAGGAGAAATTAATTTTGTCAACTGGACAAGCGTTTATTTGGTTGAAGACGTTTCGCAGCTCATCCAAGCTGCTTCTTCAGTTCTGACTCGAGTTCTGGAGGACACTGCTTAAAACTGCTTCTAGGGAGGAGCTAATTACAATGAAATAACTATAAAACTATCAAACCTATTTATCTATAGTTTTTGTTAGTTAAGTGAGCCTATGGTTTGAGAGGGGAGTTAGAGGCTATTTTTGTCAAGAAAGAAAATCCTTCCTTGAACAGAAATGGAGGTCTGAGACATCATTTGTCTCCATCTATAACTCTATCCTCAAACCTACATCAAAACAAACAAAACAATAGCAGTAGCCAGGTCAGCTCCAGAGGTGTGAAAACACCCATTAGGGCTTTGAATAGCTATGCTAACCAGACCCCCACTCCCGCTGCATATTGAATAGGCTCACTTAACTCACAAAAAACTATAGACAAATAGATGTGATAGTTTAATAGTAATTTCATTGTAATTAGCTCCTCCCTAGAAGCAGTTTTAAGCAGTGTCCTCCAGCACTCTAGTCAGAACTGAAGAAGCAGCTTGGATGAGCTGTGAAATGTCTTCAACCAAATAAACGCTTGTCCAGTTGACAGATTGAATTTCTCCTTTTGACATATTTTCAGCAATGTTGGGCATTACTATCCTTTTTAAAAATACAGGATTTTTTTGGTTGTATTTTCAGCCTTTACTATACATTTTATTTGTATTTTTGTGAAATATTTGTTTGGCATAATTTTGACCTGCACAGCACTTTTGTTTTTGTTTTGTGACAGTTTGTCTACCTCATACCAGTTCTTGAGATTAAGCAGCTAAAAATGTTAACATCTGTTTCCATTGTCTTATCAGTATGTATAAGAGTTTTGTTCACAGTAGCATTATGTTCAAAATTTGATAGCAGTGTTCAGTTAATTTGCTTGTTTCTCAGCTGAATAAAGTAACTGATGCTACTTGTAATGTTACATTGTTACTAGTTTGTGTTGTTTATTTTCATGACACTACTTAATCTTATCTTAACCAAGACTACCCCACTTTATAGAAGGACTTTTGTTGCATTGCCACACCACTGTGGAGCAAAGGGTCTGTGGATGTGATAAAAAAAAAAAATCAGAAGTCAGATTTAGCTGATGTTTGTGGAAAAAAAAAGTTTAATTTATATTTGAGGTAGGTGAATTGTTCATTGGACTGGACTGCCTTCGACTTCTTTAACATCTCGGACACTATCACGTTGGAGGTTGAATGCAGAGGGTTGTAGAAACAAATCAACATTTCATCCTGTGTTGTTTGAATCATTGACGTGTACTGTTTACCTGGGAGTTGCAAATTGTTGACCCAGGAGTAAGGTTTGCCTGAAGTGTGTGACTTGTTGACCCAGGAGTAAGGTTTGCCTGAAGTGTGTGACTTGTTGACCCAGGAGTAAGGTTTGCCTGAAGTGTGTGACTTGTTGACCCAGGAGTAAGGTTTGCCTGAAGTGTGTGACTCGTTGACCCAGGAGTAAGGTTTGCCTGAAGTGTGTGACTCGTTGACCCAGGAGTAAGGTTTGCCTGAAGTGTGTGACTTGTTGACCCAGGAGTAAGGTTTGCCTGAAGTGTGTGACTTGTTGACCCAGGAGTAAGGTTTGCCTGAAGTGTGTGACTTGTTGACTCAGAAGTGAGGTTTAATCGGGGTGTGTGAATAAGGAGCCCCAAAACTAACAATGCCATGAAAAGTCCGCAGATGTGACAATCTAGTCATGCTCAGAACTAAACTTTATTGTACTGGAAATTTGAAGTGATATTTGTGTTAAGAAAAAATTGTTGATCATGCCTGATTTTTTCATAGCTCTAGGGCCTCAGGAAAGGGTGGCTCCCAAAATGCATGTTCTGGACAGGCTACCCCCACAAGGCACAAATTACAGTATGTATGTATGTGTACGTGTGTGTGTGTGTGTGTATGTGTGTGTGTGTATGTAGTGTGTGTGTGTTCTGTGTGTGTGTATGTAGTGTGCGTGACTGTCACTATGAGTGAGCCTGAAAACATGTTAATAGTGTCAATAATTGTGTCTGTACATTGTTTTCACCTGGTTTTTTCTTAGATTGACAATCTAACATCTGTCCAGGGACTGCAGATGAAAACTCGCCTCTTGGCTAAATCTGGTGTATTTACAGGAATGTTCATTAATGTGCACTGTCCCTGTCAAATAAATAAACAAATAAAAGTTTGGGGGTGTTTACCCTTAAAGTTTAACTTTAAACTTTATTTTAAGGCTTCCTGCCATGTTTCTGACGTGTTTCTGACGTGTTCCTGACGTGTTCCTGACGTGTTCCTGACGTGTTTCTGACGTGTTTCTGCCATGTTCCTGACGTGTTCCTGACGTGTTCCTGACGTGTTCCTGACGTGTTCCTGACGTGTTTCTGACTCTGACGTGTTCCTGACGTGTTTCTGACGTGTTCCTGACGTGTTCCTGACGTGTTTCTGACTCTGACGTGTTCCTGACGTGTTTCTGACGTGTTTCTGACGTGTTTCTGACGTGTTTCTGACGTGTTTCTGCCATGTTCCTGACGTGTTCCTGACGTGTTCCTGACGTGTTTCTGACGTGTTTCTGACGTGTTTCTGACGTGTTTCTGACGTGTTTCTGCCATGTTCCTGACGTGTTCCTGACGTGTTCCTGACGTGTTTCTGACGTGTTCCTGACGTGTTTCTGACTCTGACGTGTTCCTGACGTGTTTCTGACGTGTTCCTGACGTGTTCCTGACGTGTTCCTGACGTGTTTCTGACTGACGTGTTCCTGACGTGTTTCTGACGTGTTCCTGACGTGTTCCTGACGTGTTTCTGACATGTTTCTGACGTGTTCCTGACGTGTTCCTGACGTGTTTCTGACGTGTTCCTGACGTGTTTCTGACTCTGACGTGTTCCTGACGTGTTTCTGACGTGTTCCTGACGTGTTCCTGACGTGTTCCTGACGTGTTCCTGACGTGTTCCTGCCATGTTCCTGACGTGTTCCTGACGTGTTTCTGACGTGTTCCTGACGTGTTTCTGACTCTGACGTGTTCCTGACGTGTTCCTGACGTGTTCCTGACGTGTTCCTGACGTGTTCCTGACGTGTTCCTGACGTGTTCCTGACGTGTTTCTGCCGTGTTCCTGACGTGTTCCTGGCGTGTTCCTGACGTGTTCCTGACGTGTTCCTGACGTGTTCCTGACGTGTTTCTGCCGTGTTCCTGCCGTGTTCCTGACGTGTTCCTGACGTGTTCCTGACGTGTTCCTGACGTGTTCCTGACGTGTTCCTGACATGTTCCTGACGTGTTCCTGACGTGTTCCTGACGTGTTCCTGACGTGTTCCTGACATGTTCCTGACGTGTTCCTGACGTGTTCCTGACGTGTTCCTGACGTGTTCCTGACGTGTTTCTGACGTGTTTCTGACGTGTTTCTGCCGTGTTCCTGACGTGTTCCTGACGTGTTCCTGACGTGTTTCTGACGTGTTTCTGACGTGTTCCTGACGTGTTCCTGACGTGTTCCTGACGTGTTCCTGACGTGTTCCTGACGTGTTCCTGACGTGTTCCTGACGTGTTTCTGACGTGTTTCTGACGTGTTCCTGACGTGTTTCTGACGTGTTTCTGACGTGTTCCTGACGTGTTCCTGACGTGTTTCTGACGTGTTTCTGACGTGTTCCTGACGTGTTCCTGACGTGTTTCTGACGTGTTTCTGACTCTGACGTGTTCCTGACGTGTTCCTGACGTGTTCCTGACGTGTTCCTGACGTGTTCCTGACGTGTTTCTGACGTGTTTCTGACGTGTTTCTGACTCTGACGTGTTCCTGACGTGTTTCTGACGTGTTCCTGACGTGTTCCTGACGTGTTTCTGACGTGTTCCTGACGTGTTCCTGACGTGTTTCTGACGTGTTTCTGACTCTGACGTGTTCCTGACGTGTTCCTGACGTGTTTCTGACGTGTTTCTGACGTGTTCCTGACGTGTTTCTGACTCTGACGTGTTCCTGACGTGTTTCTGACGTGTTCCTGACGTGTTCCTGACGTGTTCCTGACGTGTTTCTGACGTGTTTCTGACTCTGACGTGTTCCTGACGTGTTCCTGACGTGTTTCTGACGTGTTTCTGACGTGTTCTTGACGTGTTTCTGACGTGTTTCTGACGTGTTCCTGACGTGTTCCTGACGTGTTTCTGACGTGTTCCTGACGTGTTCCTGACGTGTTCCTGACGTGTTCCTGACGTGTTCCTGACGTGTTCCTGACGTGTTTCTGACGTGTTCCTGACGTGTTTCTGACGTGTTCCTGACGTGTTTCTGACGTGTTCCTGACGTGTTCCTGACGTGTTTCTGACGTGTTCCTGACGTGTTCCTGACGTGTTCCTGACGTGTTTCTGACGTGTTTCTGACGTGTTCCTGACGTGTTCCTGACGTGTTCCTGACGTGTTCCTGACGTGTTTCTGACGTGTTCCTGACGTGTTCCTGACGTGTTCCTGACGTGTTCCTGACGTGTTCCTGACGTGTTTCTGACGTGTTCCTGACGTGTTCCTGACGTGTTTCTGACGTGTTCCTGACGTGTTTCTGACGTGTTTCTGACGTGTTTCTGACTCTGACGTGTTCCTGACGTGTTCCTGACGTGTTCCTGACGTGTTCCTGACGTGTTCCTGACGTGTTCCTGACGTGTTCCTGACGTGTTTCTGACGTGTTCCTGACGTGTTTCTGACGTGTTTCTGACGTGTTTCTGACGTGTTCCTGACGTGTTTCTGACGTGTTCCTGACGTGTTCCTGACGTGTTCCTGACGTGTTTCTGACGTGTTTCTGACTCTGACGTGTTCCTGACGTGTTTCTGACGTGTTTCTGACGTGTTTCTGACGTGTTTCTGACGTGTTTCTGCCATGTTCCTGACGTGTTCCTGACGTGTTCCTGACGTGTTTCTGACGTGTTTCTGACGTGTTTCTGACGTGTTTCTGCCATGTTCCTGACGTGTTCCTGACGTGTTCCTGACGTGTTCCTGACGTGTTCCTGACGTGTTTCTGACGTGTTCCTGACGTGTTCCTGACGTGTTTCTGACGTGTTCCTGACGTGTTTCTGACTCTGACGTGTTCCTGACGTGTTTCTGACGTGTTCCTGACGTGTTCCTGACGTGTTCCTGACGTGTTTCTGACTGACGTGTTCCTGACGTGTTTCTGACGTGTTCCTGACGTGTTCCTGACGTGTTTCTGACATGTTTCTGACATGTTCCTGACGTGTTCCTGACGTGTTTCTGACGTGTTCCTGACGTGTTTCTGACTCTGACGTGTTCCTGACGTGTTTCTGACGTGTTCCTGACGTGTTCCTGACGTGTTCCTGACGTGTTCCTGACGTGTTCCTGCCATGTTCCTGACGTGTTCCTGACGTGTTTCTGACGTGTTCCTGACGTGTTTCTGACTCTGACGTGTTTCTGACGTGTTCCTGACGTGTTCCTGACGTGTTTCTGACGTGTTCCTGACGTGTTCCTGACGTGTTCCTGACGTGTTCCTGACGTGTTTCTGCCGTGTTCCTGACGTGTTCCTGGCGTGTTCCTGACGTGTTCCTGACGTGTTCCTGACGTGTTCCTGACGTGTTTCTGCCGTGTTCCTGCCGTGTTCCTGACGTGTTCCTGACGTGTTCCTGACGTGTTCCTGACGTGTTCCTGACATGTTCCTGACGTGTTCCTGACGTGTTCCTGACGTGTTCCTGACGTGTTCCTGACGTGTTCCTGACGTGTTTCTGACGTGTTTCTGACGTGTTCCTGACGTGTTCCTGACGTGTTCCTGACGTGTTTCTGACGTGTTTCTGACGTGTTCCTGACGTGTTCCTGACGTGTTCCTGACGTGTTCCTGACGTGTTCCTGACGTGTTTCTGACGTGTTTCTGACGTGTTCCTGACGTGTTCCTGACGTGTTCCTGACGTGTTCCTGACGTGTTTCTGACGTGTTTCTGACGTGTTCCTGACGTGTTCCTGACGTGTTTCTGACGTGTTTCTGACTCTGACGTGTTCCTGACGTGTTCCTGACGTGTTCCTGACGTGTTCCTGACGTGTTCCTGACGTGTTTCTGACGTGTTTCTGACGTGTTTCTGACTCTGACGTGTTCCTGACGTGTTTCTGACGTGTTCCTGACGTGTTCCTGACGTGTTTCTGACGTGTTCCTGACGTGTTCCTGACGTGTTTCTGACGTGTTTCTGACTCTGACGTGTTCCTGACGTGTTCCTGACGTGTTTCTGACGTGTTTCTGACGTGTTCCTGACGTGTTTCTGACTCTGACGTGTTCCTGACGTGTTTCTGACGTGTTCCTGACGTGTTCCTGACGTGTTCCTGACGTGTTTCTGACGTGTTTCTGACTCTGACGTGTTCCTGACGTGTTCCTGACGTGTTTCTGACGTGTTTCTGACGTGTTTCTGACGTGTTCCTGACGTGTTTCTGACGTGTTCCTGACGTGTTCCTGACGTGTTCCTGACGTGTTCCTGACGTGTTCCTGACGTGTTCCTGACGTGTTCCTGACGTGTTTCTGACGTGTTCCTGACGTGTTTCTGACGTGTTCCTGACGTGTTTCTGACGTGTTCCTGACGTGTTCCTGACGTGTTCCTGACGTGTTTCTGACGTGTTCCTGACGTGTTCCTGACGTGTTCCTGACGTGTTCCTGACGTGTTCCTGACGTGTTTCTGACGTGTTCCTGACGTGTTCCTGACGTGTTCCTGACGTGTTCCTGACGTGTTTCTGACGTGTTCCTGACGTGTTCCTGACGTGTTCCTGACGTGTTCCTGACGTGTTTCTGACGTGTTCCTGACGTGTTCCTGACGTGTTTCTGACGTGTTCCTGACGTGTTTCTGACGTGTTTCTGACGTGTTTCTGACTCTGACGTGTTCCTGACGTGTTCCTGACGTGTTTCTGACGTGTTTCTGACGTGTTCCTGACGTGTTCCTGACGTGTTCCTGACGTGTTCCTGACGTGTTCCTGACGTGTTTCTGACGTGTTTCTGACGTGTTCCTGACGTGTTTCTGACGTGTTCCTGACGTGTTCCTGACGTGTTCCTGACGTGTTCCTGACGTGTTTCTGACGTGTTTCTGACGTGTTTCTGACGTGTTTCTGACGTGTTCCTGACGTGTTTCTGACGTGTTCCTGACGTGTTCCTGACGTGTTTCTGACGTGTTCCTGACGTGTTCCTGACGTGTTCCTGACGTGTTTCTGACGTGTTTCTGACGTGTTCCTGACGTGTTTCTGACGTGTTTCTGACGTGTTTCTGACTCTGACGTGTTCCTGACGTGTTCCTGACGTGTTCCTGACGTGTTTCTGACGTGTTTCTGACGTGTTCCTGACGTGTTCCTGACGTGTTCCTGACGTGTTCCTGACGTGTTCCTGACGTGTTTCTGACGTGTTTCTGACTCTGACGTGTTCCTGACGTGTTCCTGACGTGTTCCTGACGTGTTCCTGACGTGTTTCTGACGTGTTTCTGACGTGTTTCTGACGTGTTCCTGACGTGTTTCTGACGTGTTTCTGACGTGTTCCTGACGTGTTCCTGACGTGTTCCTGACGTGTTCCTGACGTGTTTCTGACGTGTTCCTGACGTGTTTCTGACGTGTTTCTGACGTGTTTCTGACTCTGACGTGTTCCTGACGTGTTCCTGACGTGTTCCTGACGTGTTCCTGACGTGTTCCTGATGTGTTTCTGACGTGTTCCTGACGTGTTTCTGACGTGTTTCTGACGTGTTCCTGACGTGTTTCTGACGTGTTCCTGACGTGTTCCTGACGTGTTCCTGACGTGTTCCTGACGTGTTTCTGACGTGTTTCTGACGTGTTCCTGACGTGTTCCTGACGTGTTCCTGACGTGTTTCTGACGTGTTCCTGACGTGTTCCTGACGTGTTTCTGACGTGTTTCTGACGTGTTTCTGACTCTGACGTGTTCCTGACGTGTTCCTGACGTGTTTCTGACGTGTTTCTGACTCTGACGTGTTCCTGACGTGTTCCTGACGTGTTTCTGACGTGTTTCTGACGTGTTCCTGACGTGTTCCTGACGTGTTCCTGACGTGTTCCTGACGTGTTTCTGACGTGTTTCTGACGTGTTCCTGACGTGTTTCTGACGTGTTCCTGACGTGTTTCTGACGTGTTCCTGACGTGTTCCTGACGTGTTCCTGACGTGTTCCTGACGTGTTTCTGACGTGTTTCTGACGTGTTCCTGACGTGTTTCTGACGTGTTTCTGACGTGTTTCTGACTCTGACGTGTTCCTGACGTGTTCCTGACGTGTTCCTGACGTGTTTCTGACGTGTTCCTGACGTGTTTCTGACGTGTTTCTGACGTGTTTCTGACGTGTTTCTGACGTGTTCCTGACGTGTTTCTGACGTGTTCCTGACGTGTTCCTGACGTGTTCCTGACGTGTTTCTGACTCTGACGTGTTCCTGACGTGTTCCTGACGTGTTCCTGACGTGTTCCTGACGTGTTTCTGACTCTGACGTGTTCCTGACGTGTTCCTGACGTGTTCCTGACGTGTTTCTGACGTGTTTCTGACTCTGACGTGTTTCTGACGTGTTTCTGACGTGTTCCTGACGTGTTTCTGACGTGTTCCTGACGTGTTCCTGACGTGTTCCTGACGTGTTTCTGACTCTGACGTGTTCCTGACGTGTTTCTGACGTGTTCCTGACGTGTTTCTGACGTGTTCCTGACGTGTTCCTGACGTGTTTCTGACTCTGACGTGTTCCTGACGTGTTCCTGACGTGTTCCTGACGTGTTTCTGACATGTTCCTGACGTGTTTCTGACGTAGGCGCTGTTCAAAAAAAGCATGTACCGGTATTTATGTTAATTAAAATTTTTAAAATCCTTTTGTGTTCCATATTTCTGTGTAAATATCTCAAGTTACAATGTGGACACCTGCGGTTTATATATGTACAAATCTTAATTTAAAACAAAAATGTGGTTGGTGCGGTTTATGGTCAGGTCTATAGTACAAAAGTACGTACAAACATGTTCAATAACCATGCAGCACACACTGTCCTTTCATTTCTGACAGTGTTCCACAAACTGTTCCAAAAGGGACCGGTGTGGCTGCAGGTTTTCTTTCCAACCAATGTGAGATCTATTCTTTTATGCTTGAAGTGTTCTTCATATTCTAGGCTTTTATATCTCTGGGTTTTAAGTTACTTACTGTGGGAACCGTCTCACCTCACCATTTGTTTCTCCATATGGTGTATACATCAAGTGTGGCTATAGGTTATAAAAGGCTGTAAACTAATTTGAGGTGTGACCCTTTCCTGGGGGTTATATACACAGGGTGCTGTAAACAGCTAATGCTACATTTACTGTGGGGTTGTGTTGTGACAGTTGTTGTCTGATTGGCTGACCTCACTATTGGACACTCTGCATAGTTAAACTATTCTCCTATAGGGTACCGGTTGGTGATGTCATAAATATTCAACAGTGTACTGTATTTAAAGACAGCCCCTTGTGGTGTTTGTGTGTGTGTGGGGGTGTGTGTGACCTGAACCCCATTGGGGGGGTTCTCTCCATGTCCCTCTTCATGGCCGACGTCTCTCTGCTAAGCTGCAACATGGATGCTGATGCCTGATGTCACCATCCTGCTATTTTTACATTAAAATGCTGAATAACCTCAATTTCGACTATGCCTTCCTTCAGACCTCCTTCTGACCCATTTTTTAAAACTGACACCAACCAAGAGCACACTTCACCTGACTGAAGAGTGAGATCTGGTGATTAAATGAGTGGAGTCTGGTGTGCTGCTGCTCGGATGGAACAAAAACCTGCAGCCACACCGGCTCTTTGTGGAACAGTTTGTGGAACACTGATTTATGTCGTTAATTATGTCTTTTTCATGGTGCTTTTGCAAGAAGATCGTATGGATAATAGCACTTAGTAAGTCCAGTTTATTTGTGAACAACTGTCTATTGACAAATGTGTAGGTTTTGTTTTATACTTTTCAGATCAGCAGCTTCCCGGACATCATTTAGTGATCACAGAAGTACTGCAGGAAACTACTCACTAGTCTTTTATTTTTATTTACTCTATTATTATTTAGCCTTTTATTTTAGTTTTATTTAGTCTTATTTTATTTAGCCTTTTATTTTTATTTGTGCAAGCGAGGGCCGATCATCGCCACTTGTGGCTATATTTATATATTTATAATATTAATAATTGTAATTGTTAACCATCGTAAACACCAAAAATGTGTATTGGGCAAGTGAGTAATCAATGAGGCGCATTTTCCTGTCCTCCTATTTTAACGAACTCCTCCTTGGGTTTTTGACCCAGACTCACCAGAATCGTGCTGTTTTGTAGTGGATTTTCTAAAAAGTTCACTGAGGCCGAGTTACGCAATTAAATGATTTTTATTCAAAAATAGTGCACGCAAATACAAATTACAAATATTATAGTATAGTGAGCTTGTATGAAACTTTTTAGAAGAATAGACGCCTGGAGACAGAATGACAAGGTCTGACCTTCTCTGACCCGGGAATGGAGAAAAATCAGCCCAGAACTCTTTTCCCCTACAGTTTTATCCCTCCAGCCCATCGTCACTCCAGGCCCATATTTGGAACAGCTTCTGGCTCCTCGCCTTTGGTTTCATAACTTGTTACTTAGTTATCAAAACATCTCTTAAACAGACCAGGTCGACTTGACATTTTGGCTATTTTAGACTGCCCTGTTTCCAGTAATTGTTATTGTTCTGGCCAGGTTCAGAAGAAGTCAGATCTCAGACTTCCTGTCTCCATAGTGATGATAAAACACATCTGGTGTACACAGAATTCCACAACTGGATCATCTAGACCAGTGGGACATTAAAAGTTGTTAAAAGCTTTTTAAAAGATCAAACGGTGTTTCCGTGACATCCATCCATGTTCTTCCTCTTATCCGGGGCCGGGTCACCGGGGCAACAGTCTAAACAGGGACTCCCAGACTTCCTTCACCCTGGACACTTCCTCCAGCTCCTCCGGGGGGACCCCAAGGCGTTCCCAGGCCAGCCGGGAGACATAGTCCCTCCAGTGTGTCCTGGGTCTTCCCCGGGGCCTCCTCCCGGTGGGACATGCCCGGAACACCTCCTGAGGGAGGCGTCCAGCAGGCATCCGGAACAGATGCCCGAGAAGCAGCGGCTCTACTCCGAGCTCCTCCCATGTGACTGAGCTCCTCACCCTATCTCTAAGGGAGCGTCCAGCCACTCTGTGGAGGAAACTCATTTCGGCCGCTTGTATCGGCGATCTCGTCCTTTCGGTCATTACCCAGAGCTCATCGACGGTAAATCGAGAGCTTCGCCTTTCGGCTCAGCTCCCTCTTCACCACAACGGTCCGGTACAACGACCGCATCACTGCCGACGCTGCACCGATCCACCTGTCAATCTCACGCTCCATCCTCCCCTCACTCGAGAACAAGACCCCGACATACTTGAACTTCTCCACTTGAGGCACTTGAGGTTTCCGTGACAACGCCACAAATTTCGGGTTCGTTTTTGCGGCTCGCCATCAAATTTCGATGAGCGATAATTCGCACATACTTTGGCCGATTTCACTCAAACTTTAGTTGTTGGTGTACACCCCGGCCCTGAACAGGTTGATATGAGAAAATCTAAAATGGGCACTATAGCGCCACCTAGGGAGATTGCATGGAAGTGCAAAATTTTATTTTGTCGTAGACATACCAAATTTGGTACACACATTTGTGACAGGGTCTCGATAAAAAAACTCAGTGATGCCCCCGCGCCATCTCCCATCGTGTTGCCATGGCAACAGGCCGAACATCTGTCCTTGTCATTAGGATTCTCTGCAAAAACTTTGTCGTAGCCAAACAAAATTTGGTACACAGATGCATCATGGGAAGAGGAACAAAAAAGTATATTACACCATTGCTAGGCAACCAACCAGCCATATTGGATAGACCATGTGACCTGGTGTCAAAGGCGCCATTTCCTGTCAAACTTCAACAAGCGATAATTCGCACATACTTTGGCCGATTTCACTCAAACTTTAATCGTTGGTGAACACCCCGGTCCTACACAGATTGATATAAGAAAATCTAAAATGGCCATAATAGCGCCCCCTAGGGAGATTGCATGGAACAGAAAAATTTTACTTTGCCGTAGACACAACAAATTTGGACCACACATTCATGACATGGTCTCGATCAAAACACAGTGACACCCCCACTCCATCTCACATCATGTTGCCATGGTAACAGGCCAAACATCGGTCCCTGCCATTAGGATGTCCGGCAAAACCTTTGGTGTAGCCACACCTAATTTGGTACACTGATGCATCATGGGAATAGGAATAAAAAAAATATTACGCTGTTGCTAGGCAACCAACCATATTGGGTAGAACATGTGACCTGGTGTTGAAGGAGCCATTTTCTGTCCTCATATTTTTATTTATTCAATTTATTTATTAATGTTTGCACATTTAAAAGAACAAAAATACACACAAAAGAAAAAAAAATAACAGAACAGTGCAGGAAAGGCTTATGAGTGACCCTCCTCTTCAAATAATTGAAATTAAAAGGCAAAACAAACAACCCCTCCCCACCTCAACCCCAGGCATTCAACACAAATGCATCCAGATAACACACAAACTCACACATGCATGCAGCTAGAAAAAAGGGGAGGAAAATGGGGCGTTAGCGCCACCCCCCTATTCTAACCACTTTTTTCAAGGTTCAGGTACTTCCCACTGATGAAAACTCATGAAATTTTGCACAAAATTCAAGAATGCCAAAAAGGGAATTTACAAATAATCTGTATTAAAAAATCTTAAAAAATGGCTCGACCTGGAAAATCAAAATACATTGCGCCTATGGCTATTCCCAAAAAATGAACTTTGTCTTAGACAAATAAAATTCGGGTGGTGGATAGGTCATGTCGTTACGAACCAAAAAATATATTACGCCGTTGCTAGGTGACCAACAGGAAGTCGGCCATATTGGCCCGATCACGTGACCCAGAGTCGAAGACGCATTTTCCTGTCCTCGTATTTTAACCAACTCCTCCTAGGGTTTTTGATCCAGACTCACCAGAATCGTGCTGTATCATCTAGACAAGTGGGACATTAAAAGTTATTAAAAGTGTTCTAAAGGAGCGAACGGCAGGCACGGACTGGAGGGTCTGGCATTTGGGCACATGCCAGAAGGGCCACGCCCCCGATAATGCCCACAGGGGCCTCGAAACCGCATTGCCACGGCCAACCCTTTAGATATTCGGTCGTTACGTGCCTCCATTGTCTTAAAAACTTCATCTCATTGTTAAAACAGAAAGGACCCATTCGCTCTTTATACCCCGTACACCTACAGATATACGACCGTGACGGTGGCACCGTGATGACGTGTTTAAGGTTTTACGTTATTTTATTTTGCCGGGATATTTCTTCCTACGATGTTAAAAATGTGCACAGTTTGAAATAAAACAAATATATCTGTATTTTGTATTTGTTTGCGACAACTAAAGTAAAGCAATGCCTTATGGGAAATTCCCACGGCCGGAGAACTGACCAATCACGGCACTAGTTGCTGCCAAGAATCGGTAGCACTGTAGCATATGAAGTGGAAAACACTTTATATGAAGACAATAGTAAACCTTTTGGAGGAAGTTAGTACAACACAACATTATTCACTTTCATGAGAAATAGAACAGTGAAGATTGTGGTCGTGTGGTCAAGTTAGTCAAAGCAGAAGAGACAGACGGACGGATACTTCGCATTATAGTTTAGTCAAATGAATCGAGGAGGACAAGGGGGAGCGATCGGGTTACGGAGAACAGCATTTATTAACGGCATGAAGGTAAGACACTTTGTTTTTAATTATGGCTGGGTTGAGCATTGATTTCCATGATTTTAATGCAGTTACGTTTAACCCACTGTTTTGGTATTTTATTTTGCGCATGTTGTAGTTGTGGACGATTGATGGGTTAATCAGAGCGTAATGTATGGTATTGCGCGTGTCCATGAGAATATAAACAAAAAAGTATATTACACCATTGCTAGGCAACCAACCAGCCATATTGGATAGACCATGTGACCTGGTGGCGAAGGCGCCATTTCCTGTCAAACTTCCACGAATGATAATGCGCTCATACTTTGGCCGATTTCACTCAAACTTTAATCGTTGGTGGACACCCCGGCCCTACACAGATTGATATAAGAAAATCTAAAATGGCCATAATAGCGCCCCCTAGGGAGATTGCATGGAACAGAAAAATTTTACTTTGCCGTAGACACACCAAATTTGGATCACACATTTGTGACATGGTCTCGATCAAAAAACACAGTGACACCCCCACTCCATCTCGCATCATGTTGCCATGGTAACAGGCCAAACATCTGTCGGATGCCCGGCAAAAACTTTTGTGTAGCCACACCTAATTTAGTACATATTTGGTTTAAGGGAATAGGAAAATGGCGCGTTAGCGCCACCCCCCTGCGAGTGCAAGCGAGGGCTGATCATCGCCGCTTGCGGCTATATTTCTTATTAGGCCCGAGCGCTAAAGCGTAGGGCCTATTGTAACCAGCGTGCGCAAAACAGAGCGCAAATTTGAATGCTCAAATTTGGTACATAGCATCTTTGGACTGAGCCTCATCAGAAATATCCCTTGATTTTTTTATATCTCTTATCGTTTTGTCGTGACAGCCAATCAAACGTGTCGTAAAAGTCGCCATACAGGAAGTGAGCTCATATCACAGGAACCGTTCATAGGATTATTTTCAAACTTTTCACAGATGTCCTTCCCAGGATTCCCCACAAAAAATTACAGGGCCCCAGCTCAAACCCTCTAGCGCCACCAACAGGTCAAAATTTGAGGGACATTTCTGCTTGTAATGTAGCGTTTGATTGGCTGTCATGACAAAACGATAAGAGATATCAAAAATCCGGGCAAGTTACTGATTAGGTTCAGTCCAAAGATGCTATGTACCAAATTTGAGCAAAATTGGTCCAAAATTGAGGGAAGAGAAGCATTTTCAGTTTTTTTCATAAAATTCAAAATGGCGGAAAATCTACCCTGGCGGAAAATGACGTCATAGGGTGCGTTAGATTCGGCCCAAGGAGTCCAGGGACGCCAAGTCCGTAAGTCCGATTTTCAAAAACTTGGTATCCCTGGGATCCTCGGGCGAAGACTGAGCCAACGCACGTCATCAAATTAGGCTGGGTCACTGCTTGGCCCCACATTGCTGCTTGCAGCTATATTTACATCTAAAATTGGTCAAAAAATATTATGCTATTGAACATTATTAATTAACTTTACCATGTTATCGGTTCCTACAAGACTCATTCTGCTTTTAGATTAGACCGGATGTCCACAGTTATAATTTCATGTGATTATCCTATGTTTTTGTAAATGAGAATAAAGTAGCATGACAGTTGTTTGCTGTAAGAGCAGAATTTGATTTGAATGTACCTACATTCTATGTGGGGACACTGTTGGGTCAATTTATAGAATTTAAAATCTAAATTTGACTTACAATTAGTTTGTAAAGCTCATAAGATTTTAATATTTTAGTAGTTTCTTTTCAGTTTTGTATATCTTTTATTTTTCAGGTGGGCCAAAGCATGAAGACCTTGCTTAAGGACACTGGGGAGAGAAAAAACTGCTTGCAAAATTTCTACATTGCCTTGGATCAAAAAGTTATTCCCTGTTTAATGCAGACTAGAGTTGCTGCATTCGACGAGCTCGTCAGAACCCACTTTCTGTTTGCTGTGTTGTACGAGGAGGCTCTGCACAACTTCTTTACATTCATCCAGACCACTGTACAGCATCGACAGCGGCAACGTCAAGGAGAGTCCCCGAGTCAAAGAAATCAGAGCTAAACTTCTTCATAGTGAACTTTAAGGAGCTCGTCATTGCATAGACACATCCCTGCATACCAGTGTTACATTTGCAAAGTACACCACACTAGTTGTTCTTTGTTGTTTAGGCATTTGACATTTCATCATGGTTTGTACCCAGGAAGGTCTTTGGGTATAAATATTGCTTTTATTAATTTTGTAACACTAACTCTAGTGTAAAATCCTTCAGCACTTATCAGTGTTAATTTAGGGCCTGTCCCCACGACAAAGTTTTTTTGAGGAAACGGGGAAGTTTGTGTGCGTTTGGGCCTGTCGTCCAGACAGCGCCGGCGTTTTTGGGGGTGAGAACGGTGTTTTTCAAAAACGGGTTCCAGAGTGGAGAAGTCGGAGAACGCCGGGGGTCGTGTTGCCGTGTGGGCGGCGAAAAACGCGACTGTTGGGGAAATGATTACGTCGCGCTGCCGTAATCATCACTTGACCGGTGACCAGAAGGTAACCCTGCGCCTTCTGCAGGTAACGACCAGATAACAGCAACTATGGCGGACAATGGACTTGAGTATATTTTACAGACATTTGGAAGTTTATTTGCACTGCTGCATCAAACTCTGTTTATCTGCAATGCATTGCGACAACAGCGGAGATACATGCACAATTACGCACGTCGGATTCTTTTCACCCCGCTGCCGCGGCCGAGAACAACAAGAAGGGCCACCCGAAGAAGGTTTTGGGTGAGACCTGACAATGTTTGGGAGCGATCGATGGGACCCATGTTGAAATCAAGCAGCCATCCACCAACGCCATGGCCTTCATCAACAGAAAGGGCAAACATCCCCTCAACATACAAGCGGTGTGTGACTACAGGTACCGGTTTATGGACGTTACTGTGAAGTGGCCTGGCAGTACGCACGACACACGAGTGTTTGCCAATTCAAAGCTAAACACGTATTTTAAAACTGGAAAAATCCCGTCAATGAAAAGGCAGATAGTGGACAATGAGGAGCCCATACCAGTTTGAGTGTGTTGTGTGCTGTAAATAAAGAAATAGAACAACCATTTCTTGCCTTTTTTACTGAATGAAAATTTACCTTTTACAAACAGGCACATGCAGTATCACACACAAAAATATATGAAAGCATTTCTGTTTTCTTTACACAAATTCACACAAATATATAGCTGCCCGTTGGTGATGGTCCCGGTTGTATATTCTCGCCGAAAAGCCAACATAATGTCCGAGTATGTTTAACATTCCCGTAGTAAGATCCAAACAAGCATTTTGCCTAAATAACACGAGCAAGGTTAACGAGAGTTCTACTTGTTAATGTCTGTCTAATAAAACGATAGCAAGTAATGCTAACTATCGATTTATAGGCAAAAACTCTGCTCACGCAGCTCCTTTGTTCTGTGGCGTCTGTCTGTGTTAGGGGCGGTCAGCATTTTCACATTACCGGAGTGAGTCGCTGCTACATTGGTGGAGCAGGGGGACAAAATAAATGTGCGTTTGTTGACGGTCCCTAAAGTACACGTGTTTGCTTGTTTATGAAAGAGAAAGGACTTTATGCACATGTGCTCTTTGTAGTCTTGCGTTTCCGGCGGCTCTGGCTCTTTCCGGTTTACAGCGCCACTTATCGGTGTGACATATGTACTACATCGTTTTCACTCAGCGCTCCGTGCTCATCTTGACGCGAATGTTTTCTGATCCAACACGTGTGTGGACGACACTTTTTTTCACCCCGGGTAAAAAAAAAAACAGGAACGTTGTCGTGGGGACAGGGCCTTAGTGAAACTAAACACCAATGTAGACATATAGGTACACTAGTGAGTGTTGTTTTTTGACACCATGTGTTAAAAACACTAGGTCAGTGTAAAATATTTTACACTTTCAAAAGTGTAAATTTAACACTGAAAAATTTAACACTTAACTCAATGCGTGAAAAGTCCCTCAGTCGTCCAGGTAGAATCCATGATAAAAGGAGAAATTCAATTTGTCAACTGGACAAAGTTTGTTTGGTCGAAAACGTTTCTCCGCTCATCCAAGAGGCTTCGTCAGTTCTGGCCCTCATGCTGGTTAGACCCTGTTTATATCTCGCTGCAGGGAGGAGCTCACTACACTGAAAAAAGCTCTGAAAACCATCCCAGCTCCTCTGTCTCTTTTGTTTTACGATTTCCTCTGGCGTCTAGTTAATACTAGACGCCAGAGGAATTCTATCAGCCCTCGGCGGCGCTCACTACACTGAAATAGCTCTGAAACTATCAACTAATCTGTCTCTTTGTATTTCAAATTTCTCTGGCGTCCAATTCCCTATTCAAGACAACGACCCTCTCCATCCCTCTGCAATGGCTTGTCTGTCCTAATGATTCTTTGTTTGAGAATCGAATTATAAATGGGAGACAAGTTGTGTCTAACTCCCCCATTTCTGTTTAACGACGGATTCTCTTTTTTGATTTTGACAAAAATAGCCTCTTTAACTCCCCTCTCAAACCAGTTCTTTTCCCTGGCTAAGATCTGAACCTCACTGTCCTCAAATGAATGGCCCGTGGCTTCTAGGTGAAGATGTACAGCAGATGACGGTCCACTCTGGCACGCCCGCCTGTGTTGGTACATCCTCTTGTGAAGTGGCTGTTTGGTTTCTCCAGTGTAGCGCTCACTGCAGTCTTCACTACACTGAATGGAGTAGACCACATTGCTTTGTTTGTGGCTCGGTGTTCTGTCCTTTGGGTGGACCAGTTTTTGTCTTAAAGTGTTTGTGGGTTTGAAATAAACTGGGATTTCATATTGTCTGAAAATCCTCTGTAGTTTTTCCGACACGCCGGCCAGGTACGGAATCGCTACCCCTTTCCTCCTGGGTTCGGATTCTCTGTTGTCTTGTTTATTGTCCTTGTCTCTCTTGGTTTTGTTGACAGCCCATTTAGGATATCCACAAACAGAGAGGGCTTCCTGCACATGTTGTTCTTCTTTCTCCTTACCCTCTGTGCTTGTGGGAACCACTTGGGCCCTGTGTTGTAATGTCCGAATAACTCCCAGTTTGTGCTGCAGTGGGTGGTGTGAATCAAAAAGCAGGTATTGGTCTGTGTGTGTGGGCTTCCTGAAGACTTCTACTTGGAGTCCCCGGTCTCCTCCTATCGTTACTGCACAATCTAAGAATGCCAATGTGTTATCCTTGGCATCTTCACGGGTG
>JAVJIX010000483.1:32500-98515 GCA_036785185.1 Paratrypauchen microcephalus
TTTTTGTTTATTTTAGTTTTTAAAATATGTTTTCTAGTTCTAATACCCATAAGAATTGCATTAAGCCAGTTAATAAAAAGTGATGTAGTTGATGATTTAATTTAATTTAAGTTTAAATAAGTTTAAGTAAGTTTAATTTAAGTTTAATTGCTGCAACCACCCCAGTCCTAATGTTTGTCTGTTTTTTTTGTCTGAAGCAAATGTAAATCCTGATCACTTTATTTAGATACCCCCATGACCCAGAAATGGAAAAGCAGAAGACGGATGGATGGATGGATGTGTAATTTTTGTACTTATATGGTATAAACTAATGATCAAGTGGTCAAACTAATAATAACTACTAATATTGACTAAAATGTTAAAAAATAATACAATTTCTCATTCTCATTCTTTATTATATGTTTTTTGAATGAATACAGTGTTCAGATAAAGAAATATTAAGTTGAAGCCCAAAGTGTATTTAAGCTCTGACTTATGAGTTTAGATCAATGCACAAAAATACAGTCACAATAATAAGAATCATGAAATTCAGTTAAACATTATGATCAAAAATGTGGATTGATCTGATTATTTCAGTATATAGTAGATTATTTCAAAATTTCATATCTTGGCTCACGTTGTGAAAATTCTGTCTCTTCCTCCACAGAGGATACTTTATTTACCGGTACTTCTCACACAGCGTAGATTGTCTGCTCATATTTCATGTTAATGCAATGTATTTTTCTTTCTTCCACAACAGCTAACTGCTAAAGCTTTACAACATTTATCCTCTAAAACAATCTGTATATAATCTGAATTATTGTGATCATTAAGATGTTGGTAAATCTACATTTTTTTATTTTTTCACACACCTGAGTTCAACCCCAGACCTCTCATAAAAACACGACGTGCATCTTCTGTCAGTGTGTTTAGTATGAAATATAGTGCTCTGTAGGCTGTAAAAGCCGAAAGACCCATTGTAACTGGTGTTCCAACAAAAGGAATAAACCTGACCCCTTCCTCTAAAGCTACTGCTGTAATGTGAGTGGCAGACGTGGACAGCACTCTTAGCAACAACTCTTTGGTTGCTTCACCTGCTGATGCCAGAGGAGATTTTAACTCTTTTCTGAGATCATCTACAGACACCCCACTAACATCAGAAAGTTTCTGCAAAGAATTACGAGTAAGACCCAGTGAATCCAGACATCTTACAGTAAAATTAAATATCATGGTTACATCAAGGCACTCAGAAAAACCAGGCACAGCTGCTCCAAATGCAGACCCTAAAGTGAGCCATGTTATTCTGCTCCCTAAAGTTTTTTTTTTCTGATCAATGACTTCTGTATTGATGACTGGCAGAGCGAGGAGCAGTGCATCTCGCTGGTGTTGAGGAAGTTCTTTCTCTAAGATATTCCACAGCAGTTTGAATTCGTACAAGTGAAGTCTGAGACTGGACACCAGGAAGACTCTTGGAGACTAGTTTCTGAAGCTCTGCATCATAATAAAACAGAACATGGATGAGCATGTAGAGTAGACCGAAACAAACAAAGACACATACCTTTAGTGCAGTTATCCCTGATGGTTTTAAGGAGATCCTCCACATTTAGGTCTGGGTCATTCTCCTTCTCATCTCGAATGTTGTGATCGATCTTGGATCGAACAAAGTAGAACTTTTTATTCATCCTCAGAATTTCTTGTGCCAGTTTTGCATCACTTTCTCTGAAACGATCATTGGAAACGATGATGAAGAAGTCGTACTTCTCAAACCCCACATGCTGCAGGTATTTGTCAGCTGTAAACTTAGTGGTACCAATCCCGGGCAGATCCCATATTTTAATCTTCGGGTTTTGTGGGTGGGGGTACTCTGTGGGCTCCATCGTGGTCTCCACTACACCTGTAGGTGCTGCTTCTGGTGTTTTGTTTTTTACTCCTCTCAGAGCATTCACCAGAGAAGACTTACCAGAGCCAGACTCTCCAGTGATTGCAATGGTCAGAGGAAGATCGTTTAGCTTTTCTAAATAGCTCAGAGCCGTTTTAGCTGCTAGAGCCTGGTCATTGTTTTGAAGAGCAGTTTCAAATTCTTTTTTCATCTGTTCACCCATGCCTGCCCCTGGAAAAAGAAATGACAATAAACAATTATAATGAGTTATATGATTATAATTGAAGATCATTTTACTGTTCTCAGCACCATCTGCCTGGTCTTCACGCTCCATGTTTGACTTGTGACTGGGGCAGCTCTGGGTTCTGTGTTCTTCTTCACCTGCTGCACTTGTGACCACGAGACTGTCAAAGATATGACATTTCAAATAAATGAATAAATAAATAAATAGCCACCATAGCCTTTTTAAAATTTTCTTGAATAACAAAGGGTGCTTACTGAAAAAAGTGTTCAGAGTAATTTTATAAAAATTGAGTGTTTATTAAATGTAAGCCCCCCCCCCTTTTTGTTTTTGTTGGATACACTGTACTGAGCGTATTCAAAAACCAAAACAAAAATATAGCTGCAAGCAGCAATGTGGGGCCAAGCACCGAAGGTGCATGTAGGCCTCAGCATGTGAGCCGCATGCAGGGTCTGACAGGGTCTGACAGGGTCTGACAGGGTCTGACAGAGTCTGACAGGGTCTGACAGGGTCTGACAGGGTCTGACAGGGTCTAACAGGGTCTGACAGGGTCTAACAGAGTCTGACAGGGTCTAACAGGGTCTGACAGGGTCTAACAGGGTCTGACAGGGTCTGACAGGGTCTAACAGGGTCTGACAGGGTCTGACAGGGTCTAACAGGGTCTGACAGGGTCTGACAGGGTCTAACAGGGTCTGACAGGGTCTGACAGGGTCTAACAGAGTTTAACAGGGTCTAACAAGGTTTAACAGATCAAAGACACATCAAAGACAGATCGGTTGCTAGGTGCGTTGCTAGGCAATTCTGCAACTTTGACCTGCTGGTGGCGCTAGAGGGTTGGGGGTGGGGGCCTATAAATCGCTGTGGGTAATGAGGAGACTGGCTGGAATGTGCATGCAAAATTTTACAACTTTTTACCAGACGGTTCTAGGGGCTGCCATAGACTCCCAGAGGCGGAAGAATAACGTATAATAATAATAAGAAGAAGAATCAATAGAAACACTATAGGTGCCTTGCAGCTTAGCGCTGCTTGGCCCCAATAATAATAATAATAAATATAGCTGCAAGCAGCAATGCCCACGCCAAGCACCGTTTGACAGGACCTAAAACATCTCAAACATCTAAAACAACAGAGCAAGAGATTTTTGATATTTGTAAATAAAAATTGAAAATTCTTATTTTATAATTGAAGATTCCTTCAAATCAATAGTGCCAAGAGATGTTTACAGGATATAATAATATCTTTTCATATAAAACAGAACTTTGTCACTTCACAACAATATTGAGGCTCAGAGTACACACACATATATATATATATACACACACACACACAAGCCCATGCATAAACCCTTACACACACACAGCTATACCCACACAAGGTTTGACAGGGTCTAACAGAGTCTGACAGGGTTTGACAGGGTCAGGGTCTAACCCTGTCAGAACAGACACATCAAAGACAGATCAAAGGTTGCTAGGTGCGTTGCTAGGCAAATTTCTGCAACTTTGACCTGCTGGTGCCACTAGACGGTTGGGGCTGGAGACCTATAAATTGCTGTGGGTAATGAGGAGACTGGCTGGAATGTGCATGCCAAATTTCACAACTTTTTACCAGACGGTTCTAGGGGCTGCCATAGACTCCCATTGAATAAAAAATATAAAATAATAATAAGAATCAGGAGACCAGAACATCAAAGGAAAGATCAAAGGGTTGCTAGGCAATGTCGCTAGGCAACGCAGAGCAAACACTATTTTTTTTTTATTATTTATCTTTTAATATTACAAGGTACACAATAATACACACTTCAGGTACATAATAGTACATATTCTATCACCACAACAACATTCACAAAGCACTCAGAAGACACATCGGGGGATGCGGGTACGGGAACAAACACCACTGGGCACAAGGGCCAAGAGAAACAGGGGGAATGTAGAGGACCAAAGGGATTGTCCCAGGTGAAGAAAGGGGCCTGGGGGAGAGCAAAGATGATGCAGTGCAAACACATTTTTGTGTTTCCTCTGCCATCGGATCGCCAGTCTCTTTATCCGGGCTTTCGCCCGTCCCACCAGTCTATCAGAGAATCATACACTCCAATTTCAGTATCGAAACAGTCGTATAACCTCTCCATTTTCCAAATGAAGCTGGGATCGTCCAGGGGACCCATCAGACGCGCCCCGGAGTCTCGGCGCACTCAGAGGACGTCCGGAGCCTCTTAACGCTTTGTCTAACACCATCAAGGTCCGCTTCAACATCGCCACTGCAGAAGTCCATCTGCTCTCCCACCGCGCCCGCACACGTGGTAGCGGGCCCAGAGGGGCACGCAGAGGCCGGACCACACGGGCCCGGAGCGGAGACCATATCACACGGGGCCGGAGCAAACGAGGGCCGGAGGGACTCGTCCCCCATGGTCCGAGATCTGAGCTTCGCCCCGTTCGTCTTCCGGGTGCGGCCAGACCCGGGGGCCCGGACCCCAGGCCGCGCCGCTCCCCCCGCTCCGGGGGTGAGGCGCTGGACCGCAGCAGCACCAGTAGCAGCATTCGGTTCAGCTCCCACCGCCACGGCTACAGGGTGGAGGCCCCCCTCAGCCTCACCACCTTGCGAAGAGGAGGCGCGTGGAGGCAGCCCCTCATCCCTCGCCGTCACGAGTGCCTGTGCACTCTGAATCACAGCATCCTGGACAGGCTCACCATCCCGACTCGAGGCGACGGGGGAGGGGGCGGGTCCAGCCCCAGCTGCAGGGCCGCCACCATCACCTCCCGCGCTCCGCTCCCCTTGGCCAGAGTCACGGCGGCCCGAGCACTCGGCCCTGGGCCCCGCGCACTCTCGGGCATAATGCCCCTGACCCCCACACTTCCTACACAGGAAGCCAGGGCACTCACGCAACACATGGCCCGGCTGGAGACATCCTCTGCACAGCTTCACCTGATTGTCGTGTATGACTCTAAAGTACGTGGGCCCCTCCTCAGTGTCGAACCTGACAGAATACGGCAGAGACCTGACAGCGGCAGTGAAACGCACCCTCACAAACCTGGTGCCGTCCGCGATGCCAGTCCCCGGCCACACTTTCCTCCGTATCCCGGAAACAGCAGAGACTCGCCAGGAGTTGAGCTTCTGCACGATTTCCTCATCCCGGACGTACGCCGGCAGGCCCAAGAAGGAGACCACCATCTCGTCCTTGCCGATGGCTCGCCCATGGACCCTGGTGTCGCCGATCCGGAACCCATCCAGCAGCTTTTCCCTGGCTGCCTGGGACGCCACCGTTATCTCGTACTTATCCTTGGTCACCATGCGGCAGGCGAGCACAGACCCACAGATCTCCTGCGCGGTCTTCAGCAAGGCCATAGGGGACAGGCCGGCTCCACCCAGCAGGTCCAGAAGGACCGTCAGATCTTTACGGTATTCCACACCCATATTCTCCCTCGCACCGCCACCATTTTTCCTGGTACGATCCTCATTCTTACCACCCGCGTCCTCAGGCGGCTTCGCCGCCGGGCCTTGGGGCCCTGCGGGGGTTGTCATTGCGCTGCCCGCCCGGGGGGGAGCAGAGCTCGCGGAACACGGTGAAACCGCCACCCCCACAGCCGGGGCGCTGGGAGGAGGTGAGCCAACAACCGAAAGGAGCTGAGAAGCCAAAATTGTCCAAAAAGTTCAAAGAAGGAAACGAAAAAAACACCAAACTAGGCCCGCTCCGGCGGAGCGCGCCGTATGTACGTGTGCTCGCTTTGAGGAGAGAGAAAGAGCCTGACAGGATCTAACAGAGTTTAACAGGGTCTAACAAGGTTTATCAGATCAAGAGCAAACACTATAGGGTGCCTCGCACCTTCGGTGCTTGTCCCCTAAAAAACTATATCCACTGTATGGTGCACCCCTCCTTGAACCGCCACCTTAACATGGTGGAGGGATTTGAGTGCCCAAATGATCCCAGGAGCCATGTTGTTGTGGGCTTCATGCCCCTGGTAGAGTCACCCAAGGCAAACAGGTCCTTCCAAAAGGTGGGGGCATGCTGTGTGAGTAAAAATAAACTGAAACACTCTGCTCAGCTCTTTGGCACAATTATATTAAGTATTATTCCATGTACCTTTTGCATCTTGGATACCTGGATTGTATATGGATATAGCTATTCACCTAAAACATATCAGCGTCTCTCTACACACAGAACTGCCTCCAGACAAAACACTACACAAAAGAACACGTTACAACAGTAGAATATATAATCCGGCTGCTGCACTTCCACACATTTTCAGCATATTATAAATCATACTCATTTTACTGCTTCTTTTGTTGTATTGTTTTGTAACCAATGAAACCGTTCTCTTCTTTATAAATTGACATAATTGCATGAGTTGATTTTTGATCATTGTTGTGACCTGTGCAGTTCCCCTCATTGCCACAAGAGTGGTTGTGTTTGTTAATGTCAACTTCTCTTTGGGTTAATGATTAACCTCTTACGCTGTGGACGGCCCGTGCACGGTCCCGTTCACGTTTTTTTTCTTTCCATATAAGAGCACACATTCCCGATCATGTACCATGACACTCTACACATCAAATGAAACCTTACAGTCTCCTCTTTTTCACTATGCAATTCATTTCCCGGCACAACAATCAGATCCAATACGATCGCGAAAGTCTTCCCAACTTACATAAGCGCCGGTGTTTTTTTCCCACTTCTTTAGCCTAAATCAAGCAAAATATAACTTTCCTCACTAAAACTGCGCGTGCAGCAGCTAAACAAAAGGGTAAACTTCAGATTGACAGTTAAATTTGCCATAAAGGAGCGGTCTGGGCTGGGCGAGAGCTGTAATAGTCCAATCAAGTGTGGCGCACCGCTAACTATCAGCTAAGAGTTCCGCCCTTGCTGAGTCAACAAGTTAGGTTACACAGGATGATTGACAGTTCAGGCGAACAGCCAATGAGGAGCTGAACAGGGAGACATATAGTTTGTTAGGCCTTTCACAACAAGCTCCACGTGAAACAGCTGCGTAACGCGAAGCTGCGGTCCGTGCGGAAACTGTGCGTAATTTACACACAGTTTACGCGCAGCCATGCGTCTTGCGCCTTTGCTGTTGATTTGAGTTTCCTTGATTGAAAATATGGCTAAAAGGACTGGAAAGAGAAAATATTTAAGTTTGGAGGCTGCAGATTTCAGCTCTGGAGCAGGTGGAGAATCAGGAAACATATGGACTGTGGAGGAGTTGTTTATGAAGGATGTACTTCTGGGTGTGTAAGTATCATTTTATTATGTATTTGATGTAGTATTTGAATAAAAATAAAACAATAAACATTAGATTTTTTTTCTGCATTTAGATCACTTTTTGTAAAATAGACCTACTATTATTTATTGGGTGTTTAGATAAAATAAATAAGAAAAATAAATAAGAATAGATTTTTTAGATTTAGATTTTTGTCTTAGGTAGTTTTTGTTTTGTCTTTATTGTATTTTGTACACTGTTTTTGCACTACTTTGGCCAGAGAGAAACAAAATTTCGATTCACTATGTTGAACACATATGGGAGAATTGACAATAAAGCTGACTTTGATCTTTGAAAATAACATTTTAGAAAGCATATTTTGAGCTTATTTCCTATTATATTTTTGTGTTTTTCTTACTAGTGTCATCACTGTGTACCTACTGGCCCGGGGAGGTGTGTGAAGAGGAGGAGGGGGGAGTCTGCAGAGGGGGTGGGGGACGAGTCAAACCTGTTGAAGTTTAATTCGTCCGCTCAGCGCTGATCAACATCAGCTGTCCCTCTGCCAAATCCAGACATGTTCCTCAGTCCTCTCCACACAGAAGCTGATGTAGTCCGTGATGCAGTCACATTAAACTCAGGTGGTTAAGTGGTTAAACTCAGGCAAATACATGTACTTTGATATTTTATAACTGTATTGAAATCAATTTATTCAAAAGCACTATGTGTGTGTACTTTGATATAGCCATGTACCATTTATGAAAACATGTTCTGTAATGTTCTGTAATGAGTTGTGTAATTGTGCTAAATTGTCAGAATGTCAAGAGTACACAAGTCACTCTCTTTTACTGTGCAGAAGGAGGCGGGGTAAGGATGAATCAACTGAATCATGACCCGTTGTCTGCTTGAGCTGAAATAAAGAGACCTTTTTGTGAATTTTCACCCAGTGTCCTGACAAAGCTGACAGGCACTAGATGGTGTAATTGTTCAATGTAATCTGTGGTGGCCTCTGCTCTCCTCTACGCTGTCGTCTGCTGGGCCCCGAGCAGCACAGAACGGGACAGAAGAGACTTAATAAGCTGGTCAAGAGGGCCAGCTCTGTCCTGGGCTGTCCTCTGGACTCTGTAGAGGAGGTGCTGAGAGGAGGTACTGGACAAACACCTCCCACCCTCTGCACCGGACTGTAGAGGAGCTGAGCAGCTCCTTCAGCAGCCGACTGAGGCACCCCCAGTGCAAGAAGGAGCCGCAGATCCTTCATCCCCACCAACATCAGACTGTAGAATTCTAATATATAGGCCAGACGGGAAATATCCTCCTTTCCATGTTGATGCTTGTATTGTTATTATTATTATTATTATTATTAGGCCCGAGCGCTAAAGCGTAGGGCCTTTTGTTACTGTTACTGCACCAGCGTGCACAAAACAAAGCGCGAAGCGCTTTGTTTTGTGCACGCAGCAGAGCGCGAAGCGCTCTCCCCTTTTTAAGCACCTAGCACTCATGTCAACGACTGGTGCCCGCTGACTTGGCACGGTGGCATCGCCCGTGGCCGCGATAGCGGCCAAATTGTAATTGTTCACCCCAAAACATTCTCGGCCGACCAGCGTGCGCAAAACAAAGCGCGAAGCGCTTTGTTTTGTGCACGCAGCAGAGCGCGAAGCGCTCTCCCCTTTTTAAGCACCTAGCCCTCATGTCAACGACTGGTGCCCGCTGACCTGGCACGGTGGCACCGCCCGTGGCGGCAAAATTGTAATTGTTTTGTGGGCACACATGACATCGTGCACGCAGTGCACGATGTCATGTGTGCCCACAAAACCAGAGCGCGAAGCGCTCTCCCTTTTCCAAACACTCAATGCCACACTATAGTGACACTCATAGGATTCAATAGCACAGACTGGCACTGCCCATTGCCGCGAAAGCGGCATAATTGTAATCGTTACCCATCGTAAACGTCAAAAATGTGTATTGGGCAAGTGAGTAATCGATGAGGTCAATGACGAGCGCAACGCGCTCGTCATTGACAATGGACCCCACGGGTGCGTTACTGGACGCGAGCCCTTTCCATTGATATATATATTGCCACCATAGGTGGCACCATATTGTTATTGTTCTGGTTTTTCTTATTATTATTTATTCTTATTTATTCTTATTATTTTTCTAACCTCCTTTTTGCAGGTTTCGGGTACTTCCCAGGGACGAAAACTCACGAAATTTTGCACAAAATTCAAGAATGCCAAAAAAGGAATTTACAAATAATCTGTATTAAAAAATCTTTAAAAATGGCTCGACAGCGCCCCTAGAAAATCAAAATACATTGCGCCTATGGCTATACCCGAAAAATGAACTTTGTCGTAGACAAATGAAATTCGGGTGGTGGATAGGTCATGTCGTTACGAACCAAAAAATATATTACGCTGTTGCTAGGCGACCAACAGGAAGTCGGCCATATTGACCCGAGCACGCGACCCGGCGCCGAAGGCGCAATTTCCTGCCTTCGTATTTTAACGAACTCCTCCTAGGGTTTTTGACCCAGACTCACCAGAATCGTGCTGTATCATCTAGACAAGTGGGACATTAAAAGTTGTTAAAAGCGTTCTAAAAGAGTGAACGGTGTTTCCGTGACAACGCCACAAATTTCGGGTTCGTTTTTGCGGCTCGCCATCAAACTTCGACGAGCGATAATTTGCGCATACTTTGGCCGATTTCACTCAAACTTTAATCGTTCATTGACACCCCGGCCCTGAACAGATTGATATAATAAAATCTAAAATGGGTGCTATAGCGCCACCTAGGGACATTGCATGGAAGCGCAAAATTTTACTTTGTCGTAGACATACCAAATTTGGTACATATATTCGTGACGGGGTATCGATCAAAAAACTCAATGACGCCAACACGCCATGTCCCATCGTGTTGCCATGGCAACAGGCCAAACTTCTCTCCTTGCCAATGGGATGTCAGGCAAAAACTTTGTCGTAGCCAAACCAAATTTGGTACACAGATGCATCATGGGAAGAGGAACAAAAAAGTATATTAACCGGTTGCTAGGCGACCAACAGGAAGTCGGCCATTTTGGACCGAGCATGTGACCTGGCCCCGAAGGCGCATTTTCCTGTCCTCGTATTTTAACGAACTCCTCCTAGGGTTTTTGACCCAGACTCACCAGAATCGTGCTGTATCATCTAGACAAGTGGGACATTAAAAGTTGTTAAAAGCGTTCTAAAAGAGTGAACGGTGTTTCCGTGACAACGCCACAAATTTCAGGTTCGTTTTTGTGGCTCGCCATCAAATTCGACGAGTGATAATTCGCACATACTTTGGCCGATTTCACTCAAACTTTAATCGTTGGTGGACACCCCGGCCCTGAACAGATTGATATAAGAAAATCTGAAATGGGTGCTATAGCGCCCCCTAGGGAGACTGCATAGAAGCGCAAAATTTTACTTTGTCGTAGACATACCAAATTTGGTACACACATTCGTGACAGGGTCTCGGTCAAAAAACTCAATGACGCCAATACGCCATGTCCCATCGTGTTGCCATGGCAACAGGCCAAACATCTGTCATCACCAATGAGACACCAGGCAAAAACTTTGTCATAGCCAAACCAAATTTGGTACACAGATGCATCATGGGAATAGGAACAAAAAAGTATATTAAACGGTTGCTAGGCGACCAACAGGAAGTTAGCCATATTGGCCTGAGCACGCGACCCGGAGTTGAAGGCACATTTTCCTCTCCTCGTATTTTAACGAACTCCTTCCAGGGTTTTTGACCCAGATTCACCAGAATCGTGCTGTATCATCTAGACAAGTGGGACATTAAAAGTTGTTAAAAGCGTTCTAAAAGAGTGAACGGTGTTTCCGTGACAACGCCACAAATTACAGGTGTGTTTTTGCGGCTCGCCATCAAATTCGGCGAGTGATAATTGGCACATACTTTGGCCGATTTCACTCAAACTTCAATTGTTCATGGACACCCCGGCCCTGAACAGATTGATATGAGAAAATCTAAAATGGACACTGTAGCGCCCCCTAGGGAGATTGCATGGAAGTGTAAAATTTTACTTTGTCGTAGACATACCAAATTTGGTACACACATTTGTGACAGGGTCTCGATCAAAAAACTCAATGATGCCCCCGCGCCATCTCCCATCGTGTTGCCATGGCAACAGGCTAAACATCTGTCATCACCAATGACATGCCTGGCAAAAACTTTGTCGTAGCCAAACCAAATTTGGTACACAGATGCATCACGGGAAGAGGAACAAAAAGTATATTACGTCGTTGCTAGGCAACCAACCAGCCATATTGGATAGGCCATGTGACCTGGTGTCAAAGGCACCATTTTCTGTCCTCATATTTTTATTTATTCAATTGATTTATTAATGTTTGCACCCAGCATTTAAAAGAACAAAAATACACACAAAAGAAAAAGAAAATAACAGAACAGTGCAGGAAAGGCTTATGATTGACCCTCCTCTTAAAATAATTGAAATTAAAAGGCAAAACAAACAACCCCTCCCCACCTCAACCCCAGGCATTCAGCACAAATGCATCCAGATAACACACAAACTCACACATGCATCCAGCTAGAAAAAAGGGGAGGAAAATGGCGCGTTAGCGCCACCCCCCCAGCGAGTGCAAGCGAGGGCCGATCATCGCCGCTTGCGGCTATATTTATTATTATTATTATTAGGCCCGAGCGCTAAAGCGTAGGGCCTTTTGTTACTGTTCTGCAGTGCGAAGCACTGCAGAACCAGCGTGCACAAAACAAAGCGCAAAGCGCTTTGTTTTGTGCACGCAGCAGAGCGCGAAGCGCTCTCCCCTTTTTAAACACCTAGCACTCATGTCAACGACTGGTGCCCGCTGACATGGCACGGTGGCATCGCCCGTGGCCGCGATAGCGGCCAAATTGTAATTGTTCACCCCAAAACATTCTCGGGCCACCAGCGTGCGCAAAACAAA
The DNA here is from genome assembly GCA_036785185.1 of Paratrypauchen microcephalus. Lineage (NCBI taxonomy): Eukaryota > Metazoa > Chordata > Actinopteri > Gobiiformes > Gobiidae > Paratrypauchen > Paratrypauchen microcephalus. The sequence goes on from JAVJIX010000483.1 coordinate 44,748, forward strand.
GCGCGAAGCGCTTTGTTTTGCGCACGCAGCAGAGCGCGAAGCGCTCTCCCCTTTTTAAACACCTAGCACTCATGTCAACGACTGGTGCCCGCTGACATGGCACGGTGGCATCGCCCGTGGCCGCGATAGCGGCCAAATTGTAATTGTTCACCCCAAAACATTCTCGGGCCACCAGCGTGCGCAAAACAAAGCGCGAAGCGCTTTGTTTTGCGCACGCAGCAGAGCGCGAAGCGCTCTCCCCTTTTTAAACACCTAGCACTCATGTCAACGACTGGTGCCCGCTGACATGGCACGGTGGCATCGCCCGTGGCCGCGATAGCGGCCAAATTGTAATTGTTCACCCCAAAACATTCTCGGGCCACCAGCGTGCGCAAAACAAAGCGCAAAGCGCTTTGTTTTGCGCACGCAGCAGAGCGCGAAGCGCTCTCCCCTTTTTAAGCACCTAGCACTCATATCAACGACTGGTGCCCGCTGACCTGGCACGGTGGCACCGCCCGTGGCGGCAAAATTGTAATTGTTTTGTGGGCACACATGACATCGTGCACGCAGTGCACGATGTCATGTGTGCCCACAAAACCAGAGCGCGAAGCGCTCTCCCTTTTCCAAACACTCAATGCCACACTATAGAGACACTCATAGGATCCAATAGCACAGACTGGCACTGCCCATTGCCGCGAAAGCGGCATAATTGTAATCGTTAACCATCGTAAACACCAAAAATGTGTATTGGGCAAGTGAGTAATCGATGAGGTCAATGACGAGCGCAACGCGCTCGTCATTGACAATGGACCCCACGGGTGCGTTACTGGACACGAGCCCTTTCCATTGATATATATATTGCCACCATAGGTGGCACCATATTGTTATTGTTCTGGTTTTTCTTATTATTATTTATTCTTATTATTTTCCCCCCCCCCTTTTTTCAGGTTTCGGGTACTTCCCACCGACGAAAACTCACGAAATTTTGCACAAAATTGAAGAACGCCAAAAAAGGAATTTACAAATAATCTGTATTAAAAAATCTTAAAAAATGGCTCGACAGCGCCACCTGGAAAATCAAAATACATTGCGCCTATGGCAATACCCGAAAAATGAACTTTGTCGTAGACAAATGAAATTCGGGTGGTGGATAGGTCATGTCGTTACAAACCAAAAAATATATTATGCCGTTGCTAGGCGACCAACAGGAAGTCGGCCATATTGGAACGAGCACGTGACCCGGCGCCGAAGGCGGAGTTTCCTGTCCTCGTATTTTAACGAACTCCTCCTAGGGTTTTTGACCCAGACTCACCAGAATCGTGCTGTATCATCTAGACAAGTGGGACATTAAAAGTTGTTAAAAGCGTTCTAAAAGAGTGAACGGTGTTTCCGTGACAACGCCACAAATTTCGGGTTCGTTTTTGCGGCTCGCCATCAAATTTCGATGAGCGATAATTCGCACATACTTTGGCTGATTTCACTCAAACTTTAATCGTTGGTGGACACCCCGGCCCTGAACAGATTGATATAAGAAAATCGGAAATGGACACTATAGCGCCCCCTAGGGAGATTGCATGGAAGTGCAAAATTTTACTTTGTCGTAGACATACCAAATTTGGTACACACATTCGTGACGGGGTCTTGATCAAAAAACTAAAAGACGCCAACACGCCATGTCCCATCGTGTTGCCATGGCAACAGGCCAAACATCTGTCGTCATCAATGGGACGCCAGGCAAAAACTTTGTCGTAGCCAAACCAAATTTGGTACACAGATGCATCATGGGAATAGGAACAAAAAAGTATATTAAGCGGTTGCTAGGCGACCAACCAGCCATATTGGATAGACCATGTGACCTGGTGGCAAATGCGTCATTTCTTTTCAAACTTCGACAAGTGTTAATTCACGCATACTTTGGCTGATTTCACTCAAACTTCAATCATTGGTGGACACCGTGGCCCGGACCAGATTGATATAAGAAAATCGGAAATGGACACTATAGCGCCCCCTAGGGAGATTACATGGAAGTGCAAAATTTTACTTTGTCGTAGACATACCAAATTTGGTGCACACATTCGTGACGGGGTCTTGATAAAAAAACTCAATGACGCCCCCACGCCATCTCCCATCGTGTTGCCATGGCAACAGGCCAAACATCTGTACTCGTCATTAGGATTCTCTGCAAAAGCTTTGTCATAGTCAAACAAAATTTGGTACACAGATGCATCATGGGAAGATAAACAAAAAGTATATTATACCGTTGCTAGGTAACCAACCAACCATTTTGGATAGACCATGTGACCTGGTGGCGAAGGCGCCATTTCCTGTCAAACTTCGACGAGTGATAATTCGCACATACTTTGGCCGATTTCACTCAAACTTTAATCGTTGCTGAACACCCCGGTCCTACACAGATTGATATAAGAAAATCTCAATTGGCCGTAAAAGCGCCCCCTAGGGAGACTGCATGGAACAGAAAAATTTTACTTTGCCGTAGACACTCCAAAATTGGACCACACATTCGTGACATGGTCTCGATCAAAAAACACAGTGACACCCCCACTACATCTCACATCATGTTGCCATGGTAACAGGTCAAACATCTGTCCCTGCCATTAGGCTGCCCGGCAAAACCTTTGGTGTAGCCACACCTAATTTAGTACATAGATGGTTCATGGGAATAGGAAAATGGCGCGTTAGCGCCACCCCCCCTGCGAGTGCAAGCGAGGGCCGATCACGCACCACGTTGTGCAACAGGGGAACTCCCTTCCTGGTGCGTAACAGGGATTCCCCTGTTGCACAGTGTGCTTTGTGCTTCGGCTGTATTCTTCCGCACTGAAAAATAGTTCCCACCCAAAATGACCAAGTCAAGCTCTCCGTGTTGATTTGCACATTTATTTGCACTCGATATGAATGCGCACTACACACAAAGTAATTGGGAAACGCATCGAGCAAATTAATTCCTTTTGGCCGAAATCTTTCTCTGGCGACGTTAGACTCCAGTCTAAGGCGGAGGAGCAGCAGATACCGCGGCGGTCAGTGGCGACAGACTCGGACAATGGCTGGGTGAGCAGGAAAACACTTTCCACCACTTATTTTAGTCTCTGGACTGTGGGGAGATGCCCAAGTTTGACCTGGGGGTGGCATATCCCTTTAAAGGTGCACTATGTAACTGTTCTAAGGGAGAGCACGCCTCCTGCTGGCCTCCATGAACATGTTGCTTACAATATACATCACAGTGTGGCATTAAACTTACCTGTCTCTATGGAGACGAGCAGGTAACAGCAGCCTGCAAAGTTACAGGTCAGATCTGTAAAGAGGCAACCAAAGTAAAAAAAAAAAAAAAAAAAAACTTACTATTTTGTTTGTTTGTTTGTTTGTTTGTTTGTTTGTTTTAGCATTAAACACATTTTAGTTTTAGTTTGAGATTTTCCTTAAAATGTTGTGTAGAATCCCTCAGAATTATCCAGGTAGAATCCACGGTAAAAGAAGAAATTCAATTTGTCGACTGGACAAAAGTTTATTTGGTGGAATCTGTGTCCCTCTGGTCGCAGGTACAGGACTCTGAGGTGGAAGCGGACACGCTTCAGTAAAAGCTTTGTGTCCTCTGACATTGCTGCACTTAACAACAACATGTAACATCTGATCCACTCCTCATGTGCATGTGTGAAGTCCTGTGTGATATGTCCATATGTGTGATATGTCCATGTGTGTGATATGTCCATATGTGAAGTCCTGTGTGATATGTCCATGTGTGAAGTCCTGTGTGATATGTCCATGTGTGTGATATGTCCATATGTGTGATATGTCCATGTGTGACGTCCTGTGTGATATGTGCATGTGTGATATGTCCATATGTGTGATATGTCCATGTGTGTGATATGTCCATATGTGTGATATGTCCATATGTGTGATATGTCCATATGTGTGATATGTCCATATGTGTGAAGTCCTGTGTGATATGTCCATATGTGTGATATGTCCATGTGTGTGATATGTCCATATGTGAAGTCCTGTGTGATATGTCCATGTGTGAAGTCCTGTGTGATATGTCCATATGTGTGATATGTCCATGTGTGTGATATGTCCATATGTGAAGTCCTGTGTGATATGTCCATGTGTGATATGTCCATATGTGTGATATGTCCATGTGTGATATGTCCATATGTGTGATATGTCCATATGTGTGATATGTCCATGTGTGATATGTCCATGTGTGATATGTCCATGTGTGTGATATGTCCATGTGTGAAGTCCTGTGTGATATGTCCATATGTGTGATATGTCCATATGTGTGATATGTCCATATGTGTTTTTGTCCTGTGTGATATGTCCATATGTGTGATATGTCCATGTGTGTGATATGTCCATATGTGTGATATGTCCATATGTGTGATATGTCCATATGTGTGATATGTCCATGTGTGTGATATGTCCATATGTGTGATATGTCCATATGTGTGATATGTCCATATGTGTTTTTGTCCTGTGTGATATGTCCATATGTGTGATATGTCCATGTGTGTGATATGTCCATATGTGAAGTCCTGTGTGATATGTCCATGTGTGAAGTCCTGTGTGATATGTCCATGTGTGTGATATGTCCATATGTGTGATATGTCCATGTGTGATGTCCTGTGTGATGTCCTGTGTGATATGTCCATATGTGTGATATGTCCATGTGTGTGATATGTCCATGTGTGTGATATGTCCATGTGTGTGATATGTCCATATGTGTGATATGTCCATATGTGTGATATGTCCATGTGTGATATGTCCATATGTGTGATATGTCCATGTGTGAAGTCCTGTGTGATATGTCCATATGTGTGATATGTCCATGTGTGATATGTCCATATGTGTGATATGTCCATATGTGTGATATGTCCATGTGTGATATGTCCATATGTGTGATATGTCCATATGTGTGATATGTCCATATGTGTGATATGTCCATATGTGTGATATGTCCATGTGTGATATGTCCATATGTGTGATATGTCCATGTGTGATATGTCCATGTGTGATGTCCTGTGTGATGTCCTGTGTGATATGTCCATGTGTGATGTCCTGTGTGATGTCCTGTGTGATATGTCCATATGTGTGATATGTCCATATGTGTGATATGTCCATATGTGTGATATGTCCATGTGTGATATGTCCATATGTGTGATATGTCCATGTGTGATATGTCCATATGTGTGATATGTCCATGTGTGAAGTCCTGTGTGATGTCCTGTGTGATATGTCCATATGTGTGATATGTCCATATGTGTGATATGTCCATATGTGTGATATGTCCATGTGTGATATGTCCATATGTGTGATATGTCCATGTGTGATGTCCTGTGTGATGTCCTGTGTGATATGTCCATATGTGTGATATGTCCATATGTGTGATATGTCCATGTGTGATATGTCCATATGTGTGATATGTCCATGTGTGATATGTCCATATGTGTGATATGTCCATGTGTGATGTCCTGTGTGAAGTCCTGTGTGATATGTCCATGTGTGATATGTGCATGTGTGATATGTCCATATGTGTGATATGTCCATATGTGATGTCCTGTGTGATGTCCTGTGTGATATGTCCATGTGTGAAGTCCTGTGTGATATGTCCATATGTGTGATATGTCCATATGTGTGATATGTCCATGTGTGATATGTCCATATGTGTGATATGTCCATATGTGTTTTTGTCCTGTGTGATATGTCCATATGTGTGATATGTCCATATGTGTTTTTGTCCTGTGTGATATGTCCATATGTGTGATATGTCCATGTGTGTGATATGTCCATGTGTGTGATATGTCCATGTGTGTGATATGTCCATGTGTGAAGTCCTGTGTGATATGTCCATATGTGTGATATGTCCATGTGTGATATGTCCATATGTGTTTTTGTCCTGTGTGATATGTCCATATGTGTGATATGTCCATGTGTGTGATATGTCCATGTGTGTGATATGTCCATGTGTGTGATATGTCCATGTGTGTGATATGTCCATGTGTGTGATATGTCCATGTGTGAAGTCCTGTGTGATATGTCCATATGTGTGAAGTCCTGTGTGATATGTCCATGTGTGTGATATGTCCATGTGTGTGATATGTCCATGTGTGAAGTCCTGTGTGATATGTCCATATGTGTGATATGTCCATATGTGTGATATGTCCATGTGTGATATGTCCATATGTGTGATATGTCCATATGTGTGATATGTCCATGTGTGATATGTCCATGTGTGATATGTCCATGTGTGTGATATGTCCATGTGTGAAGTCCTGTGTGATATGTCCATATGTGTGATATGTCCATATGTGTGATATGTCCATATGTGTTTTTGTCCTGTGTGATATGTCCATATGTGTGATATGTCCATGTGTGTGATATGTCCATATGTGTGATATGTCCATATGTGTGATATGTCCATATGTGTGATATGTCCATGTGTGTGATATGTCCATATGTGTGATATGTCCATATGTGTGATATGTCCATATGTGTTTTTGTCCTGTGTGATATGTCCATATGTGTGATATGTCCATGTGTGTGATATGTCCATATGTGTGATATGTCCATGTGTGAAGTCCTGTGTGATATGTCCATATGTGTTTTGGTTTGTTGTGGTTTCTCGACAGTGTCTGTGGAAACACATTTCCCCTTGGGGACATTAAAGGTCTATCTATCTACACCTATGGCATGGCACTTATGGCACTTATGGTGGCTAGCACTCATGCCTCACAGCAAGAAGATTCTGGGTTCTGTGTGGAGTTTGCATGTTCTCCCCGTGTCTGGGTGGGTTTCCTCCGGGCACTCCAGTTTCCCCCATCAACCCAAAACATGCACCATAGGTAAACCCTCCAGCTGAGGTCCTGATCAAACCGAAGCAGAAGATCCTGGAGCTGGTCCCCGGGCGCAGTAATGTGCTGCCCACTGCTCCTGATAACAGGATGGGTCAAATACAGAGGACAAATTTCCTTTCGGGGATAATAAAGTATATAAATAAATAAATAAATAAATAAATAAATAAATAAATAAATACCACACATACTTGTTTAAAGTTTCTGTTAGTTATGAGTCTGCACTGAGTGTGGGTCTTGTTAGAACCATTCAGGACCATAATGGTGTTTTCACTCCTCTGGACCTGACCTGCTGCACTATTGTTTTCTTTGTTCTGATTTAGGTTTGAGGACAGAGTTATAGATGGAGACAAATGATGTCTGAGACCTCCATTTGTGTTCAAGGAAGGATTCTCTTTAACTCCTCCTCTCAAACCAGATCTGGACCTCACTGTCCTCAAAGGAGTGGCCCGTGGCTTTTAGGTGGAGATGTACGGCAGACTGAGGTCCTTTTAGGTGGAGGTGTACGGCAGACTGAGGTCCTTTTAGGTGGAGGTGTACGGCAGACTGAGGTCCTTTTAGGTGGAGATGTACGGCAGACTGAGGTCCTTTTAGGTGGAGGTGTACGGCAGACTGAGGTCCTTTTAGGTGGAGGTGTACGGCAGACTGAGGTCCTTTTAGGTGGAGGTGTACGGCAGACTGAGGTCCTTTTAGGTGGAGGTGTACGGCAGACTGAGGTCCTTTTAGGTGGAGGTGTACGGCAGACTGAGGTCCTTTTAGGTGGAGATGTACGGCAGACTGAGGTCCTTTTAGGTGGAGATGTACGGCAGACTGAGGTCCTTTTAGGTGGAGGTGTACGACAGACTGAGGTCCTTTTAGGTGGAGGTGTACGGCAGACTGAGGTCCTTTTAGGTGGAGATGTACGGCAGATGACGGTCCACTCTGGCACGCCCGTCTGTGTTGGTACATCCTCTTGTGAAGTGGCTGTTTTGTTTCTCCAGTGTAGCGCTCACTGCAGTCTTCACTACACTGAATGGAGTAGACCACATTGCTTTGTTTGTGGCTCGGTGTTTTGTTCTTTGGGTGGACCAGTTTTTGTCTTAAAGTGTTTGTGGGTTTGAAATAAACTGGAATTTCATATTGTCTGAAAATCCTCTGTGGACTTTTGTCCAGTTGACAAATTGAATTTCTCCTTTTGCCATTCTATTAAACACCTCTGTCAAATTATTCAGAAATATATTTTAAAGGTTCACTGTATAACTTTTCTGGTTGGTTTCTGTCTGGTTGGTCTCCATGGAGATTTTATTGCTTTGCCTGGAATGTTCATGGACAGTTCTTGAATGGGCTTGCCTCTTCATGGATTTCAGCTGTAAGTTGACTTGTTGTATGTATGTTGTATGAATATAGATAAGTTTAGCAAAGGTGATGTCCTGTACATTTACATTCATGTCTAATGTGTGTTTTAAGTTCCTTTCTACCAGTTCCTGCTGTTCCTGCTCGTTTTCCATTCAGGTTTTTCAGGGTTTCTAACTTTTAATGTTTTTTTTATCAATTACCAACAACAAGTCTAAAAATATGATGATAAAATCATACCTTGATCTTCTAGTCTGAAGTCCGTCTGAGAGATGAGTGCTCAGTCCCCACTGACCGTAACACTGACCGTAACACTGACCGTAACACTGACCGTAACACTGACCGTAACACTAACCAGTCCTTCTGTTTTAAGATCAGACTTTATTGATATCACATAGGAGAAATTCACTTGTCACATTAGCTCCAGGCCATAAAATACAGTAATAATAATAAAACAGTAATTGAGGAAGTGAAAAATATTGCACGTCTACAGTCCAGTGCAGAGGGTGAGAGGTGAAGTTTGTCCAGCACCTCCTCTCAGCACCTCCTCTACAGAGTCCAGAGGACAGCCCAGGACAGAGCTGGCCCTCCTGACCAGCTTATTAAGTCTCTTCCTGTCCCGCTCTGTGCTGCTCGGGGCCCAGCAGACGACAGCGTAGAGGAGAGCAGAGGCCACCACAGAGTCATAAAAAGTCTTGAGCAGAGGCCTGCTCACTCCAAAGGACCTCAGTCTCCTCAGGAGGTGGAGGCGACTTTGGCCCTTCTTGTACAGGGCGTCGGTGTTGTGGGACCAGTCCAGTTTATTGTTGAGGTGAACACCCAGGTACTTGAAACTGTCCACAGTCTCTATGTCCTGCCCCTGGATGTTCACCGGTGAGTGAGGTAGTGGTCTCCTCCTGAAGTCCATCACCAGCTCCTTTGTCTTACTGGTGTTAAGGCTCAGGTGGTTGTGCCCACACCAGTCCACAAAGTCACTGATGACATGTTTTTTTGTTTAGCTGATCTTATTCTTACAAAGTTTTATTGCGTGACGTCTTTTCACATGATATGTCAGTAGATCAATCCTTACATTCAATATGAAGAAAATGTCATTGTGTCGAGTTCAACTTTGTTAAGTTCAGTTTTTGCTGCAGTTTTGTTCTGTTCTTTCTGTAACTACTGATCCTCTATTAATAGAATTGATTGACAGCCGAGTGTCTGATCTTCTTTGGGTAAAGTTTATTACGGAGCATCTTTCCATATGATAGTAACAGATTGATCATCTGTCAATCATCTGTCAGTCCTTACATTGTATGTCATGTCAAAGTGAATCGTGTCTGACTAAAATAAGTTCAGATCAGCTGTTACTTCCTTTGGTCTCCTCCATATAAAGTTCATCATGTAGTATTCTATCACCCGGTGTCATCAATAGATTGATTATTAATCAATCCCTTACGATAGATTTCATATGAAATATAAGATAAGATAAGCCTTTTATTGTCTCCTTAGAGAAATTTGTCCTCTGCATTTGACCCATCCTGTCATCAGGAGCAGTGGGCTGCACCCGAGGCGCGCCCGGGGACCATCTCCACGATCTTCTTGCTTCGGCCTGGTCAGGACCTCGGCTGGAGAATCCTCCCACAGGTGGCTCACGTCACAACGGGCCTCGATGTATCTTCTGCCATGGGGGATACCAGTGTCCGCAGACACTGGGGGCGAGGTGGGGTTAAGTGTCTTGCCCAAGGACACAACGGCAGCGCTCATCTGTGGGAGCTTGGATCACATGTGGTCCACCCGTCAAGAGCGGGATTCGAACTGCCAACCCCTGGATCACCAGGCAAGCGCTCTACCACTGAGCTACTGCCGCCCCCCAAATATGTGTGTATATACTATAATACTGTGTTCCTTGAACCTTGAACTGCCTCTCAGGTGATCTGTCTCTCCCCCTAAAGTACACATACATGTTTAAGAAACATTTACTTGATAAGAAACTCTGGAGCTGCATTCTTAGGTCAGACTGGCTTTGATGTTTCTTTCTTTTGTTTTCCTCCAATTTTTAGTTGAATTTTGCTAAATGTTATGTTAAAGCTTAATTTATAGGCAGGAAGTAACAGCCATGTTATAATGTAAAATGTCTGAAGAGGTGTTAAGGCTCATTATGCTCTACATCAGGAGGGTCAGACTCATTCTGGTCCGGGGGCCGTATCCAGCCCACTTTGATCCCAAAGGGGCCGGATCAGAAAACTCATGGCATAAATACGCCAAAAATAACAATAAGTCCAAATATTTGTGCAGAGAAACACAAATCTATTACAGAAGTCTTTTTTATTTTGTGAACTCTTTCTTTTCTTTCTTGTTCTGTGTGGAGTTTGCATGTTCTCCCCGTGTCTGGGTGGGTTTCCTCCGGGCACTCCGGTTTCCCCCATCAACCCAAAACATGCACCATAGATACCTCCAGCTGAGGTCCTGACCAAACTGAAGCAGAAGATCCTGGAGCTGGTCCCCGGGTGCAGTAATGTGCTGCTCACTGCTCCTGATAACAGGATGGGTCAAATACAGAACTGGAATTTCCCCACTGTGGGACTAATAAAGGCAGAGCTTTCTTTCTTTCTTTCTTTCTTTTACAAAATATTATATTATGAACAACCTGAAACTTTAAGAAAAATACAATTTCAACACAAATGTTCTTGTGTGCATTTCACTAAATTTAGTCATGCCATATTCTTCATTTGATTCTTCATTTGTGCTGCTCTGGTGGAAGTGTTCACACACAGAGGCGCTGGTCACACTTCTCTTCTAAGCTGTGCAGAAAAGAGGCCCAGAAAAGCCGCACAGAATATTACCAATATTTTAATTGTGAGTTAAAATAAAACTAAAATATTTTAATAGAAAATCAGCCGCGGGCCAGATTAAAGGTCTTGGAGGGCCGGATCCAGCCCCCGGGCCGCATGTTTGACACCCCTGCTCTACATTCTTGACCAGAGGTGGGCAGGTCATTAATTCATCCATTTTCTTCCACTTATCCGGGGCCGGGTCGCCGGGGCAACAGTCTAAGCAGGGACTCCCAGACTTCCTTCACCCCGGACACTTCCTCCAGCTCCTCCAGGGGGACCCCAAGGCGTTCCCAGGCCAGCTGAGAGACCCTGTCCTGAAACACGTCATGAGGGAGGCGTCCAGGAGGTATTTGGAACAGACGTGGAGGAGCAGCGGCTCTACTCTGAGCTCGTCCCGTGTGACTGAGCTCCTCACTCTATCTCTAAGGGAGTGTCCAGTCACTCTGCCGAGGAAACTCATTTCAGCCGCTTGTATCGGCGATCTCGTCCTTTCGGTCATTACCCAGAGCTCATGACCATAGGTGAGGGGAGGAACGTAGATCGACGGTAAATCGAGAGCTTTGCCTTTCGGCTCAGCTCCCTCTTCACCACAACGGTCCGGTACAGCGACCGCATCACTGCCGACGCTGCACCGATCCACCTGTCAATCTCACGCTCCATCCTCCCCTCACTTGAGAACAAGACCCCGACATACTTGAACTCCTCCACCTGAGGAGGTCTCTCCACCTGGAGAGGACACCACCTTTTTCCAGTCGAGAACCAAGGCCTTGGATTTGGAGGAGCTGATCCTGGGCAGATCAGAGTCGACCAAAGAGCCGTTTGTGGCCCTGGAGCTGGACACTGCCCAGGTCTGTTCTAGACTCATATGGATACACATGCAGCCTTCTGTCCGCTCTGTAATCTGTAATCTGTAATCTGGTTCATCTCTTTAAAACATGTGGGATTTTAACAACAGAGCTGTACATGAGCTGACCACTGGGGGCAGTAGTGAACAAAGATCTACAGTGGAAGCCAAACATTTAAAAAAGTGACTAAAACAAACTGCAAAACAAATAAATTCTTCCCTCATCTATTTTTCTAGACAATTTTCCATCAGATCTGCTCTTAAACCTGCCGTGGGCGCCTCCATGTAGTTTATTTATTTGTTGCTCTATTTTCTCAGACTTTTAGCGCCCTCTGGTGGTTGCTTAAGAGAACACAACTTTGATATTAGAAAAGTTTAGAAGTATAAATGCAGTCACGCTTACTACGCTTAGAAGGGATGGATCTGTTTACACATGAAAGTGGAGCATAAATTAGATGTCATTCATGCATGTTTGAGTAATTTAGCGATCTCCCCCTGGGACTTATTCAAACCCTCTTTACAGTTAGACATAAGATTCTGTGCAAGGCTCCGCCCACGAGCCGACATCACCTATGCTCCCACATGACAATTCTCCATAAATACACAAAAGTGTGATACAAAACTGGTATCCTGCACAGCAACTTGACAAACCTGATGTGCAGTAGTTTCATTAGTGGGATGCACATTCATTGTGATAGTGAAGATGAAGAGAAAGTGACTTAAGATGGAGATGGAGCAAAGGGAGGAGCAGTTATAGGCCTGATTAGACATCGATATGAGGTTATACATGAGGTTAGACATCGATATGAGGTTATACATGAGGTTAGACATCGATATGAGGTTATACATGAGGTTAGACATCGATATGAGGTTATACATGAGGTTAGACATCGATATGAGGTTATACATGAGGTTAGACATCGATATGAGGTTATACATGAGGTTAGACATCGATATGAGGTTATACATGAGGTTAGACATCGATATGAGGTTATACATGAGGTTAGACATCGATATGAGGTTATACATGAGGTTAGACATCGATATGAGGTTATACATGAGGTTAGACATCGATATGAGGTTATACATGAGGTTAGACATCGATATGAGGTTATACATGAGGTTAGACATCGATATGAGGTTATACATGAGGTTAGACATCGATATGAGGTTATACATGAGGTTAGACATCGATATGAGGTTATACATGAGGTTAGACATCGATATGAGGTTATACATGAGGTTAGACATCGATATGAGGTTATACATGAGGTTAGACATCGATATGAGGTTATACATGAGGTTAGACATCGATATGAGGTTATACATGAGGTTAGACATCGATATAAGGTTACAATTAGGGTCTAGAAACTATAAATGATTAGGTTATGAAAATACCTCCAAAATGAAAGAGAAACTTAGGTCTAAACCAAGTCTAAACCAGGTCTAAATCAGGATTAAACCAGGTCTAAACCAGATCTAAGCTGAGGTCTAAACCAAGGTCTAAACCAAGTCTAAACCAGGTCTAAACCAGATCTAAGCTGAGGTCTAAACCAAGGTCTAAACCAGATCTAAGCTGAGGTCTAAACCAGGTCTAAAGGAAGCAGAGAGAGAAAAACTTTATTGATCCAGAGGGATTTTAAAGTTTTACTGCAGTAACATTTACAAGGCACATCTCAGTAGACTTTGTGTCGCAGTCAAAGGTCTCAGTGCAGTTTAACAGGAGGACTGGTCAGGTAGAGTCAGCAGAGCTTAAGCCAAGGTCTAAACCAGGTCTAAACCAGATCTAAACCAGATCTAAACCAGGTCTAAACCAGATCTAAACCAGATCTAAACCAAGGTCTAAACCAAGGTCTAAACCAGATCTAAACCAGATCTAAACCAGATCTAAACCAGATCTAAACCAGATCTAAACCAGATCTAAACCAAGGTCTAAACCAGGTCTAAACCAGATCTAAACCAGATCTAAACCAAGGTCTAAACCAGATCTAAACCAGATCTAAACCAAGATCTAAACCAGATCTAAACCAGATCTAAACCAGGTCTTATACAGTCTAAATAGCAGTGAGTGTTTGTGAATCATTTCGGTGGGTCCCGTTGGGTGTGACTCCCTTGGGTGCCATTAGGCCTGGATCAGAGGGGTCTCCTGGGGCAGAGCACAGGGGCAGATAAACACCGGTATTTACCCCACACAAACTAATAGAGACTGGACTTTTACCACATGGTGCTGTAGACGTGTAGAACTTTGGCCTTTGGTCTTAGTCAAACAAAATGTGTATTAGTCGACTAATTATTCATTTAGATGATGAATTTCTATCCGACAGAAAGGAGAAGTGAGTGAGCTGAAGTTTGGGTATTTTTTGGTATTTATCTGTAAAAAGTCAGATTAAACTCCTGATTCAAAGGTTTAATCTGACTTTTTATAGATACATTGTTTCCTAGGACTTGGTGCAGTCTTGTGAATGCCTTTTTAGTTTTGGTAGGACACATTTTCAGTCCATCACAAATTTCTTTAGTCGATTACAGTTGACTGCAGCTTTTCCCCATTCAAAAGATACGATTATGGTTTTGAATTCCGCATATGCTGTGAATCTGCTACAGCCCGTCCACGCACCAACATCTTGCCTAAGCACCAAATTAGAGAATTCACCAACAGAGTTTGGCTGCAAACCCCCAGAAGAGCCTGCCCACAGACGTCCTCCAGGATGTACCTCCATGACATGCCCCTCATCACTTTTCATGAGTTATCTTCACGATATATGACTTCATTACACTTTCTATCAGCTGTTGCCTGATTGATTATTGGAAATTAAAGGTCATTAAAGGTGATAAAGATCTTATCAAAGACATTTTATCACTGATCGAAATTAATGATTAGCTTTGTGTTGTCTCCACTCTCCTTTGTGTTGTCTCCACTCTCCTTTGTGTTGTCTCCACTCTCCTTTGTGTTGTCTCCACTCTCCTTTGTGTTGTCTCCACTCTCCTTTGTGTTGTCTCCACTCTCCTTTGCTTGTACAGGGTAATTAAAGTTAAACACAAAAACAGATATGGAAGTGTCAACATAGGCCTACATTTACATCAGATGTAGTTTGTCCATGCGTGTTGCCGTAGGCTCTGTGTCTGGTTAAGATTAGGCACAAAATATAATGGTTAAACAGTGGACTTTGGCAGTCTTTTGATATGGCCACTGTTTGTTTACTTTAATGGAGGTTTGCCAATCCACCACCACATCAAATGACTCGACTAAACGGGACAGGACCAGGAGAAAATGAACAGATCCAGGACTAAAAGCTCATTTTCATTGACACAACCTCATTCCTAATCCTGATTTATCATATTTAGTCCAATATAATTCATTTACAGGATTTAGTTTACGTCTGCTTACTTAAATATTTAGGTCATGACTTTGTTTATATCAGTGCTTCTCAAATAGTGGGGCGGGCCCCCCTGGGGGGGCGTGGCGTGATGCCAGGGGGGGCGCGTATGACCCTGGGAAACATGTTTTTTTGCTGTACTGTACTAGAACTAAGTGTAATTGCACATCAACAACAGTAGTTGGCAGTGGCGTTCTCACATGCGATTTACGCACAGTCTCACCATTAACAGAACATCCTCTGTCACAGAAAAAACACGTATATTCCACTGAGTCGTGTCCTTTAGTCCGACAGAAGCTGACGCATCAGTGGCACAAGGAGAGAGCGTTTTTTTTTAAGCGCTTTTAGTTTATGCAGTGTAGTTTTATGTTTCGTTTCTGTAAAATGTAAACAAATGTGCATAAAGCTGCGTTAAAAACACGTCAATATTTGAGTCCTCAGTGCAAAAAGTCAGTGCAGAGTGAAGTCTTTGTTGGAAGTTTCTTTCTTTTTTTGTTTTAAATGTTAATAAAAGGATACAATGTTATGCAGAGGTGTACTAATAACATTTTTGTAGACAAATAATCAGTGTTGTTTGCCTGGAAGAATCCATGACTCATCGCTGTACCAGCGAGTGAGTCTGGTAACGTTTGATCCACAGAATGCGCTGCGGTTGCGCGTAGACAGACAGCTAAGTGAACCAATCAGAGATTGCGCCATCTTGATTCAAAACTGAGGCGGAACTTCCGCTGCCTAAGAGTGACTTTGCGGGCAAAGGCGGGTGCACTGACGTCACCATCTTTGAACGAATCAGAATCGCGGAGTCGGTTTGGAACCGGAGGAGCGAGAGTGGATGGAGAGTGTCCAAATGGTATCGCGGTGTATAGGAAATACAGAGAGATATCATTTGGCTGGCCAGGTAACAGTGTTGTATAAAGTAGTGGAAAATCAAACTCCAGTAAAAGTTCAGGTTCCCCTCCCAAAAATGACTTTGGTAAAAGTCGAAGTCACTGAAATGTTACTAGAGTAAAAGTCTTAAAGTATCTGGAACTTCTTGTACTTAAGTATGACAAGTAATGTAAACATAAATGTACTCAAGTAATGTCATTAAAAGTACAAGTAAAAGTAAAGTCAGTCTGAAGCTAACCCTCGCTTTGTTACTTAGATCACACAAACACACAGCGCTTGTTTACATTTTTAAAAGTCGGCACATGTTCATGTTATTTTTGTCCTTTCTCATCCGTTACACTTAGCCTACAGCTATGCCTTCCCTTGAGCCCAAAAAGCTAGGTAGCCTGTTAGCTCCAACATCGTCAAATACGCTTTGTGTAACCCAAACAATGTCACACAAAGTTCATTTCTACATGTTATGCTCAAGGTTTCACAACGGTGTCTAGAATGTCCATGCTGTGGTTACTGAAATTGGAATATAGACACTAACAGTTTCATTAATCTAGAACTTACCTCGATGTGTTTCTTGAGGTTGGACGGGGAGTTTCTGTAAGATAGGATTTCCACGTTTCTTGGAAGGCACAAGAGGCACTTCATTCGATAGGACGAATCCTTCATATCAGCGTAAGAGAACATTGTGTTTAAGTACGGCCAGGGATGCTCATTGTCAGGTCCCCCTTCATTTGTAGCCGACGTGGATGCTGTCTCCTCTTCCATCAGGGATGCTGATTGATTAAACGAGCTGCATGAAACCAACAGGTGCAGGCTGATTGTCATGCGCAAGTAGCGAACAAGCCCAGGCACGTCCTGACTTCCTTCAGTCAGTAGAGGTTTTTTTGTAACGAGTAACTAAACGGCACATTGAAAATGTATCGGAGTAAAAGTAAAAGTTATCATTTTTTTAAAAACTCAAGTAAAGTACAAAGTCTCCCAAAATGTACTTAAGTACAGTAGTGAAGTATTATTACTTCGTTACTATACAATACTGCAAATAATACTATTTATAGTCGCGCACAGGGAGGGAGGCATAAAATGTTTTCTTCTTCTTAGGGGGGGCGTCGCAGAAAATAATTGAGAAGCACTGGTTTAGACTTAGTCCTGGTTTGGTCCATGTATAAGTTTTGGTTTAGACCTGGTTTAGACCTGGTTTAGACCTGGTTTAGACCTGGTTTAGACCTGGTTTAGACCTGGTTTAGACCTGGTTTAGACCTGGTTTGTTGGAGTAATCTTCTGTCACCTGGAGCTTCTCAACTTTCTTCTTCTTTAAATGTTTATATTTGATTAAATTAAGATTTGTTCTATGACTCTATCACATATAATTTGGCCAAACACCTAAAAACCATCTTGGCTCCATTGGTGGGTAACACGGAGCACCACATTGAGAACACAGACGAATTTGTAAACAAAGTTAAGTTTCTCCAGTTTGGTCAGGATGAGACAATGGTTTCCTTTGATGTAACCTCTCTTTTCACTTGTATCCCCACAGCTGTAGCGGTCGAAGCAGCGAGAAGGAGTTTACTACAGGATTCCAAGCTAGAAGAGAGAACCAAACTTTCTCCTGACCAAATCTGCCAACTGCTGGACATTTGTCTGAATATCACCTATTTCCAGTTCAGAGGGAACTTTTACAGGCAGATCCATGGCTGTGCGATGGGCTCACCGGTCTCCCCTATCATGGCTAATTTATACATGGAACAATTTGAACAGAGTGTCTTAGCTTCATATCCAGGCTCTCCGCCCACACACTGGTTTCGTTATGTTGATGATAATTTTACAAAAATCAAAATTCAAGATTTGGAACCTTTCACTGCACATATCAATTCTGTAGATCCGAACATCAAATTCACCCGTGAAGATGCCAAGGATAACACATTGGCATTCTTAGATTGTGCAGTAACGATAGGAGGAGACCGGGGACTCCAAGTAGAAGTCTTCAGGAAGCCCACACACACAGACCAATACCTGCTTTTTGATTCACACCACCCACTGCAGCACAAACTGGGAGTTATTCGGACATTACAACACAGGGCCCAAGTGGTTCCCACAAGCACAGAGGGTAAGGAGAAAGAAGAACAACATGTGCAGGAAGCCCTCTCTGTTTGTGGATATCCTAAATGGGCTGTCAACAAAACCAAGAGAGACAAGGACAAGAAACAAGACAACAGAGAATCCGAACCCAGGAGGAAAGGGGTAGCGATTCCGTACCTGGCCGGCGTGTCGGAAAAACTACAGAGGATTTTCAGACAATATGAAATTCCAGTTTATTTCAAACCCACAAACACTTTAAGACAAAAACTGGTCCACCCAAAGGACAAAACACCGAGCCACAAACAAAGCAATGTGGTCTACTCCATTCAGTGTAGTGAAGACTGCAGTGAGCGCTACACTGGAGAAACCAAACAGCCACTTCACAAGAGGATGTACCAACACAGACGGGTGTGCCAGAGTGGACCGGCTTCTGCGGTACATCTTCACCTAAAAAGACCTCAGTCTGCCGTACACCTCCACCTAAAAGGACCTCAGTCTGCCGTACACCTCCACCTAAAAGGACCTCAGTCTGCCGTACACCTCCACCTAAAAGGACCTCAGTCTGCCGTACATCTCCACCTAAAAGAACCTCAGTCTGCCGTACACCTCCACCTAAAAGGACCTCAGTCTGCCGTACACCTCCACCTAAAAGGACCTCAGTCTGCCGTACACCTCCACCTAAAAGGACCTCAGTCTGCCGTACACCTCCACCTAAAAGGAGAGGTTCAGATCTTAGCCAGGGAAAAGAACTGGTTTGAGAGGGGAGTTAAAGAGGCTATTTTTGTCAAAAAAGAGAATCCGTCATTAAACAGAAATGGGGGAGTGAGATATAACTTGTCTCCCATTTATAATGGGATTCTTAGACCAGTCAAACAGAGCCAGGGCAGAGGGGTGGAGAGGGTCGTTAGACGTTGAATAGGGGGTCGAAACAGCCGTCAGAGTAATTTGAAAAACAAAGAGACAGATTAGGGGGATCGTTTTCAGAGCTTTTGTCATTGTCAGACACGCCTCCCGGCAGCTAGATATAAGCAGGGTCTAACCAGTACAATAACCAGAGCTGACGAAGCCTCTCGGATGAGCGGCGAAACGTTTTCAACCAAACAAACTTTGTCCAGTTGACAAATTGAACTTCTCCTTTGATCATTTGTTCTATGAGTTTGAATCTTAAGTTTGTCTCTCTCACTCCTGAGGCCTACATACACTCACCTACTCCCTCAGGCTTTCTCTTTTCCTTCTTCTCTCTCTCTCCCTCATCCTCTGCTTTTTATATCCTCTCTCTCTTTCTCTCTTTGCTCTTCCTCACTCCCTCCTTTCTTATGCCAATCCACACACATCCCCTCTTTTGTGTCCCATCTCTCTTCTATCGCCCTACACTCTTACACCCCTCTCTCTCCTCTCTCTCCCTCCATCTATTCACATGCGTCTGTTTCTCCTCTCCCTTCCTGCCTTTCTTCTTTTGATTCTGAGATCTCTCACTCCCTCCACTTTCTGCTCTGTCTCTCTCTCCCTAGCTCTGCTCTCTTTCCATCTCTCTCCATCCCTCCTTCTCATCTACAGTGCCTCTCTCTCTCTCTCTCTCTCTCTCTCTCTCTCTCTCCTCTCCTCTGCTCTCGCGTCTCTGCGTCAGTGCGTCGCGCTGGAGCTCGCGGTATCATGTGCTCTAAAAAATCTGAGTTGGAAAATACAGCGGTACCTCACCTTACGAAAGACCCAACAAACAAAAATTTCAAGTTACGAAACACAAAATCTCAAAAATTCAAATAATGCGCTCAGCCACACACATTATACGATTTTCTCAGACTGAATTTAAACTTTTCTCACATTTGTCTCTCGTTTAAACACTCAAACTTTCATAGATTTTCAACAAAATTATTAATAGTGAAGTGTGGGGGGAAGGGGGAGGGGGAGAAGACTGCGCTCTGACACGTGTGATAGCGCAGCATGACCCGGCGCGGGGCTGACAGCAGGTCTAGACCTGGACTAAACCTGGACTAAACCTGGACTAAACCAGGACTAGACCAGGACTAGACCAGATGGATTAAAGCGCCGCGCGTGGGTCTATTTCCAGGTATCGTTTCGAGTCACAGCTGAGGCGAGCCGCTGCTCGCCTGCAAGAGCCGCGGTCTAGACCTGCTCTCCAGGGCCCCTCCAGGCACGGAGCCCCAGACATCCAGGGACCCAGGGGGACACTGCCAGCCCGCCTTAAGAGCTCCCTAAGCGGGCATGGGTCCGGGGATTGTCCCGGTCACCGGCCTGGAGGTCTTGATGAGGCCGACCTCACGGTTCTATCCAGGCCGCTCTGTGAGCACCTTACGCGGGCAGGTCTAGAGCAGCGGCTCGCCTCTGCTGTGACTCGAAATGAAACCAGGAAATAGACCCACGTGCGGCGCTTTAATCCACCTGGTCTAGTCCTGGTTTAGTCCTGGTTCAGTCCTGGTTTAGTCCTGATTCAGTCCTGGTTTAGTCCTGGTTCAGTCCTGGTCCAGTCCTGGTTTAGTCCAGGTCTAGACCTGCTGTCAGCCCCGCGCCGGGTCATGCTGCGCTATCACACGTGTCAGAGCGCACTCTTCTCCCCCCTCCTCCTTCCCCCCACACTTCACTATTAATAATTTTGTTGAAAATCTATGAAAATTTGAGTGTTTAAACGAGAGACAAATGTGAGAAAAGGAACAGAGACAAATGTGAGAAAAGGACACAGGACACAATGTTACACTATAAAAAAAAAAAAACTTGGATCGGGGCCTTGGAACGGATCAGGCTTTTTCCATTGAAATATCGACTCAACTTATGAATTTTTCACGTTACGAAACCACTTCTGGAACAAATTAATTTGGTAAGGTGAGGTACAGTGTAGTTGCCTTAACTTGAAGAGCTGATGAAGACACTTGTACGACGTGGGAGCTTCACTTACACTAGTGTTTTGTACGTCTGTGTTTTATAAATGTTGGTCAAACTTGAGCTTCAGAGTTTGGAGAAATAAATAAATAATCTGCTCTTAATCAGCTCCACTTGCTGGACAAAGTTCACAGAGCGTTTCTGAAACCTGCTCGTGTCCTTCAGGATGAGCTTCAGGATGAGCTTCAGGATGAGCTTCAGGATGAGCTTCAGGAGGAGCTTCAGGAGGAGCTTCAGGATGAGCTTCAGGATGAGCTTCAGGATGAGCTTCAGGATGAGCTTCAGGAGGAGCTTCAGGATGAGCTTCAGGATGAGCTTCAGGATGAGCTTCAGGATGAGCTTCAGGATGAGCTTCAGGATGAGCTTCAGGATGAGCTTCAGGAGGAGCTTCAGGATGAGCTTCAGGAGGAGCTTCAGGATGAGCTTCAGGATGAGCTTCAGGATGAGCTTCAGGATGAGCTTCAGGATGAGCTTCAGGAGGAGCTTCAGGAGGAGCTTCAGGATGAGCTCCAGGATGAGCTTCAGGAGGAGCTTCAGGAGGAGCTTCAGGATGAGCTTCAGGATGAGCTTCAGGATGAGCTTCAGGATGAGCTTCAGGAGGAGCTTCAGGATGAGCTTCAGGAGGAGCTTCAGGATGAGCTTCAGGATGAGCTTCAGGATGAGCTTCAGGAGGAGCTTCAGGAGGAGCTTCAGGATGAGCTTCAGGATGAGCTTCAGGATGAGCTTCAGGATGAGCTTCAGGAGGAGCTTCAGGAGGAGCTTCAGGATGAGCTTCAGGAGGAGCTTCAGGAGGAGCTTCAGGAGGAGCTTCAGGAGGAGCTTCAGGATGAGCTTCAGGATGAGCTTCAGGAGGAGCTTCAGGATGAGCTTCAGGATGAGCTTCAGGATGAGCTTCAGGATGAGCTTCAGGATGAGCTTCAGGAGGAGCTTCAGGAGGAGCTTCAGGATGAGCTTTAGTACAACAGTGAGGGGGCGGCAGAGCTCAGGTGGTCGAGCGTTTGTCCAGAGGTCCAGGGTTCGAGTCCTGCTCTCGTCAGGTGAACCTCGTGTGATTCCAGCTCCCACAGATGAGCACTGCTGTTGTGTCCTTGGGCAAGACACTTAACCCCCCCAGTGCCTGTGGACACTGTTGCCCCCATGACAGAAGATACATGAGTGAGTCATCCTCCTGTGGGAGGATTCATGGGGGCTGGTGCATTGTGTTCTGAGCAGCAGAATATTAATATTAATACTACAGTACACTAAAGTACTACACTAAAGTACTACAGTACACTAAAGTACTACAGTACACTAAAGTACTACAGTACAGTAAAGTACTACAGTACACTAAAGTACTACAGTACACTACACTAAAGTACTACAGTACACTAAAGTACTACACTACACTAAAGTACTACACCACACTAAAGTACTACACTAAAGTACTACAGTACACTCAGTGTTGGGTAAGTTACTTTATAAATGTAATCCGTTACAGTTACAAGTTACCTTGATTAAAATGTAATTGTACTGTAACTTTTTGGATTACTTTTACAAAGTAATGTAACTGATTACTTTTGGATTACTTTTGGATTACTTAAGTTTAAATGAGCATTAAACCCATGTTCAACATTTTATTTGTGAGAACTGACAGTGTGAACCTTAAAAGAGTACTAAACTGGGAGGGAATTGCTGACAGGCAATCACAGGAGGTCCACAAGAAGAGATGCCTGCACCAGACTTGTAAGATTTTCAATCAATCAAACAATCAATCAAACATTTATAAGGCGCTTTTCATACAAAATTGTAGCACAAAGCGCTTTACAGTGGTCAAGGATTAGAAGATTGACCTTTATTGATCTCGCACAGGAGAAGTTGTTTCTATATTTGACCCGGGGACCATCCCCATGATTTGTTTTGTTATTTATGCTTTGGTCAGGCCCTAAGCTGGAGGATTTTACCTATGGCGCATGTTTAGGTTTCACACAGTTTCCCAATGTCAAGTGTTCTAGCCACTGACTGCCAGCTAACTGCATTACGGTACTTCATACATTTACAATGACACCCTTGCTTGTAAAATTACACAATCACTGTTTTAGACCAGCAATGCTGTCAGGTTTCACACATTGGATTGGACACGGGTCTCTTGATATCAGGCAAAGACTTTACCACTAGATCACATTTTAGACTCAGATGCCGTCGGTCTGTCGTCGAGACGGCGCACACTCGCTCTGTCCTTAGTGCACTACGTTTCTCACATGGCCGCCTGCGAAATTGAACAGGTCCCGCCTCAGCTCAATGAGCTGGGTGGTCTGCTCCTTGTTCCCTAAAGACAAAAATATTATACTATTGCGACTAGTAATACTTGGAATTGGGACATGGCCAATGTTCCCCCTAATTTTTAATGTTTCTGAGCAAACACACTAACTCCACATCCGAAATGCACCCCCCCCCCCCGCGGCTCGCACTTTGCAGATATAAAAACAAATGCCCCGCGGCTGAATAAAAAGCTCTTTCATCCCTGATTTACAGGGCGCTGCACAAGTTTTCTTGTGCGCTGAGAATGTGCGAACAGTGCGCAGCTTAGAGTAAACGCTGGACATGGCGACACTGTAGAATATCCAGCATTACAACAGCAAAGGAAATATAGAAGTGTAAGGGGAAAAGCATGTGAACGGTAATACAGGTGCCGTGATCTATGCCGTTACGGCTACTGTCACACATGATTAGCGTAGTTTATGAAGAGTTTCATGTAGCATAGTTGTAGGTGAGGAGAACCAGTACGTATATTTTATAGTGACGTCGCAACTCTCACTTGTGGATGTTGCTGGCGAGTCGGTCTTTGTAGTCCCGCGCTGTGCATGCTGGGGCTTTTAAGTGTGCGGAGCGTGCATGTTTGCACGCTTGGTCCACGCCCCGATTTCCATGGAAACGACGGCGCCGTTCAGAGCTCGTCTTGACGGTGCAGGGGGAAAAAACGAATGGAACGGCCCTTGTCGCGCCGGATATGTCGCATATCCCGTTCCAAGGACGCTAACAAGCGTGCCGTCGGTGAATTGGGAAACGGCCTACGACTCGACTGTCGTCATTACGTAATGGATGCCGACGAAAAGCCAAAACCATACCGCAGAAACGATGAGCAGTTTGCCCTAAATGCACAAATTTACTAACTTTTGACTGCCTTAGTTCTGGGCCTCCCTCCAACCAATCAGAACTGGCCTGAAGCGTTTGGTTTCCGACTGGGTGGCATTGGGCCAAGTTACATCTTATCAGTGGTGGAGGGTAGCAGTGCTTACCTTAAGAGCTGTAGACTGCACGGTGAGGATACGGGAGCTCTACCGAGAGGAGTTTACGACACTACGGTGCGGAGGGGAAACACGGGAGCGCGGCAGGCAGTAGGAACCAGCCGACACCGCTCGCAGAAATGGCGGAACACCACGCAGCAGCACAAATTGTAATCCTGTTAAGTAATCCCCATTCTCAATGAATGTACCTGTAATCTGATTACATCGTTTTTTTCTTGTACTGTAACGGATTACAGTTACTTTTATTTTGTATCCTTTTACCGTAACGCCGTTACATGTAATCCGTTACTCCCCAACACTGAGTACACTAAAGTACTACACTAAAGTACTACAGTACACTAAAGTACTACACTAAAGTACTACAGTACACTAAAGTACTACAGTACAGTAAAGTACTACAGTACACTAAAGTACTACAGTACAGTAAAGTACTACAGTACACTAAAGTACTACAGTACAGTAAAGTACTACAGTACACTAAAGTACTACAGTACACTACACTAAAGTACTACAGTACACTAAAGTACTACAGTACACTAAAGTACTACACTACACTAAAGTACTACACTACACTAAAGTACTACAGTACACTAAAGTACTACACTACACTAAAGTACTACAGTACACTAAAGTACTGCACTACACTAAAGTACTACAGTACACTAAAGTACTACAGTACACTAAAGTACTACAGTACACTAAAGTACTACACTACACTAAAGTACTACACTACACTAAAGTACTACAGTACACTAAAGTACTACACTACACTAAAGTACTACACTACACTAAAGTACTGCACTACACTAAAGTACTACAGTACAGTAAAGTACTACAGTACACTAAAGTACTACAGTACACTAAAGTACTACAGTACACTAAAGTACTACAGTACACTAAAGTACTACAATACACTAAAGTACTACAGTACACTAAAGTACTACAGTACACTACACTAAAGTACTACAGTACACTACACTAAAGTACTACACTACACTAAAGTACTACAATACACTAAAGTACTACAGTACACTAAAGTACTACACTACACTAAAGTACTACAATACACTAAAGTACTACAGTACACTAAAGTACTACAGTACACTAAAGTACTACACTACACTAAAGTACTACACTACACTAAAGTACTACAGTACACTAAAGTACTACACTACACTAAAGTACTACACTACACTAAAGTACTACAGTACACTAAAGTACTACAGTACACTAAAGTACTACACTACACTAAAGTACTACAGTACACTAAAGTACTACACTACACTAAAGTACTACAGTACACTAAAGTACTACAGTACACTAAAGTACTACAGTACACTAAAGTACTACACTACACTAAAGTACTACAGTACACTAAAGTACTACACTACACTAAAGTACTACACTACACTAAAGTACTACAGTACACTAAAGTACTACAGTACACTAAAGTACTACACTACACTAAAGTACTACAGTACACTAAAGTACTACAGTACACTAAAGTACTACACTACACTAAAGTACTACACTACACTAAAGTACTACACTACACTAAAGTACTACAGTACACTAAAGTACTACACTACACTAAAGTACTACAGTACAGTACACTAAAGTACTACAGTACACTAAAGTACTACACTACACTCAAGTACTACAGTACAGTACAGTACACTAAAGTACTACAGTACACTAAAGTACTACACTACACTAAAGTACTACAATACAGTACACTAAAGTACTACACCACACTAAAGTACTACAGTACACTAAAGTACTACACTACACTAAAGTACTACACCACACTAAAGTACTACAGTACACTAAAGTACTACAGTACACTAAAGTACTACACTACACTAAAGTACTACAGTACACTAAAGTACTACACTACACTAAAGTACTACACTACACTAAAGTACTACAGTACACTAAAGTACTACACTACACTAAAGTACTACAGTACACTAAAGTACTACAGTACACTAAAGTACTACAGTACACTAAAGTACTACACTACACTAAAGTACTACACTACACTAAAGTACTACACCACACTAAAGTACTACACTACACTAAAGTACTACACTACACTAAAGTACTACACTACACTAAAGTACTACAATACACTAAAGTACTACACTAAAGTACTACACTACACTAAAGTACTACACTACACTAAAGTACTACACTACACTAAAGTACTACACTAAAGTACTACACTACACTAAAGTACTACAGTACACTAAAGTACTACAGTACAATACACTAAAGTACTACAGTACACTAAAGTACTACAGTACACTAAAGTACTACACTACACTAAAGTACTACAGTACACTAAAGTACTACAGTACACTACACTAAAGTACTACAGTACACTAAAGTACTGCACTACACTAAAGTACTACACTACACTAAAGTACTACAGTACACTAAAGTACTACAGTACACTAAAGTACTACACTACACTAAAGTACTACACTACACTAAAGTACTACAGTACACTAAAGTACTGCACTACACTAAAGTACTACACTACACTAAAGTACTACAGTACACTAAAGTACTACAGTACACTAAAGTACTACACTACACTAAAGTACTACACTACACTAAAGTACTACAGTACACTAAAGTACTACACTACACTAAAGTACTACAGTACACTAAAGTACTACAATACAGTACACTAAAGTACTGCACTACACTAAAGTACTACAGTACACTAAAGTACTACAGTACACTAAAGTACTACAGAACAGTAAAGTACTACAGTACACTAAAGTACTACAGTACACTAAAGTACTACAGAACAGTAAAGTACTACAGTACACTAAAGTACTACAGTACACTAAAGTACTACAGTACACTAAAGTACTACAGAACAGTAAAGTACTACAGTACACTAAAGTACTACAGTACACTAAAGTACTACAGAACAGTAAAGTACTACAGTACACTAAAGTACTACACTACACTAAAGTACTACAGTACACTAAAGTACTACAGTACACTAAAGTACTACAGTACACTAAAGTACTACACTACACTAAAGTACTACAGTACAGTACTACACTCCACTAAAGTACTACAGTACAGTACAGTACTACACTACACTAAAGTACTGCACTACACTAAAGTACTGCACTACACTAAAGTACTACACTACACTAAAGTACTACACTACACTAAAGTACTGCACTACACTAAAGTACTACAGTACACTAAAGTACTACACTACACTAAAGTACTGCACTACACTAAAGTACTACACTACACTAAAGTACTGCACTACACTAAAGTACTACAGTACACTAAAGTACTACACTACACTAAAGTACTGCACTACACTAAAGTACTACACTACACTAAAGTACTGCACTACACTAAAATACTACAGTACACTAAAGTACTACACTACACTAAAGTACTACACTACACTAAAGTACTACAGTACACTAAAGTACTGCACTACACTAAAGTACTACAGTACACTAAAGTACTGCACTACACTAAAATACTACAGTACACTAAAGTACTACACTACACTAAAGTACTACACTACACTAAAGTACTACAGTACACTAAAGTACTGCACTACACTAAAGTACTACACTACACTAAAGTACTACAGTACACTAAAGTACTACACTACACTAAAGTACTACAGTACAGTACAGTACTACACTACACTAAAGTACTACAGTACACTAAAGTACTGCACTACACTAAAGTACTGCACTACACTAAAGTACTACACTACACTAAAGTACTGCACTACACTAAAGTACTACACTACACTAAAGTACTACACTACACTAAAGTACTGCACTACACTAAAATACTACAGTACACTAAAGTACTACACTACACTAAAGTACTACACTACACTAAAGTACTACAGTACACTAAAGTACTGCACTACACTAAAGTACTACACTACACTAAAGTACTGCACTACACTAAAATACTACAGTACACTAAAGTACTACACTACACTAAAGTACTACACTACACTAAAGTACTACACTACACTAAAGTACTACAGTACACTAAAGTACTGCACTACACTAAAGTACTACACTACACTAAAGTACTACAGTACACTAAAGTACTACACTACACTAAAGTACTACAGTACAGTACAGTACTACACTACACTAAAGTACTACACTACACTAAAGTACTACACCACACTAAAGTACTACACTACACTAAAGTACTACAGTACAGTACTACACTACACTACACTAAAGTACTACACTACACTAAAGTACTGCACTACACTAAAGTACTACACTACACTAAAGTACTACAGTACAGTACTACAGTACACTAAAGTACTACAGTACACTAAAGTACTACACTACACTAAAGTACTACACTACACTAAAGTACTACAGTACACTAAAGTACTACACTACACTAAAGTACTACACTACACTAAAGTACTACACTACACTAAAGTACTACAGTACACTAAAGTACTACACTACACTAAAGTACTACACCACACTAAAGTACTACAGTACACTAAAGTACTACAGTACACTAAAGTACTACAGTACACTACACTAAAGTACTACAGTACACTAAAGTACTACATTACACTAAAGTACTGCACTACACTAAAGTACTACAGTACACTAAAGTACTACAGTACACTAAAGTACTACATTACACTAAAGTACTACACTACTCTAAAGTACTACACCACACTAAAGTACTACAGTACACTAAAGTACTACATTACACTAAAGTACTACAGTACACTAAAGTACTACATTACACTAAAGTACTGCACTACACTAAAGTACTACATTACACTAAAGTACTACAGTACACTAAAGTACTACATTACACTAAAGTACTGCACTACACTAAAGTACTACAGTACACTAAAGTACTACAGTACACTAAAGTACTACACTACACTAAAGTACTACACTACACTAAAGTACTACAGTACACTAAAGTACTACACTACACTAAAGTACTACAGTACACTAAAGTACTACACTACACTAAAGTACTACACCACACTAAAGTACTACACCACACTAAAGTACTACAGTACAGTACACTAAAGTACTACAGTACACTAAAGTACTACAGTACAGTACAGTACACTAAAGTACTACACTACACTAAAGTACTACAGTACAGTACACTAAAGTACTACAGTACACTAAAGTACTACAGTACAGTACACTAAAGTACTACAGTACACTAAAGTACTACAATACAGTACACTAAAGTACTACAGTACACTAAAGTACTACAGTACACTACACTAAAGTACTACAGTACACTACACTAAAGTACTACAGTACACTAAAGTACTACAGTACACTAAAGTACTACACTACACTAAAGTACTACAGTACACTACACTAAAGTACTACAGTACACTAAAGTACTACACTACACTAAAGTACTACAGTACAGTACACTAAAGTACTACAGTACACTAAAGTACTACATTACACTAAAGTACTACAGTACACTACACTAAAGTACTGCACTACACTAAAGTACTACATTACACTAAAGTACTACAGTACACTAAAGTACTACATTACACTAAAGTACTGCACTACACTAAAGTACTACAGTACACTAAAGTACTACAGTACACTAAAGTACTACACTACACTAAAGTACTACACTACACTAAAGTACTACAGTACACTAAAGTACTACACTACACTAAAGTACTACAGTACACTAAAGTACTACACTACACTAAAGTACTACACCACACTAAAGTACTACACCACACTAAAGTACTACAGTACAGTACACTAAAGTACTACAGTACACTAAAGTACTACAGTACAGTACAGTACACTAAAGTACTACACTACACTAAAGTACTACAGTACAGTACACTAAAGTACTACAGTACACTAAAGTACTACAGTACAGTACACTAAAGTACTACAGTACACTAAAGTACTACAATACAGTACACTAAAGTACTACAGTACACTAAAGTACTACAGTACACTACACTAAAGTACTACAGTACACTACACTAAAGTACTACAGTACACTAAAGTACTACAGTACACTAAAGTACTACACTACACTAAAGTACTACAGTACACTACACTAAAGTACTACAGTACACTAAAGTACTACACTACACTAAAGTACTACAGTACAGTACACTAAAGTACTACAGTACACTAAAGTACTACAGTACAGTACACTAAAGTACTACAGTACACTAAAGTACTACAATACAGTACACTAAAGTACTACAGTACACTAAAGTACTACAGTACACTACACTAAAGTACTACAGTACACTACACTAAAGTACTACAGTACACTACACTAAAGTACTACACTACACTAAAGTACTACAGTACAGTAAAGTACTACAGTACACTAAAGTACTACAGTACAGTAAAGTACTACAGTACACTACACTAAAGTACTACACTACACTAAAGTACTACAGTACACTAAAGTACTACAGTACACTACACTAAAGTACTACAGTACACTACACTAAAGTACTACAGTACACTAAAGTACTACAGTACACTAAAGTAGTACAGTACACTAAAGTACTACACTACACTAAAGTACTACAGTACACTAAAGTACTACAGTACACTAAAGTAGTACAGTACACTAAAGTACTACAGTACACTAAAGTAGTACAGTACACTAAAGTACTACAATACACTAAAGTACTACAATACACTAAAGTACTACAGTACACTAAAGTACTACACTACACTAAAGTACTACAGTACACTAAAGTACTACAGTACACTAAAGTAGTACAGTACACTAAAGTACTACACTACACTAAAGTACTACAGTACACTAAAGTACTACAGTACACTAAAGTAGTACAGTACACTAAAGTACTACAGTACACTAAAGTACTACAGTACACTAAAGTACTACACCACACTAAAGTACTACACTACACTAAAGTACTACAGTACAGTACTACACTACACTAAAGTACTACAGTACACTAAAGTACTGCACTACACTAAAGTACTGCACTACACTAAAGTACTACAGTACACTAAAGTACTACAGTACACTAAAGTACTACACCACACTAAAGTACTACACGACACTAAAGTACTACAGTACAGTACTACACTACACTAAAGTACTGCACTACACTAAAGTACTACACTACACTAAAGTACTACACTACACTAAAGTACTGCACTACACTAAAGTACTACAGTACACTAAAGTACTACAGTACAGTACTACACTACACTAAAGTACTACAGTACACTAAAGTACTGCACTACACTAAAGTACTACACTACACTAAAGTACTACACTACACTAAAGTACTGCACTACACTAAAGTACTACACTACACTAAAGTACTACACTACACTAAAGTACTACACCACACTAAAGTACTACACTACACTAAAGTACTACAGTACACTAAAGTACTGCACTACACTAAAGTACTGCACTACACTAAAGTACTACACTACACTAAAGTACTACAGTACACTAAAGTACTGCACTACACTAAAGTACTGCACTACACTAAAGTACTACACTACACTAAAGTACTACAGTACACTAAAGTACTACACTACACTAAAGTACTACACTACACTAAAGTACTGCACTACACTAAAGTACTACACTACACTAAAGTACTGCACTACACTAAAGTACTACACTACACTAAAGTACTGCACTACACTAAAATACTACAGTACACTAAAGTACTACACTACACTAAAGTACTACACTACACTAAAGTACTACAGTACACTAAAGTACTGCACTACACTAAAGTACTACACTACACTAAAGTACTACAGTACACTAAAGTACTACACTACACTAAAGTACTACAGTACACTAAAGTACTACACTACACTAAAGTACTACAGTACAGTACAGTACTACAGTACACTAAAGTACTACACTACACTAAAGTACTACAGTACACTAAAGTACTGCACTACACTAAAGTACTACAC
This sequence comes from Paratrypauchen microcephalus, assembly GCA_036785185.1. Lineage (NCBI taxonomy): Eukaryota > Metazoa > Chordata > Actinopteri > Gobiiformes > Gobiidae > Paratrypauchen > Paratrypauchen microcephalus. The sequence goes on from JAVJIX010000483.1 coordinate 77,090, forward strand.
TACACTAAAGTACTACACTACACTAAAGTACTGCACTACACTAAAGTACTACAGTACACTAAAGTACTGCACTACACTAAAGTACTACAGTACACTAAAGTACTACAGTACACTAAAGTACTACACTACACTAAAGTACTACAGTACACTAAAGTACTACACTACACTAAAGTACTACACTACACTAAAGTACTACACTACACTAAAGTACTACAGTACACTAAAGTACTACAGTACAGTACAGTACTACACTACACTAAAGTACTACACTACACTAAAGTACTACACCACACTAAAGTACTACACTACACTAAAGTACTACAGTACAGTACTACACTACACTACACTAAAGTACTACACTACACTAAAGTACTGCACTACACTAAAGTACTACACTACACTAAAGTACTACAGTACAGTACTACAGTACACTAAAGTACTACACTACACTAAAGTACTACACTACACTAAAGTACTACACTACACTAAAGTACTACAGTACACTAAAGTACTACACTACACTAAAGTACTACACTACACTAAAGTACTACAGTACACTAAAGTACTACACTACACTAAAGTACTACACCACACTAAAGTACTACAGTACACTAAAGTACTACACTACACTAAAGTACTACAGTACACTACACTAAAGTACTACAGTACACTAAAGTACTACATTACACTAAAGTACTGCACTACACTAAAGTACTACACTACTCTAAAGTACTACACCACACTAAAGTACTACAGTACACTAAAGTACTACATTACACTAAAGTACTACAGTACACTAAAGTACTACAGTACACTAAAGTACTACACTACACTAAAGTACTACAGTACACTAAAGTACTACATTACACTAAAGTACTGCACTACACTAAAGTACTACACTACTCTAAAGTACTACACCACACTAAAGTACTACAGTACACTAAAGTACTACATTACACTAAAGTACTACAGTACACTAAAGTACTACATTACACTAAAGTACTGCACTACACTAAAGTACTACAGTACACTAAAGTACTACAGTACACTAAAGTACTACACTACACTAAAGTACTACACTACACTAAAGTACTACAGTACACTAAAGTACTACACTACACTAAAGTACTACAGTACACTAAAGTACTACAGTACACTAAAGTACTACACTACACTAAAGTACTACACCACACTAAAGTACTACAGTACAGTACACTAAAGTACTACAGTATACTAAAGTACTACACTACACTAAAGTACTACAGTACAGTACACTAAAGTACTACAGTACACTAAAGTACTACAGTACAGTACACTAAAGTACTACACTACACTAAAGTACTACAGTACAGTACACTAAAGTACTACAGTACACTAAAGTACTACAGTACAGTACACTAAAGTACTACAGTACACTAAAGTACTACAATACAGTACACTAAAGTACTACAGTACACTAAAGTACTACAGTACACTACACTAAAGTACTACAGTACACTACACTAAAGTACTACACTACACTAAAGTACTACAGTACAGTAAAGTACTACAGTACACTAAAGTACTACAGTACAGTAAAGTACTACAGTACACTACACTAAAGTACTACACTACACTAAAGTACTACAGTACACTAAAGTACTACAGTACACTACACTAAAGTACTACAGTACACTACACTAAAGTACTACAGTACACTAAAGTACTACAGTACACTAAAGTAGTACAGTACACTAAAGTACTACACTACACTAAAGTACTACAGTACACTAAAGTACTACAGTACACTAAAGTAGTACAGTACACTAAAGTACTACAGTACACTAAAGTAGTACAGTACACTAAAGTACTACACTACACTAAAGTACTACAATACACTAAAGTACTACAGTACACTAAAGTACTACACTACACTAAAGTACTACAGTACACTAAAGTACTACAGTACACTAAAGTAGTACAGTACACTAAAGTACTACACTACACTAAAGTAGTACAGTACACTAAAGTACTACAGTACACTAAAGTAGTACAGTACACTAAAGTACTACAGTACACTAAAGTACTACACTACACTAAAGTACTACAGTACACTAAAGTACTACAGTACACTAAAGTACTACACCACACTAAAGTACTACAGTACACTAAAGTACTACACTACACTAAAGTACTACACTACACTAAAGTACTACAGTACAGTACTACACTACACTAAAGTACTACAGTACACTAAAGTACTGCACTACACTAAAGTACTACAGTACACTAAAGTACTGCACTACACTAAAGTACTACACTACACTAAAGTACTACAGTACACTAAAGTACTACACTACACTAAAGTACTACACTACACTAAAGTACTACACCACACTAAAGTACTACACTACACTAAAGTACTACACCACACTAAAGTACTACACTACACTAAAGTACTACAGTACACTAAAGTACTACAGTACACTAAAGTACTACACTACACTAAAGTACTACAGTACACTACACTAAAGTACTACAGTACACTAAAGTACTACAGTACACTAAAGTACTACATTACACTAAAGTACTACACTACTCTAAAGTACTACACCACACTAAAGTACTACAGTACACTAAAGTACTACATTACACTAAAGTACTACAGTACACTAAAGTACTACATTACACTAAAGTACTGCACTACACTAAAGTACTACAGTACACTAAAGTACTACAGTACACTAAAGTACTACATTACACTAAAGTACTACACTACTCTAAAGTACTACACCACACTAAAGTACTACAGTACACTAAAGTACTACATTACACTAAAGTACTACAGTACACTAAAGTACTACATTACACTAAAGTACTGCACTACACTAAAGTACTACAGTACACTAAAGTACTACAGTACACTAAAGTACTACACTACACTAAAGTACTACACTAAAGTACTACAGTACACTAAAGTACTACACTACACTAAAGTACTACAGTACACTAAAGTACTACACCACACTAAAGTACTACACCACACTAAAGTACTACACTACACTAAAGTACTACAGTACAGTACACTAAAGTACTACAGTACACTAAAGTACTACAGTACAGTACAGTACACTAAAGTACTACAGTACACTAAAGTACTACAGTACAGTACACTAAAGTACTACAGTACACTAAAGTACTACAATACAGTACACTAAAGTACTACAGTACACTAAAGTACTACAGTACACTACACTAAAGTACTACAGTACACTACACTAAAGTACTACACTACACTAAAGTACTACAGTACAGTAAAGTACTACAGTACACTAAAGTACTACAGTACAGTAAAGTACTACAGTACACTACACTAAAGTACTACACTACACTAAAGTACTACAGTACACTAAAGTACTACAGTACACTACACTAAAGTACTACAGTACACTACACTAAAGTACTACAGTACACTACACTAAAGTACTACAGTACACTAAAGTAGTACAGTACACTAAAGTACTACACTACACTAAACTACTACAGTACACTAAAGTACTACAGTACACTAAAGTAGTACAGTACACTAAAGTACTACAGTACACTAAAGTAGTACAGTACACTAAAGTACTACAGTACACTAAAGTACTACAGTACACTAAAGTAGTACAGTACACTAAAGTACTACAGTACACTAAAGTACTACAGTACACTAAAGTAGTACAGTACACTAAAGTACTACAGTACACTAAAGTACTACAGTACACTAAAGTAGTACAGTACACTAAAGTACTACAGTACACTAAAGTAGTACAGTACACTAAAGTACTACAGTACACTAAAGTACTACACTACACTAAAGTACTACAGTACACTACACTAAAGTACTACAGTACACTAAAGTACTACAGTACACTAAAGTAGTACAGTACACTAAAGTACTACACTACACTAAAGTACTACACTACACTAAAGTACTACAGTACACTAAAGTACTACACTACACTAAAGTACTACAGTACAGTACACTAAAGTACTACAGTACACTAAAGTACTACAGTACAGTACACTAAAGTACTACACTACACTAAAGTACTACAGTACAGTACAGTACACTAAAGTACTACACTACACTAAAGTACTACAGTACAGTAAAGTACTACAGTACACTAAAGTACTACAGTACAGTAAAGTACTACACTACACTAAAGTACTACAGTACACTAAAGTACTACAGTACACTAAAGTACTACACCACACTAAAGTACTACACTACACTAAAGTACTACAGTACACTACACTAAAGTACTACACTACACTAAAGTACTACAGTACAGTAAAGTACTACAGTACACTAAAGTACTACAGTACAGTAAAGTACTACACTACACTAAAGTACTACAGTACACTAAAGTACTACAGTACACTAAAGTACTACACCACACTAAAGTACTACACTACACTAAAGTACTACAGTACAGTACAGTACTACACTACACTAAAGTACTACAGTACACTAAAGTACTGCACTACACTAAAGTACTACACTACACTAAAGTACTGCACTACACTAAAGTACTACAGTACACTAAAGTACTACACTACACTAAAGTACTGCACTACACTAAAGTACTACACTACACTAAAGTACTACAGTACACTAAAGTACTGCACTACACTAAAGTACTACACTACACTAAAGTACTACAGTACAGTACAGTACACTAAAGTACTACACTACACTAAAGTACTACACTACACTAAAGTACTACAGTACAGTACAGTACACTAAAGTACTACACTACACTAAAGTACTACAGTACACTACACTAAAGTACTACAGTACACTACACTAAAGTACTACACTACACTAAAGTACTACAGTACAGTAAAGTACTACAGTACACTAAAGTACTACACTACACTAAAGTACTGCACTACACTAAAGTACTACAGTACACTAAAGTACTACAGTACACTAAAGTACTACAGTACACTAAAGTACTGCACTACACTAAAGTACTACACTACACTAAAGTACTACAATACACTAAAGTACTACAGTACACTAAAGTACTACATTACACTAAAGTACTGCACTACACTAAAGTACTACAGTACACTAAAGTACTACACTACACTAAAGTACTACAGTACACTAAAGTACTACACTACACTAAAGTACTACACCACACTAAAGTACTACACCACACTAAAGTACTACACTACACTAAAGTACTACAGTACAGTACACTAAAGTACTACAGTACACTAAAGTACTACAGTACACTAAAGTACTACAATACAGTACACTAAAGTACTACAGTACACTAAAGTACTACAGTACACTACACTAAAGTACTACAGTACACTACACTAAAGTACTACAGTACACTAAAGTACTACAGTACACTACACTAAAGTACTACAGTACACTAAAGTACTACAGTACAGTAAAGTACTACAGTACAGTAAAGTACTACAGTACACTACACTAAAGTACTACAGTACACTACACTAAAGTACTACACTACACTAAAGTACTACAGTACAGTAAAGTACTACAGTACACTACACTAAAGTACTACAGTACACTACACTAAAGTACTACACTACACTAAAGTACTACAGTACACTAAAGTACTACAGTACACTAAAGTAGTACAGTACACTAAAGTACTACAGTACACTAAAGTAGTACAGTACACTAAAGTACTACAGTACACTAAAGTACTACAGTACACTAAAGTAGTACAGTACACTAAAGTACTACACTACACAAAAGTACTACAGTACACTAAAGTACTACACTACACTAAAGTACTACACCACACTAAAGTACTACAGTACACTAAAGTACTACACTACACTAAAGTACTACACCACACTAAAGTACTACAGTACACTAAAGTACTACAGTACACTAAAGTACTACAGTACAGTACTACAGTACACTAAAGTACTACACTACACTAAAGTACTACAGTACACTAAAGTACTACACTACACTAAAGTACTACAGTACAGTACTACAGTACACTAAAGTACTACACTACACTAAAGTACTACAGTACACTAAAGTACTACAGTACACTAAAGTACTACACTACACTAAAGTACTACAGTACACTAAAGTACTACACTACACTAAAGTACTACAGTACACTAAAGTACTACAGTACACTAAAGTACTACAGTACAGTAAAGTACTACACTAAAGTACTACACTACACTAAAGTACTACAGTACACTAAAGTACTACACTACACTAAAGTACTACAGTACAGTAAAGTACTACACTAAAGTACTACACTACACTAAAGTACTACAGTACACTAAAGTACTACACTACACTAAAGTACTACAGTACACTAAAGTACTACACTACACTAAAGTACTACAGTACACTAAAGTACTACACTAAAGTACTACAGTACACTAAAGTACTACACTACACTAAAGTACTACAGTACACTAAAGTACTACACTACACTAAAGTACTACAGTACACTAAAGTACTACAGTACACTAAAGTACTACACTACACTAAAGTACTACAGTACACTAAAGTACTACACTACACTAAAGTACTACAGTACACTAAAGTACTACAGTACAGTAAAGTACTACACTACACTAAAGTACTACAGTACACTAAAGTACTACACTACACTAAAGTACTACAGTACACTAAAGTACTACACTACACTAAAGTACTACAGTACACTAAAGTACTACACTACACTAAAGTACTACAGTACACTAAAGTACTACACTAAAGTACTACAGTACACTAAAGTACTACACTACACTAAAGTACTACAGTACACTAAAGTACTACACTACACTAAAGTACTACACCACACTAAAGTACTACAGTACAGTAAAGTACTACAGTACACTAAAGTACTACAGTACACTACACTAAAGTACTACACTACAGTAAAGTACTACAGTACACTAAAGTACTACAGTACAGTAAAGTACTACAGTACACTAAAGTACTACAGTACACTACACTAAAGTACTACAGTACACTAAAGTACTACAGTACACTAAAGTACTACACTACACTAAAGTACTACACTACACTACACTAAAGTACTACAGTACACTAAAGTACTACAGTACACTAAAGTACTACACTAAAGTACTACAGTACACTAAAGTACTACAGTACACTAAAGTACTACACTACACTAAAGTACTACAGTACACTAAAGTACTACAGTACACTAAAGTACTACACTACACTAAAGTACTACAGTACACTAAAGTACTACAGTACACTAAAGTACTACACTACACTAAAGTACTACAGTACACTAAAGTACTACAGTACACTAAAGTACTACAGTACACTAAAGTACTACACTACACTAAAGTACTACACTACACTAAAGTACTACAGTACACTAAAGTACTACAGTACACTAAAGTACTACACTACACTAAAGTACTACAGTACACTAAAGTACTACACTACACTAAAGTACTACACCACACTAAAGTACTACACTACACTAAAGTACTACAGTACACTAAAGTACTACACTACACTAAAGTACTACAGTACAGTACACTAAAGTACTACAGTACACTAAAGTACTACAGTACAGTAAAGTACTACACTACACTAAAGTACTACAGTACACTAAAGTACTACACTACACTAAAGTACTACAGTACACTAAAGTACTACACTACACTAAAGTACTACAGTACACTAAAGTACTACACTACACTAAAGTACTACAGTACACTAAAGTACTACACTAAAGTACTACAGTACACTAAAGTACTACACTACACTAAAGTACTACAGTACACTAAAGTACTACAGTACACTAAAGTACTACACCACACTAAAGTACTACAGTACACTAAAGTACTACACCACACTAAAGTACTACAGTACACTAAAGTACTACACTACACTAAAGTACTACACCACACTAAAGTACTACAGTACAGTAAAGTACTACAGTACACTAAAGTACTACAGTACACTACACTAAAGTACTACACTACACTAAAGTACTACAGTACACTAAAGTACTACACTACACTAAAGTACTACAGTACACTAAAGTACTACAGTACACTAAAGTACTGCACTACACTAAAGTACTACACTACACTAAAGTACTACAGTACACTACACTAAAGTACTACAGTACACTAAAGTACTACATTACACTAAAGTACTACACCACACTAAAGTACTACACCACACTAAAGTACTACATTACACTAAAGTACTACAGTACACTAAAGTACTACACTAAAGTACTACAGTACACTAAAGTACTACAGTACACTAAAGTACTACAGTACACTAAAGTACTACACTACACTAAAGTACTACAGTACACTAAAGTACTACAGTACACTAAAGTACTACACTACACTAAAGTACTACAGTACACTAAAGTACTACACTACACTAAAGTACTACACTACACTAAAGTACTACAGTACACTAAAGTACTACAGTACACTAAAGTAGTACAGTACACTAAAGTACTACACTACACTAAAGTACTACACTACACTAAAGTACTACAGTACACTAAAGTACTACAGTACACTAAAGTACTACACTACACTAAAGTACTACAGTACACTAAAGTACTACAGTACACTAAAGTACTACACTACACTAAAGTACTACACCACACTAAAGTACTACACTACACTAAAGTACTACAGTACAGTACACTAAAGTACTACAGTACACTAAAGTACTACACTACACTAAAGTACTACAATACAGTACACTAAAGTACTACACCACACTAAAGTACTACAGTACACTAAAGTACTACACTACACTAAAGTACTACACCACACTAAAGTACTACACTAAAGTACTACAGTACACTAAAGTACTACACTACACTAAAGTACTACAGTACACTAAAGTACTACAATACAGTACACTAAAGTACTACAGTACACTAAAGTACTACACTAAAGTACTACAGTACAGTAAAGTACTACAGTACACTAAAGTACTACAGTACACTAAAGTACTACACTACACTAAAGTACTACACTACACTACACTAAAGTACTACACTACACTACACTAAAGTACTACAGTACACTAAAGTACTACACTACACTAAAGTACTACAATACACTAAAGTACTACACTAAAGTACTACACTACACTAAAGTACTACACTACACTAAAGTACTACACTACACTAAAGTACTACACTAAAGTACTACACTACACTAAAGTACTACAGTACACTAAAGTACTACAGTACAATACACTAAAGTACTACAGTACACTAAAGTACTACAGTACACTAAAGTACTACACTACACTAAAGTACTACAGTACACTAAAGTACTGCACTACACTAAAGTACTACACTACACTAAAGTACTACAGTACACTAAAGTACTACAGTACACTAAAGTACTACACTACACTAAAGTACTACACTACACTAAAGTACTACAGTACACTAAAGTACTACACTACACTAAAGTACTACAGTACACTAAAGTACTACAATACAGTACACTAAAGTACTACAGTACACTAAAGTACTACAGTACACTAAAGTACTACACTAAAGTACTACAGTACAGTAAAGTACTACAGTACAGTAAAGTACTACAGTACACTAAAGTACTACAGTACAGTAAAGTACTACAGTACACTAAAGTACTACAGTACACTAAAGTACTACAGTACACTAAAGTACTACAGTACACTAAAGTACTACACTACACTAAAGTACTACAGTACACTAAAGTACTACAGTACACTAAAGTACTACACTACACTAAAGTACTACAGTACACTAAAGTACTACACTACACTAAAGTACTACACTACACTAAAGTACTACAGTACACTAAAGTACTACAGTACACTAAAGTACTACACTACACTAAAGTACTACAGTACACTAAAGTACTACACTACACTAAAGTACTACACTACACTAAAGTACTACAGTACACTAAAGTACTACACTACACTAAAGTACTACACTACACTAAAGTACTACACTACACTAAAGTACTACACTACACTAAAGTACTACAGTACACTAAAGTACTACACTACACTAAAGTACTACACTACACTAAAGTACTACAGTACACTAAAGTACTACAGTACACTAAAGTACTGCACTACACTAAAGTACTACACTACACTAAAGTACTACAGTACACTACACTAAAGTACTACAGTACACTAAAGTACTATACATTACACTAAAGTACTACAGTACACTAAAGTACTACACCACACTAAAGTACTACACCACACTAAAGTACTACACTACACTAAAGTACTACACTACACTAAAGTACTACAGTACAATACACTAAAGTACTACAGTACAATACACTAAAGTACTACAGTACACTAAAGTACTACAGTACACTAAAGTACTACAGTACACTAAAGTACTACAGTACAATACACTAAAGTACTACACTACACTAAAGTACTACACTACACTAAAGTACTACACTACACTAAAGTACTACACTACACTAAAGTACTACAGTACACTAAAGTACTACACTACACTAAAGTACTACACCACACTAAAGTACTACACTACACTAAAGTACTACAGTACACTAAAGTACTACACTACACTAAAGTACTACACTACACTAAAGTACTACACTACACTAAAGTACTACAGTACACTAAAGTACTACACTACACTAAAGTACTACAGTACACTAAAGTACTGCACTACACTAAAGTACTACAGTACACTAAAGTACTACACTACACTAAAGTACTACAATACAGTACACTAAAGTACTACAGTACACTAAAGTACTACAGTACACTAAAGTACTACACTAAAGTACTACAATACAGTACACTAAAGTACTACACCACACTAAAGTACTACAGTACACTAAAGTACTACAATACAGTACACTAAAGTACTACAGTACACTAAAGTACTACAGTACACTAAAGTACTACAGTACACTAAAGTACTACAGAACAGTAAAGTACTACAGTACACTAAAGTACTACAGTACACTAAAGTACTACAGAACAGTAAAGTACTACAGTACACTAAAGTACTACAGTACACTAAAGTACTACAGAACAGTAAAGTACTACAGTACACTAAAGTACTACACTACACTAAAGTACTACAGTACACTAAAGTACTACAGTACACTAAAGTACTACACTACACTAAAGTACTACAGTACAGTACTACACTCCACTAAAGTACTACAGTACAGTACAGTACTACACTACACTAAAGTACTGCACTACACTAAAGTACTGCACTACACTAAAGTACTACACTACACTAAAGTACTACACTACACTAAAGTACTGCACTACACTAAAGTACTACAGTACACTAAAGTACTACACTACACTAAAGTACTGCACTACACTAAAGTACTACACTACACTAAAGTACTGCACTACACTAAAGTACTACAGTACACTAAAGTACTACAGTACACTAAAGTACTACACTACACTAAAGTACTACAGTACACTAAAGTACTACATTACACTAAAGTACTGCACTACACTACACTAAAGTACTGCACTACACTACACTAAAGTACTACAGTACACTAAAGTACTACACTAAAGTACTACAGTACACTAAAGTACTACAGTACACTACACTAAAGTACTACAGTACACTAAAGTACTACAGTACACTAAAGTACTACACTACACTAAAGTACTACAGTACACTAAAGTACTACACTACACTAAAGTACTACACTACACTAAAGTACTACAGTACAGTACAGTACTACAGTACACTAAAGTACTACAGTACACTAAAGTACTACAGTACACTAAAGTACTGCACTACACTAAAGTACTGCACTACACTAAAGTACTGCACTACACTAAAGTACTACACTACACTAAAGTACTACACTACACTAAAGTACTACACTACACTAAAGTACTACAGTACACTAAAGTACTACAGTACACTAAAGTACTACACTACACTAAAGTACTACAGTACACTAAAGTACTACACTACACTAAAGTACTACACTACACTAAAGTACTACAGTACACTAAAGTACTACACTACACTAAAGTACTACACTACACTAAAGTACTACACTACACTAAAGTACTACACTACACTAAAGTACTACACTACACTAAAGTACTACACTACACTAAAGTAGTACAGTACACTAAAGTACTACAGTACAATACACTAAAGTACTACAGTACACTAAAGTACTACAGTACACTAAAGTACTACAGTACAGTACTACAGTACACTAAAGTACTACAGTACACTAAAGTACTACACTACACTAAAGTACTACACTACACTAAAGTACTACAGTACACTAAAGTACTACACTACACTAAAGTACTACACTACACTAAAGTACTACAGTACACTAAAGTACTACACTACACTAAAGTACTACACCACACTAAAGTACTACAGTACACTAAAGTACTACAGTACACTAAAGTACTACACTACACTAAAGTACTACAGTACACTACACTAAAGTACTACAGTACACTAAAGTACTACATTACACTAAAGTACTGCACTACACTAAAGTACTACAGTACACTAAAGTACTACAGTACACTAAAGTACTACACTACACTAAAGTACTACACTACACTAAAGTACTACACTACACTAAAGTACTACAGTACACTAAAGTACTACACTACACTAAAGTACTACACTACACTAAAGTACTACAGTACACTAAAGTACTACACTACACTAAAGTACTACAGTACACTAAAGTACTACACTACACTAAAGTACTACAGTACACTAAAGTACTACAGTACACTAAAGTACTACACTACACTAAAGTACTACACTACACTAAAGTACTACAGTACACTAAAGTACTACACTACACTAAAGTACTACAGTACACTAAAGTACTACACTACACTAAAGTACTACACCACACTAAAGTACTACACTACACTAAAGTACTACAGTAAAGTACTACAGTACACTAAAGTACTACACTACACTAAAGTACTACACCACACTAAAGTACTACAGTACACTAAAGTACTACAATACAGTACACTAAAGTACTACAGTACACTAAAGTACTACAGTACACTAAAGTACTACACTAAAGTACTACAATACAGTACACTAAAGTACTACACCACACTAAAGTACTACACTAAAGTACTACAGTACACTAAAGTACTACACTACACTAAAGTACTACAGTACACTAAAGTACTACACCACACTAAAGTACTACACCACACTAAAGTACTACACTACACTAAAGTACTACAATACACTAAAGTACTACAATACAGTACACTAAAGTACTACAGTACACTAAAGTACTACAGTACAGTACAGTACACTAAAGTACTACACTACACTAAAGTACTACAGTACACTACACTAAAGTACTACAGTACACTAAAGTACTACAGTACACTACACTAAAGTACTACAGTACACTAAAGTACTACAGTACACTACACTAAAGTACTACAGTACACTACACTAAAGTACTACAGTACACTAAAGTACTACAGTACACTAAAGTACTACAGTACACTACACTAAAGTACTACAGTACACTACACTAAAGTACTACACTACACTAAAGTACTACAGTACACTAAAGTACTACAGTACACTACACTAAAGTACTACAGTACACTACACTAAAGTACTACAGTACACTAAAGTACTACAGTACACTAAAGTAGTACAGTACACTAAAGTACTACACTACACTAAAGTACTACAGTACACTAAAGTAGTACAGTACACTAAAGTACTACAGTACACTAAAGTACTACAGTACACTAAAGTAGTACAGTACACTAAAGTACTACAGTACACTAAAGTACTACAGTACACTAAAGTACTACACTACACTAAAGTACTACAGTACAGTACACTAAAGTACTACAGTACACTAAAGTACTACAGTACACTAAAGTACTACACTACACTAAAGTACTACAGTACACTAAAGTACTACAGTACACTAAAGTACTACACTACACTAAAGTACTACAGTACACTAAAGTACTACAGTACAGTACACTAAAGTACTACAGTACAATACACTAAAGTACTACAGTACACTAAAGTACTACAGTACACTAAAGTACTACAGTACAGTACACTAAAGTACTACAGTACACTAAAGTACTACACTACACTAAAGTACTACAGTACAGTACAGTACACTAAAGTACTACACTACACTAAAGTACTACAGTACACTACACTAAAGTACTACACTACACTAAAGTACTACAGTACAGTAAAGTACTACAGTACACTAAAGTACTACAGTACAGTAAAGTACTACACTACACTAAAGTACTACAGTACACTAAAGTACTACACTACACTAAAGTACTACAGTACAGTACAGTACTACACTACACTAAAGTACTGCACTACACTAAAGTACTACAGTACACTAAAGTACTACAGTACACTAAAGTACTGCACTACACTAAAGTACTACACTACACTAAAGTACTGCACTACACTAAAGTACTACAGTACACTAAAGTACTACACTACACTAAAGTACTGCACTACACTAAAGTACTACACTACACTAAAGTACTACAGTACACTAAAGTACTGCACTACACTAAAGTACTACACTACACTAAAGTACTACACTACACTAAAGTACTACAGTACACTAAAGTACTGCACTACACTAAAGTACTACACTACACTAAAGTACTACAGTACACTAAAGTACTACACTACACTAAAGTACTACACTACACTAAAGTACTACAGTACACTAAAGTACTACACTACACTAAAGTACTACACTACACTAAAGTACTACAGTACACTAAAGTACTACAGTACACTAAAGTACTACACTACACTAAAGTACTACACTACACTAAAGTACTACAGTACACTAAAGTACTACACTACACTAAAGTACTACACTACACTAAAGTACTACACTACACTAAAGTACTACAGTACACTAAAGTACTACAGTACACTAAAGTACTACATTACACTAAAGTACTGCACTACACTAAAGTACTACATTACACTAAAGTACTACAGTACACTAAAGTACTACAGTACACTAAAGTACTACAGTACACTAAAGTACTACACTACACTAAAGTACTACAGTACACTAAAGTACTACAGTACACTAAAGTACTACACTACACTAAAGTACTACACTACACTAAAGTACTGCACTACACTAAAGTACTACAGTACACTAAAGTACTACAGTACGCTAAAGTACTACACTACACTAAAGTACTACAGTACACTAAAGTACTACAGTACACTAAAGTACTACAGTACAGCATACACTACACTACACTAAAGTACTACACTACACTAAAGTACTGCACTACACTAAAGTACTACACTACACTAAAGTACTACAGTACACTAAAGTACTACAGTACACTAAAGTACTACACTACACTAAAGTACTACACTACACTAAAGTACTACAGTACACTAAAGTACTGCACTACACTAAAGTACTACACTACACTAAAGTACTACAGTACACTAAAGTACTACACTACACTAAAGTACTACAGTACACTAAAGTACTACAGTACACTAAAGTACTACACTACACTAAAGTACTACACTACACTAAAGTACTACAGTACACTAAAGTACTACACTACACTAAAGTACTACAGTACACTAAAGTACTACACTACACTAAAGTACTACACTACACTAAAGTACTACAGTACACTACAGTACTACACTACACTAAAGTACTACAGTACACTAAAGTACTACACCACACTAAAGTACTACAGTACACTAAAGTACTACACTACACTAAAGTACTACACTACACTAAAGTACTACACTACACTAAAGTACTACACTACACTAAAGTACTACACTACACTAAAGTACTACAGTACACTAAAGTACTACACTACACTAAAGTACTACACTACACTAAAGTACTACACTACACTAAAGTACTACAGTACACTAAAGTACTACACTACACTAAAGTACTACACTACACTAAAGTACTACAGTACACTAAAGTACTACAGTACACTAAAGTACTACACCACACTAAAGTACTACACTACACTAAAGTACTACACCACACTAAAGTACTACAGTACACTAAAGTACTGCACTACACTAAAGTACTACACTACACTAAAGTACTACACTACACTAAAGTACTACAGTACACTAAAGTACTACACCACACTAAAGTACTACACTACACTAAAGTACTACACCACACTAAAGTACTACAGTACAGTACACTAAAGTACTACACTACACTAAAGTACTACAGTACAGTACACTAAAGTACTACAGTACAGTACACTAAAGTACTACAGTACACTAAAGTACTACAATACAGTACACTAAAGTACTACAGTACACTACAGTAAAGTACTACAGTACAGTAAAGTACTACAGTACACTAAAGTACTACAGTACAGTAAAGTACTACAGTACACTACACTAAAGTACTACAGTACACTACACTAAAGTACTACAGTACACTAAAGTACTACAGTATACACTAAAGTACTACAGTACACTACACTAAAGTACTACAGTACACTAAAGTACTACAGTACAGTAAAGTACTACAGTACAGTAAAGTACTACAGTACACTACACTAAAGTACTACAGTACACTACACTAAAGTACTACACTACACTAAAGTACTACAGTACAGTAAAGTACTACAGTACACTACACTAAAGTACTACAGTACACTACACTAAAGTAGTACAGTACACTACACTAAAGTAGTACAGTACACTAAAGTACTACACTACACTAAAGTACTACACTACACTAAAGTAGTACAGTACACTAAAGTACTACAGTACACTAAAGTAGTACAGTACAGTAAAGTACTACACTACACTAAAGTACTACACTACACTACACTAAAGTAGTACAGTACACTAAAGTACTACAGTACACTAAAGTAGTACAGTACAGTAAAGTACTACACTACACTAAAGTACTACACTACACTACACTAAAGTAGTACAGTACACTAAAGTACTACACTACACTAAAGTACTACACTACACTAAAGTACTACAGTACACTAAAGTACTACAGTACACTAAAGTACTATACTACACTAAAGTACTACAGTACACTAAAGTACTACACTACACTAAAGTACTACACCACACTAAAGTACTACAGTACACTAAAGTACTACACTACACTAAAGTACTACACTACACTAAAGTACTACAGTACACTAAAGTACTACACTACACTAAAGTACTACAGTACACTAAAGTACTACAGTACACTAAAGTACTACACTACACTAAAGTACTACAGTACACTAAAGTACTACACCACACTAAAGTACTACAATACACTAAAGTACTACAGTACACTAAAGTACTACACTACACTAAAGTACTACACTACACTAAAGTACTACACCACACTAAAGTACTACAGTACACTAAATTACTACACTACACTAAAGTACTACAGTACACTAAAGTACTACACTACACTAAAGTACTACAATACACTAAAGTACTACAGTACACTAAATTACTACACTACACTAAAGTACTACAGTACACTAAAGTACTACAGTACACTAAAGTACTACAGTACACTAAAGTACTACAGTACAATACACTAAAGTACTACAGTACACTAAAGTACTACAGTACAATACACTAAAGTACTACAGTACACTAAAGTACTACAGTACAGTACACTAAAGTACTACACTACACTAAAGTACTACAGTACACTAAAGTACTACAGTACACTAAAGTACTACACTACACTAAAGTACTACACTACACTAAAGTACTACAGTACACTAAAGTACTACAGTACAATACACTAAAGTACTACAGTACACTAAAGTACTACAGTACACTAAAGTACTACACTACACTAAAGTACTACAGTACACTAAAGTACTACAGTACACTAAAGTACTACAATACAGTACACTAAAGTACTGCACTACACTAAAGTACTACAGTACAGTAAAGTACTACAGTAGAGCACACTAAAGTACTACAGTACAGTACACTAAAGTACTACAGTACAATACACTAAAGTACTACAGTACGCTAAAGTACTACAATACACTAAAGTACTACACTACACTAAAGTACTACACTACACTAAAGTACTACAGTACACTAAAGTACTACACTACACTAAAGTACTACAGTACACTACACTAAAGTACTACAGTACACTAAAGTACTACACTACACTAAAGTACTACAGTACACTAAAGTACTACAGTACACTAAAGTACTACAGTACACTAAAGTACTACACTACACTAAAGTACTACAGTACAGTACACTAAAGTACTACAGTACAGTACACTAAAGTACTACAGTACAGTACACTAAAGTACTACAGTACAGTAAAGTACTACAGTAGAGCACACTAAAGTACTACAGTACAGTACACTAAAGTACTACAGTACAATACACTAAAGTACTACAGTACCTAAAGTACTACAGTACAATACACTAAAGTACTACAGTACGCTAAAGTACTACAATACACTAAAGTACTACAGTACAGTACACTAAAGTACTACACTACACTAAAGTACTACAGTACAACTTTATAAAGTACTACAGTACAGTACACTAAAGTACTACAGTACACTACACTAAAATTACTACAGTACGCTAAAGTACTACAGTACACTAAAGTACTACAGTACTACACTAAAGTACTACAGTACACTAAAGTACTACACTACACTAAAGTACTAATGTACAGTACACTAAAGTACTACAGTACAATACACTAAAGTACTAATGTAAAATACACTAAAGTACTAATGTACACTACACTAAAGTACTACAGTAAACTACACTTAAAGTACTACAGTACAGTACACTAAAGTACTAATGTAAAATACACTAAAGTACTACAGTACAGTACACTAAAGTACTACAGTACAATACACTAAAGTACTACAGTACAATACGCGCTAAAGTACTACACTACACTAAAGTACTGCAGTAAACTACACTAAAGTACTACACTACACTAAAGTACTACACTACACTAAAGTACTACAGTACACTAAAAAGTACTACACTACACTAAAGTACTACACTACACTAAAGTACTACAGTACACTCAAAGTACTACACTACACTAAAGTAATACAGTACACTAAAGTACTACAGTACAATACACTAAAGTACTACAGTACACTAAAGTACTACAGTACACTAAAGTACTACACTACACTAAAGTACTACAGTATGCACTAAACTAGCTACAGTACACTAAAGTACTGCACTACACTAAAGCGCAAATTGCTACTGCGCTAAAGGTGCTGCGCTGCGCTGGGGTGCTGCGGTGCGGTGCGGTGCGCTGGTGCTGCGCTGCGCTGGCGTGCTGCGGTGCGCTGCGCTGGAGTGCTGCGGTGCGCTGCGCTGAGTGCCGTTGCGCTGCGTAAAGGTGCTGCGGTGCGCTGGAGTGCTGCGCTGCGTAAAGTGCTGCGCTGCGCTGGAGTGCTGCGGTGCGCGTAAAGGTGCTGCGGTGCGCTCAGGTGCTACGGTGCGCTGGTGCTGCCGTTGCGCTGAGTGCTGCGCTGCGCTAAAGGGTGCTGTGCGATGCGCTGGTGCTGCGGTGCGCTGGGTGCTGCGTTGCGCTCGTCTGGCGCTGCGCTGGAATGCTGCGGTGCTGGAGTGCTGCGCCTCCATCTCCCTCGGTGCTGCCGCGCTGGTGCGGTGCGCTGCGCTGGTGCTGCGGTGCGGTGCTGGAGTGCTGGTGCCGCTGGGTGCTGCCGGTGCCTGGGTGCTGCGATGCGGTGCGCTGGAACGGTGCTGATTGCTGGTGCTGCGGTGCGCTGCGCTGGTGCTGCGGTGCTGCGCTGGGTGCTGCGGTGCAGCAAAGGTGCTGCGGTGCGCTGCGCTGGTGCTGCGGTGCGCTAAATTGCTGCGGTGCGGTGGTGCTGCGGTGCGTGGTGCTGCGGTGCGCTGCGCTGGGTGCTGCGGTGCGCTGCGCTCAAAGTGCTGCGCTGCGCTGGAGTGGTGCGGTGCGCTGCAAGGTGCTGCGGTGCTAAAGTGGTACGGTGCGCTGGTGCTGCGGTGCTGAAAGTGGTACGGTGCTGGTGCTGCGGTGCGCTGAAGGTGCTGCGGTATGAGTGGTGCGGTGCGCTGGAGTGCTGCGCTGCGCTGAAGTGCTGCGGTGCGCTGAAAGGTGCTGCGCTGCGTAAAGGTGCTGCGCTGCGCTGGGTGCTGCGGTGCTGGTGCTGCGGTGCGCTTCGCGCAAGGTGCTGCGGTGCGGTAAGCTGCGGTGCGCTGGAGTGCTGCGCTGCGCTGGTGCTGCGGTGCGCTGGGGTACCGCGCTGCGCTCAGGTGCTGCGGTGCGGTAAGCTGCGGTGCGCTGGTGCTGCTGCGCTGGTGCTGCGTTGCGCTGGGTGCTGCGGTGCGCTGGAAGTGCTGCGCTGCACGCTGGGTGCTGCGGTGCGCTGGAGTGCTGCGCTGCGCTGCGGTGCTGCGGTGCGCTGGTGCTGGTGCGCTCAGGTGCTGCGGTGCGGTGGTGCTGCGCTAAAGGTGCTGCGCTGCGCTCAAAGGTGCTGCGGTGCGCTGGAGTGCTGCGCTGCGCTGCATGAGTGCTGCGGTGCTGAAGGTGGTGCGGTGCGCTGGTGCTGCGCTGCGCTGGGTGCTGCGGTGCTGCGCTCAAGGTGCTGCGCTGCGCTGGTGCTGCGGTGCGCTGAAAGTGCTGCGCTGGTGCTACCGGTGCGCTCAGGTGCTGCGCTGCGCTGGAGTGCTGCGTGCTGGTGCTGCTGCGCTGGGTGCTGCGGTGCGCTGGTGCTGCGGTGCGCTGGAGTGCTGCGGCTGCAGCTGGTGCTGCGGTGCGCTGGGTGCTGCGCTGCGCTCAGGTGCTGCGGTGCGCTGGTGCTGCGGTGCGGTGAAGGTGCTGCGCTGCGCTGGAGTGCTAGCGGTGCTGGGTGCTGCGCTGCGCTGGTGCTGCGGTGCCCTGGAAGGTGCTGCGCACTGCGCTGGACAAGGTGCTGCGGTGCGCTGGGGTGCTGCGCTGCGCTGGAGTGCTGCGGTGCGCTGGTGCTGCGTAAAGTGCTGCGGTGCTGGTGCTGCGCTGCGCGCAAGGTGCTGCGGTGCGCTGGGTGCTGCGGTGCGCTGGAGTGCTGCGCCGCGCTGGTGCTGCGGTGCGCTGGAGTCGCTGCGCACGCTGGTGCTGCGGTGCGCAAGGTGCTGCGCTGCGCTGGAGTGCTGCGCCGCGCTGGTGCTGCGGTGCGGTGAGTGCTGCGGTGCGCTGGAGTGCTGCGGTGCGCTGCGCTCAGGTGCTGCTGCGATGAGTGCTGCGGTGCGCTGGAGTGCTGCGGTGCGATTGAGTGCTGCGGTGCGCTGAGTGCTGCGGTGCGCTGCGCTGGAGTGCTGC
>JAVJIX010000486.1:7500-20000 GCA_036785185.1 Paratrypauchen microcephalus
TTAGAGGAGTGTGCGTGTGTGTGTGTTAGAGGAGTGTGCGTGTGTGTGTGTGTGTGTTAGAGGAGTGTGTGTGTGTGTGTGTTAGAGGAGTGTGTGTGTGTGTGTGTTAGAGGAGTGTGTGTGTGTGTGTGTTAGAGGAGTGTGCGTGTGTGTGTGTTAGAGGAGTGTGTGTGTGTGTGTGTGTGTTAGGAGTGTGTGTGTGTGTGTGTGTTAGAGGAGTGTGTGTGTGTGTGTGTGTTAGAGGAGTGTGCGTGTGTGTGTGTTAGAGGAGTGTGTGTGTGTGTGTTAGAGGAGTGTGTGTGTGTGTGTGTGTTAGAGGAGTGTGTGTGTGTGTGTTAGAGGAGTGTGTGTGTGTGTGTGTTAGAGGAGTGTGCGTGTGTGTGTGTTAGAGGAGTGTGCGTGTGTGTGTGTTAGAGGAGTGTGTGTGTGTGTGTTAGAGGAGTGTGTGTGTGTGTGTTAGAGGAGTGTGTGTGTGTGTGTTAGAGGAGTGTGTGTGTGTGTGTGTGTGTTAGAGGAGTGTGTGTGTGTGTGTGTTAGAGGAGTGTGCGTGTGTGTGTGTTAGAGGAGTGTGTGTGTGTGTGTGTGTTAGAGGAGTGTGTGTGTGTGTGTGTGTGTTAGAGGAGTGTGTGTGTGTGTGTGTGTTAGGAGTGTGTGTGTGTGTGTTAGAGGAGTGTGTGTGTGTGTGTGTGTTAGAGGAGTGTGCGTGTGTGTGTTAGAGGAGTGCGTGTGTGTGTGTGTTAGAGGAGTGAGCGTGTGCGTGTTAGAGGAGTGTGCGTGTGTGTGTGTTAGAGGAGTGTGTGTGTGTGTGTGTTAGAGGATTGTGTGTGTGTGTGTGCGTTAGAGGAGTGTGTGTGTGTGTTAGAGGAGTGTGTGTGCGTGTGTGTGTGTTAGAGGAGTGTGCGTGTGTGTGTGTTAGAGGAGTGTGTGTGTGTGTGTTAGAGGAGTGTGTGTGTGTTAGAGGAGTGTGTGTGTGTGTTAGAGGAGTGTGTGTGTGTGTGTTAGAGGAGTGTGTGTGCGTGTGTGTGTGTTAGAGGAGTGTGCGTGTGTGTGTGTTAGAGGAGTGTGCGTGTGTGTGTGTTAGAGGAGTGTGCGTGTGTGTGTGTTAGAGTGTGTGTGTGTGTGTGTGTTAGAGGAGTGTGTGTGTGTGTGTGTGTGTGTGTGTGTGTTAAAGGAGTGTGTGTGTGTGTGTTAAAGGAGTGTGTGTGTGTTAGAGGACTCTGTGTGTGTGTGTGTTAGAGGAGTGTGTGTGTGTGTGTGTGTGTTAGAGGAGTGTGTGTGCGTGTGTTAGAGGAGTGTGTGTGTGTGTTAGAGGAGTGTGTGTGTGTGTGTGTTAGAGGAGTGTGTGTGTGTGTGTGTGTGTTAGAGGAGTGTGTGTGCGTGTGTTAGAGGAGTCTGTGTGTGTGTGTTAAAGGAGTGTGTGTGTGTTAGAGGAGTGTGCGTGTGTGTGTGTGTGTGTGTGTGTGTGATATAGGGGTGTGTGTGTGTGAGTTAGAGAAGCGTGTGTGTGTGTGTTAGAGGAGTGTGTGTGTGTGTGTGTGTTAGAGGAGTGTGTGTGTGTGTGTGTGTGTGTGTGTGTTAGAGTGTGTGTTAGAGGTGTGTGTGTGTGTGTTAGAGGAGTGTGTGTGTGTGTGTGTTAGAGGAGTGTGTGTGTGTGTGTGTGTGTTAGGAGTGTGTGTGTGTGCGTTAGAGGAGTGTGTGTGTGTGTGTGTGTGTGTGTGTGTGTGTGTGTGTGTGTGTGTGTGTGTGTGTGTATTTACCCAAAGGCCCCGGGGGCCCGTTGGGGCCTGGCACTCCCTTTGGCCCTTGGAAGCCCTGAGGTCCTGGTAGCCCAGTGGCTCCTGGGGGCCCCACAGCAGAGTCTCCTGAAGGACCAGGCAGACCAGGGACTCCAGGGGCCCCAGGGGACCCTGAAGAACAGAGAACAGAGAGGTCAGAGGGGTCAGAGGGGTCAGAGGGGTCAGAGAGGTCAGAGGGGTCAGAGAGGTCAGAGAGGTCAGAGGAGTCAGAGAGGTCAGAGGGGTCAGAGGGGTCAGAGGGAGCAGAGGGGTCAGAGAGGTCAGAGGGGTCAGAGAGGTCAGAGGGATCAGAGGGGTCAGAGAGGTCAGAGGGGTCAGAGGGGTCAGAGAGGTCAGAGGGGACAGAGAGGTCAGAGGGGTCAGAGAGGTCAGAGGGGTTAGAGAGGTCAGAGAGGTCAGAGGGGTTAGAGAGAGCAGAGGGGTCAGAGGGAGCAGAGAGGTCAGAGGGGTCAGAGAGGTCAGAGGAGTCAGAGAGGTCAGAGGGGTCAGAGAGGTCAGAGGGGACAGAGAAGTCAGAGGGGACAGAGAGGTCAGAGGGAGCAGAGAGGTCAGAGGGAGCAGAGGGGTCAGAGAGGTCAGAGGGAGCAGAGGGGTCAGAGGGGTCAGAGCGGTTAGAGGGGTCAGAGAGGTCAGAGGGGTCAGAGAGGTCAGAGGGGTTAGAGGGGTCAGAGAGGTCAGAGGGGTGAGAGAGGTCAGAGGGGTCAGAGGGAGCAGAGAGGTCAGAGAGGTCAGAGAGGTCAGAGGGGTCAGAGAGGACAGAGGGGTTAGACGGGTCAGGGAGGTCAGAGGGAGCAGAGAGGCCAGAGGGAGCAGGGGGGTCAGAGGGGTCAGAGAGGTCAGAGGGAGCAGAGAGGTCGGAGGGAGCAGAGAGGTCAGAGGGGTTAGAAGGGTCAGACAGGTCAGAGAGGTCAGAGGGGTCAGAGAGGTCAGAGGGGTCAGAGGGGTCAGAGAGGTCAGAGGGAGCAGAGGGGTCAGAGAGGTCAGAGGGGTCAGAGGGAGCAGAGAGGTCAGAGGAAGCAGAGGGGTCAGACAGGTCAGAGGGGTCAGAGGGAGCAGAGAGGTCAGAGGGGTCAGACAGGTCAGAGAGAGCAGAGAGGTCAGAGGGGTCAGAGGGAGCAGAGAGGTCAGAGGGGTCAGACAGGTCAGAGAGAGCAGAGAGGTCAGAGGGGTCAGAGGGAGCAGAGAGGTCAGAGGGGTCAGAGGGGTCAGAGAGGTCAGAGGGGTCAGAGGGAGCAGAGAGGTCAGAGGGGTCAGAGAGGTCAGAGGGGTCAGAGAGGTCAGAGGGGTCAGAGGGAGCAGAGAGGTTAGAGGGGTCAGAGGGAGCAGAGGGGTCAGAGGGAGCAGAGAGGTTAGAGGGGTCAGAGGGAGCAGAGGGGTCAGAGAGGTCAGAGGGGTCAGAGAGGTCAGAGGGGTCAGAGAGGTCAGAGGGGTCAGAGAAGTCAGAGGGGTCAGAGAGGTCAGAGGGAGCAGAGAGGTCAGAGGGGTTAGAAGGGTCAGACAGGTCAGAGAGGTCAGAGGGAGCAGAGAGGTCAGAGGGAGCAGAGGGGTCAGAGAGGTCAGAGGGAGCAGAGAGGTCAGAGGGAGCAGAGAGGTCAGAGGGGTTAGAAGGGTCAGACAGGTCAGAGAGGTCAGAGGGGTCAGAGGAGTCAGAGAGGTCAGAGAGGTCAGAGGGAGCAGAGAGGTCAGAGGGAGCAGAGGGGTCAGAGAGGTCAGAGGGAGCAGAGAGGTCAGAGGGAGCAGAGGGGTCAGAGAGGTCAGAGGGGTCAGAGGGAGCAGAGAGGTCAGAGGAAGCAGAGGGGTCAGACAGGTCAGAGGGGTCAGAGGGAGCAGAGAGGTCAGAGGGGTCAGACAGGTCAGAGAGAGCAGAGAGGTCAGAGGGGTCAGAGGGAACAGAGAGGTCAGAGGGGTCAGAGGGGTCAGAGAGGTCAGAGGGGTCAGAGGGAGCAGAGAGGTCAGAGGGAGCAGAGGGGTCAGAGGGTCAGAGAGGTCAGAGAGGTTAGAGGGGTCAGAGGGAGCAGAGGGTTCAGAGAGGTCAGAGGGGTCCGACAGGTCAGAGGGGTTAGAGAGGTCAGAGGGAGCAGAGAGGTCAGAGGGAGCAGAGGGGTCAGAGGGGTCAGAGAGGTCAGAGGGGTAAGAGAGGTTAGAGGGGTCAGAGGGAGCAGAGGGGTCAGAGAGGTCAGAGGGGTCAGACAGGTCAGAGGGGTTAGAGAGGTCAGAGGGGTCAGAGGGAGCAGAGAGGTCAGAGGGGTCAGAGGGAGCAGAGAGGTCAGAGGGGTCAGACAGGTCAGAGGGGTTAGAGAGGTCAGAGGGGTCAGAGGGAGCAGAGAGGTCAGAGGGGTCAGAGGGAGCAGAGGGGTCAGAGGGAGCAGAGAGGTTAGAGGGGTCAGAGGGAGCAGAGGGGTCAGAGGGGTCAGAGAGGTCAGAGGGTCAGACAGGTCAGAGGGGTTAGAGAGGTCAGAGGGGTCAGAGGGAGCAGAGAGGTCAGAGGGGTCAGAGGGAGCAGGTGTAGGATACTGTGGACATTGCAGGTTTCCATTATGGCCTCAGGTCTGTCACAGATGCCACTACAGCTGTATCGTCCGAAGACTTTTGGACGTGACAGGACTCAGAGTCTTCTAAAAGTCGGCAGTGTACAGTGTATAAAGAAATGGCTCCAGCACTGAACCCTGCGGTGCTCCTGCTCAGTACAGCAGCAGACACACAGTTGCCTAGCCTGAAAAACTCTACTCGTCCAGGCAGGTAGTCCGTTATCCACCTGCCCCAGGACATCAAGCTTCTCCTTCAGCATGGAGGGCTGAATGGTGCTGAAAACATCACCCTCACGTAGCTGCTGGGTATCTCCAGATATTCTTAGATCTGTTGGAGCATGTAGATGATCCTCCACTTCCGTTCCCCCACCGTAACCAAACTGAAGGAGACCCATTCCATGTGCCACCTCTGGTTTGATGAGGCACAAAACAAGCCGCTCCATAGTCTTCATAATGTGTCAGGTAAGCGCTACAGGTCTGTGGATATTCATCTCCGCCAGATGACCAACTTTAGGTATTGGCACAAGACAGGATGTTTTCCACAGTGTTGGGACTCTTACCGTCTCCAGACTTTGGTGGAAGACCCTGTGCAGTGGTCGAGCTAACTAACTAACTAACTAACTAACTAACTAACTAACTAACTAACTAACTAACTAACACAGTCTTTGAGTAGTCCATAGTCCATAGATCCATAGAAGCGGCTCTTTTTAGATCTGTTGAAGCCAGTGCTGAGTCTGTCCCTGGTCTTCGCATCCTTCCTCATGCTCCAGAGAAGGATGCACTGGGGCTGAAAGCGGAGCCTGGTGCGGCTCGGACTGCTTCTCATTCAAACACAGAACTGTAGAGAGAACGCATCCGTGCGCTCTCAGGACTGGTTCCACCGCCTGGACTCCAGGTTCTACCAGTTCGTTCTTGTGAAGCTGTGTAAATCCACACAGGAGCCGGGTGTGATGTCATTCAGCCAGGTCTCACTAAAACACATGAGACTAGCCTCCTGGTAGAGTCACGCCACTCCAGCTCATCAGGAAGAGTCGCTCCAGCTCATCAGGAAGAGTTGAGCCGAGCTGGCCTCTGTTGGCACAGGAGTAGTCCCAGAGATAAACCCTAAGCCCAGAAAAATCTACAAAAAAAGGAAACATAACAACTGTGGGAGTCCAGAAAAAGCTGGATTGAGGTAGCCTCAGGAGCTGGAAATACTGGAGGGTTTGGTAAAGCAGCTGAGTCACCGGAGCACCGAGCCAGCGGGCACAGAAGCCCTGGATCTGCACCGGAATGGATCCCGAAGGGCACGGCTGAAGAGAAACCGCTCCACAGAAACGGTTCAGAGACGCCAAACAGGCACCGTGCTGGATCCGTGGAAAAGACGCTCTGAACTTGTTCAGAAGTGGACAGTATGGGTGTCTTTAAAAAAGTGTGCTTGCTGTGGGGCCCCTGTCTGTGGTCTACTAGGGGCCCCGTGTGATGTGTGGTCTGTACCTGGGGCCCCGCTGTAGCTGATGCCCTCTTGCCCCTCATCTCCAGTTGCTCCTGTAGGTCCTGGGGGCCCCTGTCGTCCCGGGGGCCCGGGGACCCCCTCCTCTCTTCGGTCTCCTTTAGGTCCATCGACCCCTGTGGCTCCTCTGAAACCAGGGGCCCCAGGAAGACCAGGCCAACCTGCAAATACACAAATAAGATAGATATAGGTAGATAGATGGATAGATGATAGATATTGTCCCAGAGGGGAAATCCCCCCTGGCAGCAAAACCAGTGTGGGTCCTTGGGCAAGACCCTTCACAGTACTGCCCCCCGAGCGCCGAAAGATGGCTGCTCACTGCTCCTGAAAAAGGATGGGTCAAATGCAGAAATCAGATTTCTCCCGTGTGTCATTGTGTGTGAGACCAAATAAAGACTTAAATCTAATAAGATGATTACATATTATTGTTAAGTGCGGCAATGGCAGAGGACACAAAGCTCTTACTGAAGCGTGCCCGTTTCCACCTCAGAGTCCTGTACCTGCGGCCAGAGGGCAACAGGCACAAGTGGTGATGTAGTGGATGGTCTGAGTCTCTGATAATTGTCCGGGCCATACGTGTGATGGATTTATTGTTAAAATGTGAGAGGTCTATGATGGGCTGATTGATGATTTTGGAAGCTGTGCGGGTGACCCTGGTGAGTTTGTTTCTGTTGGTGATGGAGAGCATGTTGAAGTAACAGGGGGGGCAGTAGAGGAGGATGGTTGTATGATGCTGGTGTATAACAGTAAGAGAAGTTGTGGGGTGACGGAGAGAGCACGGAGTTTGCGGAGAATGTGGAGTCTTTGTTGTGAGCGTTTATGGACATCAGTGACATGCTGTTCGAAGGTGAGTTTATTGTCTAGTGTGAGTCCCAAATACTTGAAGTGAGTGACACGTTCAACTGTTTTACTGTGTATAGTGGGGAGTGCCAGGTCCGGGGTGTGTTGAGTGTGTATCAGTAGTTCCTTTGTTTTATTGACATTTAGCTCGAGAGAGTCGTCAGCGCCACAGCTACGGGTGGCCACATCGACAATACCCGGTGATGGACACCTGAAGTAAGGGATGCCATCAGGCTGAAGAAGGAGTCTTATCGGGCCTTGTTGGCTCATGGGACTCCGGAGGCAGCCGACGGGTACCGGCGGGCCAAGCGTGCTGCTGCGTCGCAGAGGCAAAAACTCAGGGAGGCCATGGAGGAGGACTATCGGACGGCCTCAAAAAAATTCTGGCAAACCGTCCGGCGCCCCAGGAGGGGGAAGCAGTGCTTCACCAACACTGTTTACAGTCCGGGTGGGGAGCTGTTGACCTCAACTGGGGATGTTATCGGACGGTGGAAGGAATACTTTGAGGATCTCCTCAATCCTGCGGTCACGTCTTCCGAGGAGGAAGCAGAAGCTGGGGACTCGGGGCGGACTCACTCATCACCCTGGCTGAAGTCACTGAGGTAGTTGGAAAGCTCCTCGGTGGCAAGGTCACGGGGGTGGATGAGATCCGTCCTGAGGACCTGGTCTCTGGATGTTGTAGGACTGTCTTGGCTGACACGTCTCAGCAACATGGCGTGGCGGTCGGGGACAGTACCTCTAGACTGGCAGACCGGGGTGGTGGTCCCTCTGTTTAAGAAGGGGGACCGGAGGGTGTGTTCCAACTATCGGGGAATCACACTCCTCAGCCTTCCCGGTAAGGTCTGTTCCAGGGTGCTGGAGAGGAGAATTCGACGGATGGTCGAACCTCGGATTCAGGAGGAGCAGTGTGGTTTTCGTCCCGGCCGGGGAACACTGGACCAGCTCTATACTCTCCATCGGGTGCTCGAGGGTGCATGGGAGTTTGCCCAACCAGTCCACATGTGCTTTGTGGATCTGGAGAAGATCGACCGTGTCCCTTGTGGGGTCCTGTGGAGAGTGCTCTGGGAGTACGGGGTTCGGGGCCCTTTGCTAAGGGCTGTTCGGTCCCTGTGACCGGAGCAGGAACTGTGTTCACATTGCCGGTAGTAAGTCGGACCTGTTCCCGGTGCATTTGGACTCCAGGGCTGCCCTTTGTCACCGGTTCTGTTCATTATATTTATGGACAGAATTTCTAGGCGCAGTCAGGGGCTGTTTGCAGATGTTGTCCTGATGGCTTCATCGAACCGGGACCTCCAATGTGCACTGGGGCGGTTTGCAGCCGAGTGTGAAGTGGCTGGGATGAGGATCAGCTCCTCCAAATCCGAGGCCATGGTTCTCGACTGGAAAAAGCTGGCTTGCCTCTCCGGGTGGGTGGGGAGTCCTTGCCTCAAGTGGAGGAGTTCAAGTATGTCGGGGTCTTGTTCACGAGTGAGGGGAGGATGGAGCGTGAGATTGACAGGCGGATCGGTGCAGCGTCGGCAGTGATGCGGTCGTTGTACCGGACCGTTGTGGTGAAGAGGGAGCTGAGCCGAAAGGCGAAGCTCTCAATTTACCGTCGATCTACGTTCCTCCCCTCACCTATGGTCATGAGCTCTGGGTAATGACCGAAAGGACGAGATCGCGGATACAAGTGGCCGAAATTAGTTTCCTCCGCAGAGTGGCTGAGCGCACCCTTAGAGATAGG
Source organism: Paratrypauchen microcephalus (assembly GCA_036785185.1). Lineage (NCBI taxonomy): Eukaryota > Metazoa > Chordata > Actinopteri > Gobiiformes > Gobiidae > Paratrypauchen > Paratrypauchen microcephalus. The sequence continues at coordinate 15,880 of JAVJIX010000486.1, forward strand.
GTGAGGAGCTCAGTCACACGGGAGGAGCTCGGAGTAGAGCCGCTGCTTCTCCATGTTGAGAGGAGCAGCTGAGGTGGCTCGGGCATCTGTCCTGGTTGTCCCACCGGGAGGAGGCCCCGAGGAAGACCCAGGACATGCTGGAGGGACTATGTCTCCTCGTTGGCCTGGGAACGCCTTGGGGTCCAACCGGAGGAGCTGGAGGAAGTGTCTGGGGTGAAGGAAGTCTGGGAGTCCCTGGTTAGACTGTTGCCCCCGCGACCCAGCCCCGGATAAGAGGAAGAACATGGATGGATGGATGGAGTTGTCAGTGCACCACTTGGTGAAGTGGGTGACAGACCGGTGGTAGGCGGTTATGGAGTTATTGTTGTTGAGGAGTGCGAGGATGGCAGTGTCATCAGAGTATTTGAAATATGTGGTGACAGGAGAGGGGCTTGTGCAGTCATTTGTGTACAGGGTGTAGAGGAAGGGGCTGAGTACACACCCCTGTGGGGCTCAGGTGTTGGTGGTTATGGTGGGTGAAGTGACTGAACCAATTTTGACCTGGTCAGACAGACACAAAACACACACAGACCTGGCTCTCCGGCGTCTCCTTTCTCTCCAGGAGCTCCAGGATTCTTGGGAACACAGGGAAGGAACGCTCCTGGAACAGAACCACAGCTGTGTCAGATGCCCTCCAGTGTGTCAGATGCCCTCCCCATGTGTCAGCTCTCACCTTTGGGCCCCAGGGGCCCAGGGGGTCCTGGGGCCCCTTGAGGTCCGGCGTCTCCAGGAGCCCCTCTGTCTCCCATAGCCCCAGGCACAGTGGACCCCACGGGGCCAACGGGACCAGGGCGGCCCTGAGGTCCAGACCGGCCCCGAGGTCCAGAGACCCCAGTCAACCCAGGCACACTGTCCCCCTGTAACACAGAGACTTAGACCAGGACTAAACCAGGACTAGACCGGGACTAAACCAGAACTAGACCGGGACTAAACCAGGACTAGACCGGGACTAAACCAGGACTAGACCGGGACTAAACCAGGACTAAGGGTGTTTTCACCCTTGGTCCCTTTCAGCGTTTAAAGCGAACTCAGATCGCTAACTGAGCATTATAGGTTTATATGTGAACACTCTAAGCGCACTTGTCACGAGGAAACAGGAGGGATGACCCAAAATGCAGGACTACTGTTTAAGTACTTTAATAATAAACAAAATCCAGAAAAGACCAAAATCCAAAAATCCAAAGACGCAAGACATGACTACTAATGACAAAACGTGACGAGACATTGACGATGGACCAACAAAGGGCAGAGGAGAACATGGGGTATAAATGCAGACAGACACAGGTGTAGCACATCAGGGCGGGGAAGACAATCAACAGACAGGAAGTAAAACTAAAACAAGCTGACCAGAAATGTCAAAATAAAACACTGAGGACACACTAAAGGAATAAAATACACAAAATATGAAATAACAGCCAAAAAAAACATGAACCATGACAGTACCCCCCTCTCAAGGGACGGCTCCCAGACGTCCCCAAGAGCCACAATGAACTCGGGAGGGTGGAGGGGGCCTGGAGGAGGGACAAGAGATCTGAAAAAACAGTCAGAATGGTCTGGGGTCATGAAGGCAAGGGCAGTTCACAATGGAGATGGCAGTGAAGTTAGGTGGGATGTCTGGAGCTCAACTTGGATGAGGGGCAGGGCTGAGATCTGGCAGCAAGCTCCCTGGACGGAGAGCGATGTCCAGCGAAGCTACCGCAGGGGCTCAGGAGAACGACCACCCCAGACGGAGATGTGTCCAGCGGTGGCTCAGGAACAGAAGCAGGCAAGCTCCCTGGACGGAGAACTTTGTCCAGCGAAGCTACCGCAGGGGCTTGGGAGAACGACCACCCCGGACGGAGAGATGTGTCTAGCGGTGGCTCAGGAACAGAAGCAGGCAAGTCGAGGTCAGGAATCTCCAAAAAAAAGCTCCAGCAAAATAGAATTCAGGGATGGTGGGCAGTCTGTAATGGCATTGGGCACCAGTGACTCTTGAGAAGGAGGTGGGAGCTGAAGTGGAGGAAGGAGGGCTTAACAAGCAGGGCTGGGCTACCATCTGCAAGCCCCATGTCTCCTCCTTGTGACTCTTCTGGAGGTAGCAGACTCATTGCAGGCATAGTCCCGGGCCTGCTGCAGAGCAGCTGCAGGAGACAATCCACTTCCCACACATTAACAAAACAAAAAATAAAATAAAATAAAAAAGGAGAGTAATCTGCTTGGGTCTGATCTGGTTGGTCCATTCTGTCACGAGGAAACAGGAGGGATGACCCAAAATGCAGGACTACTGTTTAAGTACTTTAATAATAAACAAAATCCAGAAAAGACCAAAATCCAAAAATCCAAAGACGCAAGACATGACTACTAATGACAAAACGTAACGAGACATTGACAAAGGACCAACAAAGGGCAGAGGAGAACATGGGGTATAAATGCAGACAGACACAGGTGTAGCACATCAGGGCGGGGAAAACAATCAACAGACAGGAAGTAAAACTAAAACAAGCTGACCAGAAATGTCAAAATAAAACACTGAGGACACACCAAAGGAATAAAATACACAAAATATGAAATAACAGCCAAAAAAAACATGAACCATGACAGCACTCAGACCCCTTTAAAACGAACCCAACTGAGACCATCTCGGGAGGTGGTCTCAGTACGGTTCGCTAAAAGGTCCGCGGTACGGTTCGCCTAACCTGCGCAGTGTGTACACATAACGCTCCGGGTTCACTTCGCCTTTTGTGCAGTTTTATGACCTTCTAAGCTTCCCGTAGACAGCGACACGGGGAGGTAGTGATGAAAAATAACACTACAGGACTCTTTGGAGTGATTGGAATGAGTCCACTTTAAATCCTTTAACGAGGATCCATTGGAGGGCAAGTCTGGTGCCAGCAGCCGCGCTAATTCCAGCTCCAACAGCGTATATTAAAGTTGCTGCAGTTAAAAAGCTCGTAGTTGGATCTCGGGTCCGAGCTGACGGTCCGCCGCGAGGCGGGCCCCCGTCTGTCCCAACCCCCGGCTCTTGGCGCCCCCTCGATGCTCTTGGCTGAGTGTCCCGCGGGGTCCGAAGCGTTTACTTTGAAAAGTGTGTTCAAGGCAGGCGCGGTCGCCTGAATACTGCAGCTAGGGATTATGGAATAGGACCCCGGTTCTATTTTGTGGGTTTTCTCTGAACTGGGGCCATGATAAGAGGGATGGCCGTCACAGAGAATGTCGAGGAGTGAAGGTCTCAGAGCTCTAGAGAAGCTACAGGGTGAACACAAAGAGGACTGAGGCTCCATCAGAAAGAGAACTCGTCTTTCACAATGTGAACACAAACAGAACTGACTTTGTGTTCTCTTGGTCCCCTTGTTGGTCCATTTTTAGGGGACTGAGTTCGGTTCGCTTAAAGGGGACTATATGTGAAAACACCCTCAATCAGGACTAGACCGGGACCAGACCTGGACTAGGCCGGGACCAGACCTGGACTAGACCGGGACTAGACCAGGACTAGACCGGGACTAAACAAGGACTAGACCGGAACTAAATCAGGACTAAACCAGGTTTATTGGACTCACCGTTGGTCCTGGGTCTCCTCTGGGTCCCGGGAGCCCGTCTTGTCCAGGTTCTCCACTGAGACCCGGGACTCCTGCAGCTCCAGGGTCTCCTCTGCTCCCACTCCCCCCTGAGACAGAGACACCCCGAGACACGTGAGACACCCCCAGAGACATGTGAGACACCCCGAGACACGTGAGACACCCCCAGAGATACGTGAGACACCCCGAGACATGTGAGACACCCCCAGAGATACGTGAGACACCCCCAGAGACACGTGAGACACCCCCAGAGACACGTGAGACACCCCCAGAGACACGTGAGACACCCCGAGACATGTGAGACACCCCCAGAGATACGCGAGACACGTGAGACACCCCCAGAGACACGTGAGACACCCCGAGAGATACGCGAGACACCCCGAGACACGTGAGACACCCCCAGAGATACGTGAGACACCCCCAGAGATACGTGAGACACCCCGAGACATGTGAGACACCCCCAGAGACACGTGAGACACCCCCAGAGATACGCGAGACATGTGAGACATCCCCAGAGACACCCCGAGA
>JAVJIX010000486.1:27500-40000 GCA_036785185.1 Paratrypauchen microcephalus
TATGTGTATGTATGTGTGTATGTGTATGTGTGTATGTGTGTATGTGTATGTATGTGTATGTGTGTGTGAGTGTGTATGTGTATGTATGTGTGTATGTGTATGTGTATGTATGTGTGTATGTGTATGTATGTGTATGTGTGTATGTGTATGTATGTGTGTATGTGTATGTATGTGTATGTGTGTATGTGTATGTATGTGTGTATGTGTATGTGTGTGTGAGTGTGTATGTGTATGTATGTGTATGTGTGTATGTGTGTATGTGTATGTGTGTGTGAGTGTGTATGTGTATGTATGTGTGTATGTGTATGTGTATGTGTGTGTGTGTGTATATGTATGTGTGTATGTGTATGTGTGTATGTGTATGTATGTGTATGTCCTGGACTGAACCTGGATTACATCAATAAAACCTGGACTAGACCAGGTCTTACCTTTGGTTCCTCTGGAGCCTGGCTCTCCGGTGAGGCCTGGGTCTCCTGGGTCACCTTGTTCTCCAGCAGACCCGGGTCCACAGTAGAACCCTGAAAACAGAAGAGGCGCTCACAGTCTTTCTGAGGACCCAAACAACGAAAAGCCACACGTAAACAAACCGAGCGGCGCCCACGGCAACGATGAGACACAAGTGGGTTTGGAGACTCCAGATGTTCTGAGGAGACGGAGCAGACCCACAGAGACAGAACCACAGCGACAGTCGCCCTGACCTCACCTGACCTCACCTGACGCTCTGACCTCACCTGACCTCACCTGACGCTCTGACCTCACCTGACCTCACCTGACCTCACCTGACCTCACCTGACCTCACCTGACCTCACCTGATGCTCTGACCTCACCTGACCTCACCTGACGCTCTGACCTCACCTCACCTGACGCTCTGACCTCACCTGACCTCACCTGACGCTCTGACCTCACCTGACCTCACCTGACCTCACCTGACCTCACCTGACGCTCTGACCTCACCTGATGCTCTGACCTCACCTGATGCTCTGACCTCACCTGACGCTCTGACCTCACCTGACCTCACCTGACGCTCTGACCTCACCTGACCTCACCTGACGCTGACCTCACCTGACCTCACCTGACGCTCTGACCTCACCTGACGCTCTGACCTCACCTGATGCTCTGACCTCACCTGACGCTCTGACCTCACCTGACCTCACCTGACGCTCTGACCTCACCTGACCTCACCTGACCTCACCTGACGCTCTGACCTCACCTGACCTCACCTGACCTCACCTGACCTCACCTGACGCTCTGACCTCACCTGATGCTCTGACCTCACCTGATGCTCTGACCTCACCTGACCTCACCTGATGCCCTGACCTCACCTCACCTGACCTCACCTGACGCTCTGACCTCACCTGACCTCACCTGACCTCACCTGACCTCACCTGATGCTCTGACCTCACCTGACCTCACCTGACCTCACCTGACCTCACCTGATGCCCTGACCTCACCTGATGCTCTGACCTCACCTGACCTCACCTGACGCTCTGACCTCACCTCACCTGACGCTCTGACCTCACCTGACGCTCTGACCTCACCTGACTTCACCTGACGCTGACCTCACCTGACCTCACCTGACGCTCTGACCTCACCTGACGCTCTGACCTCACCTGACGCTCTGACCTCACCTGACCTCACCTGACGCTCTGACCTCACCTGACCTCACCTGACGCTGACCTCACCTGACGCTCTGACCTCACCTGACGCTGACCTCACCTGACGCTCTGACCTCACCTGACGCTCTGACCTCACCTGACGCTCTGACCTCACCTGACCTCACCTGACCTCACCTGACCTCACCTGACGCTCTGACCTCACCTGACCTCACCTGACCCTGACCTCACCTGACGCTCTGACCTCACCTGACGCTCTGACGCCCGCTTTAAGAGAGGTCATGTTAAAGTACACTTTATTGTCCCTGTCGGGAAGTCTGTCCTCTGCATTTGACCCAGAACGGGTCACAGTGCTCCTCACGCACCTGGTTCTCCCTTGGCTCCTTTGGGTCCCGTGGTTCCGGCTGGTCCTCGTTTTCCTGGTTCTCCTTCAGGAGGTTCATCTCTGGAGGATGGACCAGGCTCTCCTTTATCTCCCTGAGAACCGGGGACTCCAGGAGGTCCAGGAGGTCCCAAGCGACCTAAGGACCAGAAACTGGGTTTAGAACTGAGTCCGGGTTTAGACCTGGTTCAGTCCTGCTTTAGCTGTAGTTTGTACCTGGTAAAGATCTTCCTGGTTCCCCTGGAAGTCCTGGATCTCCTATTGGACCAATGTCTCCAGGAAATCCTCTTGGTCCGGGTCTCCCAGGGTCTCCATCTGGACCTGGACAGGAGCAGAATTTTGTTAGACCTGGTTTAGACCTGGTTTCTAAATGATCTATTTTGGTGCTCAGAGGTCTCCAGACAGACCCAGACAGGTCTGTTTTTAAAATGAGACCTTAAGTCTCAGGGGCTGACCCCTGACCCTAAACCTCTGTAAATATAGAAATAACAATAATACTCAACTGAATGTCTCCCCCGTTCTTTGCCCCCGTGTCATACAAAGACCCAGATCATAACCACACTCACCTCTCTGGGTCATGTAACCATCTTCTCCTTTGGCGCCTACATCTCCCATCATGCCCTGCAATACACAGCTGTCAGTCACAGGCTCTGGAAGAGAGTGAAGCACGTGATTGGCCGATCAGACTCACCTTTGGCCCTTCTCGACCAATCAGACCTGGGAGCCCGGCACCCCCCGGCAAGCCCTGAAACATACCAGAGCTTTTAGGCAATTTAGGATGTGAGAAGGTGTGAGAAGGTGTGAGAGTGTCTGAGGTCTAAATATGTTTTTCTTATTTTCAGGTATAATCCTGAGAAATATCAGTCCATAAATCAAATTTATCCAGAATATAGACCCAGGGTCAGAGAAACAACAGCAGGACCTCTGACCCTAAACAGCAGGTTCTTACACGAGGGCCCTTCAATCCGGGTCGTCCTGGAAAACCCTGAAAACCCTGAAATAGATAAAATCCAGATTAGGTCCAGAACCAAAGTCCAGATCTGGGTCTAAACTTGGTCCAGATCTGAGTCCAGACTCACCCCGAGTCCAGGAAGTCCCATGATGCCTTTCTCTCCTTTCACCCCTGGAAGTCCGTCCAGACCCTGAGACACAAAGAGACAATAAATATAAATGTATAAAAATATCTGACATGCGACACACACTGGCACAGATGTGGTGGACACAGTTCAGTCTAAACTTACCGGTAAACCCTGACCTCCACAGGTTCCCTTCTGCCCCAGATCCCCCTGAAAGGATAAAACCGTGTCAGAACCAGGCCCAGACCAGGATCAGACCATGATCACAGTGGAACTGACCTTTTCTCCTTTGGGGAAGAAGTCGTCTGGAGGGACCACCACCTCAAACGGCCCCGAGGGCCCCTGGGGTCCCTGCTCCCCCTGCAGGACGCACACAGACACACACTTCAATAAACACATCTACAGCAGGAGGCTCTGACCCCTCAGTTCTGCCTCTCCAACTCTGAAAAACTCACATTTGACGAAGGGAATCTATCTGCACCATCTACTGAAGCATCTACTGAAACATCTACTGAAACATCTATTGAAGCATCTACTGAAACATCTATTGAAGCATCTACTGAAACATCTATTGAAGCATCTACTGAAACATCTACTGAAACATCTATTGAAGCATCTACTGAAACATCTATTGAAGCATCTACTGAAACTTCTACTGACCCCTATACTGAAACATCTACTGAACCATCTACTGGAACATCTAATGGCCCATCTACTAAAACATCTATTGAAGCATCTACTGAAACTTCGACTGAAACATCTACTGAAACATCCACTGAAACATCTACTGAAACATCTACTGAGGCATCTACTGAAACATCTATTGAAGCATCTACTGAAACATTTAGTGATCCATCTACTGAAACATCTACTAAAACTTCTACTGACCCATCTACTGAAACATCTACTGAAACGTCTACTGACCCATCTACTGAAACATTTACTGAAACATCTACTAAAACTTCTACTGACCCATCTACTGAAGCATCTACTGACACATCTACTGAAACATCTACTGAAACATCTACTGACACATCTACTGAAGCATCTACTGAAGCATCTACTGAAACATCTAATGACCCATCTACTGAAACTTCTACTGAAACATCTAATGACCCATCTACTGAAACATCTACTGACCCATCTACTGAAGCATCTACTGAAACATCTACTGACCCATCCACTGAAACATCTACTGAAACATCTACTGACCCATCTACTGAAACTTCTACTGACCCATCTACTGAAGCATCTACTGAAACTTCTACTGACCCATCTACTGAAACATCTACTGAAACATCTACTGACACATCTACTAAAACATTTACTGAGGCATCTACTGAAACATCTAGTGACCCATCTACTGAACCATCTACTGAAACATCTACTGACCCATCTACTGAAACATCTACTGAAACATCTAATGACCATCTACTGAAACATCTACTGAAACATCTACTGAAACATCTACTGACCCATCCACTGAAACATCTACTGACCCATCCACTGAAACATCTACTGACCCATCTACTGAAACATCTACTGAAACATCTACTGAAGCATCTACTGAAACATCTACTGACCCATCCACTGAAACATCTACTGACCCATCTACTGAAACATCTACTGAAACATCTACTGAAGCATCTACTGAAACATCTACTGACCCATCCACTGAAACATCTACTGACCCATCTACTGAAACATCTACTGACCCATCTACTGACACATCTACTGAAACATTTACTGAAACATCTGGGTCATTCCAGAATTGGAGGACATTTTATGTCCCGCCCATCAAATATTAAATAATCCACATACAAAATACTAAAACACACAGTTTCTGAGGGAATTTACTTGTCCTGAGACCAAATCTAAAAAAACATAGAGAAAAGAATGTTTGAAAATAGTTTTTAAAATACCAAATAAATCTGGAGTTCCCCCAAAATACCATTTTCCTCTTGTCCCACCTCCTCTAATGACCAAACTCAACCTCAAATAAAACAGTGAAAATTGAATTGAAATTTCTTGTTTTTTCAATAATTTTTTTAATTTCCATTTCTTGTAACTGTGGAACATTTGTTTTAATAGACATAATATTTCAAATAATAATTATTATTCATGGAACATGTGTCCCACAACCTGCACCAACCCTGTTACCAGAACATTTTTAGTCTGGTAGAAGAAGAAAACAGAAAACCACATGATCAATCAATCAATCAATCAATCAATCAATCAATAAATCAATCAACAGTGAACCACATGATCCCCTGGACTTGACATCATCAAACAGTTTTCCAAAAGAATGGGCAGAGCAAAGGTTTATCTTCTGTTTTTCATATTTTTATAACATCGTTAGTCTTGACTGAATGTCTCACTCTGCCTCATGAACCCTGTTATGCAAATGATCAGAATAAGACAATTATTATTATTTTTCCTTTACTTATTTGCATAAATAAGTTTTTCCTCTTGATCAGCAGTAACAGCTAAACAGCTTCTGCTCCTGAGATAAAGTGAACATTAGTGCGGATCTGCAACCCTGTTACCTGCAACCCTGTTACTGTGATTAGAGGAAATAAATAAACCAAATAAATCATGTAATAAAAATGTTACCATTGACCGTCAGCTGAGCTAATCAAACATTTGATAGTTTATTACCGATTATTGATGAATATGTAGCAGAAAATAAGAAAAGTGAAGTTTTATTTTTCAAGAATTTTAAAGCCAAAATGTCCTCCAATTCTGGAATGACCCATATACTGAAACATCTACTGAAACATCTACTGACCCATCTACTGAAACATCTACTGAACCTTCTACTGACCCATCTACTGAAACATCTACTGAACCTTCTACTGACCCATCTACTGAAACATCTACTGAAACTTCTACTGATCCATCCACTGAAACATCTACTGAAACATCTATTGAAACTTCTACTGACCCATCCACTGAAACATCTACTGAAACTTCTACTGAACCATCTACTGAAACATTTACTGAAACTTCTACTGACCCATCTACTGAAACATCTACTAAAACTTCTACTGACCCATCTACTGAAACATCTACTGAAACTTCTACTGACCCATCTACTGAAACATCTACTGACCCATCTACTGACCCATCTACTGAAACATCTACTGAAACATCCACTGAAACATCTAATGACCCATCTACTGAACCATCTACTAAAACTTCTACTGACCCATCTACTGAAACATCTACTAAAACTTCTACTGACCCATCTACTGAAACTTCTAATGACCCATCTACTGAAACATCTGAAACTTCTACTGACCCATCTACTGAAACATCTACTGAAACTTCTACTGACCCATCTACTGAAACATCTACTGAAACTTCTACTGACCCATCTACTGAAACATCTATTGAAACTTCTGCTGACCCATCTACTGAAACATCTACTGAAGCATCTACTGAAACATCTAATGACCATCTACTGAAACATCCACTGAAACATCTAATGACCATCTACTGAAACATCCACTGAAACATCTACTGACCCATCTACTGAAACATCCACTGAAACATCTACTGACCCATCTACTGAACCATCTACTGAAACTTCTACTGAAACATCTACTGAAACATCTACTGACACATCTACTGAAACATCTACTGAAACATCTACTGAAACATCTACTGAAACATCCACTGAAACATCTACTGACGCATCTACTGAAACATCCACTGAAACATCTACTGACCCATCTACTGAAACATCTACTGACGCATCTACTGACCCATCTACTGAAACATCTACTGACCCATCTACTGAAACATCTACTGAAACTTCTACTGACCCATCTACTGAAACATCTACTGAAACTTCTACTGACCCATCTACTGAAACATCTATTGAAACTTCTGCTGACCCATCTACTGAAACATCTACTGAAGCATCTAATGAAACATCTAATGACCATCTACTGAAACATCCACTGAAACATCTAATGACCATCTACTGAAACATCCACTGAAACATCTACTGACCCATCTACTGAAACATCTATTGAAGCATCTACTGAAACTTCTACTGACCCCTATACTGAAACTTCTACTGAAACATCTACTGACGCATCTACTGACACATCTACTGACACATCTACTGAAACATCTACTGAAACATCTACTGAAACATCTACTGACACATCTACTGAAACATCCACTGAAACATCTACTGACGCATCTACTGAAACATCCACTGAAACATCTACTGACCCATCCACTGAAACATCTACTGACCCATCTACTGAAACATCTACTGACGCATCTACTGACCCATCCACTGAAACATCCACTGAAACATCTACTGACCCATCTACTGAAACATCCACTGAAACATCCACTGACGCATCTACTGACCCATCTACTGAAACATCTACTGACGCATCTACTGACCCATCCACTGAAACATCTATGGAAACATCTTCCTTCTGGGTCACCACTGGAGATGGCAGTGCAGTCGTCTTAAGCAGCGTTCTCGATTAAACTTGTAATCTTTTTGAAACGAAATGACATCCAAGAAAAGTCCAGAGAAATCCGCACTGATACTCGAGAAGAACATCGAAGATGAAGTCTGCCCCAGGGCAGCTGTGGCTACAACAGTAGCTCACCAAACAATGAACTGTAAAGAGCTTTGGGTGTATAAATGCAATCAATCAATCAATCAATCAATCAATCAATCAATCAATGTTAACCAAGATGATGTGAGGACAAGCTCTCACTAATCCTGAAGGAAATCTCCTCGACTCCGCCGCCTTTGACACAGTTGATCGCTCCATTCTCCTCCACCGTCTTCACTGACATCACCGGTTCAGCTCTCTCCTGGCTCCTCCGACCTCTCAAATCGATCCCACGACATTTTCATTTAGAACTGTTCATCTCACACAGGTGACCCACGGAGTCCCTCAAGGCTCGGTGCTCGGTCCCCTCCTCTTCATCCTCTCCAGGTGACCCACGGAGTCCCTCAAGGCTCGGTGCTCGGTCCCCTCCTCTTCATCCTCTCCAGGTGACCCACGGAGTCCCTCAAGGCTCGGTGCTCAGTCCCCTCCTCTTCATCCACTCCGGGCTTCCCCTTTGTCACTCAGCGACACTCAGCTTTACCTCTCCACCAACACCATCACCTCTGCTACTACCTCCACCCTCTCAAACTGCATCTGCCAGAAAATCATGGATGACCACCGCTTTCCTCAAGCTCAACGGCACAAAGTCTGAAGTCATCATCATCTGTCGCTCTGTACAGAACTTCCCCCTCAGCTCAGATCAGCTCTTCTAAATAGCTTTTTTGCTTTTTCCTTCTTTTTTTTTTGCAATATACCAAAATGGAAAGACCATATTTAAACTGGAAATCTGTAATATGAAAATATTTGCTCTTTCCAAATAAAATTAAAAAAGAAACATCTAGTGAAACATCTACTGAAACATCACAGAACTGGTCTAAAATAGGCCTCTTCTCCCACCTCTTCTCCTTTGGTCCCAGGCAGAGAACGTCCTTTCTGACCCTGCAAACAGAGAGACCATTAGACCAGGTTTAGACCTGGTTTAGACCGGGTTTAGACCGGGTTTAGACCGGGTTTAGACCGGGTTTAGACCGGGTTTAGACCTGGTTTAGACCGGGTTTAGACCTGGTTTAGACCGGGTTTAGACCGGGTTTAGACCAGGTTTAGACCGGGTTTAGACCTGGTTTAGACCGGGTTTAGACCGGGTTTAGACCGGGTTTAGACCGGGTTTAGACCAGGTTTAGACCGGGTTTAGACCGGGTTTAGACCGGGTTTAGACCTGGCTTAGACCGGGTTTAGACCTGGCTTAGACCGGGTTTAGACCGGGTTTAGACCTGGCTTAGACCGGGTTTAGACCGGGTTTAGACCGGGTTTAGACCTGGCTTAGACCGGGTTTAGACCGGGTTTAGACCGGGTTTAGACCTGGTTTAGACCTGGTTTAGACCTGGCTTAGACCGGGTTTAGACCGGGTTTAGACCGGGTTTAGACCAGGTTTAGACCTGGCTTAGACCAGGTTTAGACCTGGTTTAGACCTGGTTTAGACCGGGTTTAGACCGGGTTTAGACCGGGTTTAGACCGGGTTTAGACCGGGCTTAGACCGGGTTTAGACCGGGTTTAGACCGGGTTTAGACCGGGTTTAGACCAGGCTTAGACCGGGTTTAGACCGGGTTTAGACCAGGTTTAGACCTGGTTTAGACCTGGCTTAGACCGGGTTTAGACCGGGTTTAGGCCGGGTTTACACCAGACTTTTGTTTTTGACGCTCTGAGTCCCTTTGCTCTCTGTGCTGAGTCCCTCCCCCTTCAGAGCTCGTTCTAAACCCTCTTCAGGGTCAGGACCTCCTCTGGACTCACCGGAGGTCCCCTGAGGCCCGGCACACCAGGAAGTCCCTGAAAAAGAGGGTCAGATCCAAGATCAGGACTAAAACTTCAACTTAAATATTTTATATTTGGGAGACTCACCGTAGCCCCCTGCAGTCCCTCCGGCCCCTGAGCACCCAACTGCCCCCGGGCCCCGAGGGGCCCCTGCAACAGAACACAGAACAGACCAGGATCAGGGCCAGGACCAAACCAGACCAGGACCAGACCAGGACCAGGACCAGACCAGGACCAGACCAGGACCAAACCAGACCAGGACCAGACCAGGACCAAACCAGACCAGGACCAGACCAGGACCAGGACCAGACCAGGACCAGGACCAGACCAGGACCAGACCAGGACCAGACCAGGACCAGACCAGGACCAGGACCAGGACCAGACCAGGACCAAACCAGACCAGGACCAGACCAGGACCAGACCAGGACCAGGACCAGACCAGGACCAAACCAGACCAGGACCAGACCAGGACCAGACCAGGACCAGGACCAGACCAGGATCTGGACCAGGACCAGACCAGACCAGACCAGGACCAGACCAGGACCAGACCAGGACCAGGACCAGACCAGGACCAGGACCAGGACCAGACCAGGACCAGGACCAGACCAGGATCTGGACCAGGACCAGGACCAGGACCAGACCAGGACCAGACCAGGACCAGGACCAGGACCAGACCAGGACCAGACCAGGATCTGGACCAGGACCAGACCAGGACCAGGACCAGACCAGGACCAGACCAGGACCAGGACCAGGACCAGGACCAGACCAGGACCAGGACCAGACCAGACCAGACCAGACCAGGACCAGACCAGGACCAAACCAGACCAGGACCAGGACCAGGACCAGACCAGACCAGGACCAGGACCAGGACCAGACCAGGACCAGGACCAGACCAGGATCTGGACCAGGACCAGGACCAGGACCAGACCAGGACCAGGACCAGACCAGGATCTGGACCAGGACCAGGACCAGGACCAGACCAGGACCAGACCAGGACCAGGACCAGACCAGGACCAGGACCAGACCAGGATCAAGACCAGACGAACACTCACCGTGAGTCCTGGCAGACCACCCGGTCCAAGGTCCCCCTAAAACAGAAAAAAAGGCTGTCAGAACCAGGATTAAACCAGGACTGAACCAGGACTGAACCAGGACTAAACCAGGACTGAACCAGGACTGAACCAGGACTAAACCAGGACTAAACCAGGACTAAACCAGGACTGAACCAGGACTGAACCAGGACAGAACCAGAACTAAACCAGGAGTAAACCAGGACTGAACCAGGACTAAACCAGGACTGAACCAGGACCAAACCAGGACTGAACCAGAGGGGTATTCCACGAACGTGGCTAAACTTAGCGGCGACTAAGTGCTAAGTTCTCGCCTGGCTGAGACACAACTTAGACAAAAGCCTGAAGTCGTTCCACTAACGCATTTCAGCTGCGCCAGAGCTAAGTTCAGTCAGGCCTAATCAGGCCGGGCCTACGGGTGTGCACGGTGTAAATAAGAAGCCCTGAACAAGCGACTGTGGAAAACGCCATCATGTCGAAGATTCGGGCCGATTATTTCAGCGCATCAGAACAGAAGTTCCTTTTGGAACTCTACAACACATTTGCAATAACCAAGGCCAGAGACATGGTGTGGCAGAAGATCACCGAGCGCTTAAATACGTAAGTTAACTCCTATAACAGTGCTGGAGGTTGAGTTTTTTAAGTATGTTTTCACCATTGATGTCAACACTGATTTGTGGCGCAGGGGAAAAGTTACGGTCTGGGGTGCGAGCGATTGTGATTTCGATTCTCAGGGAGAACAGTTGATGTTATAAGTATTATATATTTGTATAGCAGTCTTATCAGTTGTAATTTATTTTTACTGTGTAAAAGTATTTGCTCCAACTAATACGTTAAATTGTGTTATCTTGTCTTTGAGCAGGAATAATGTGAAGAGGACTGTTTTACAGGTAAAGACAAAGCATAAAAACATTTTGCAGAGTGGTAAGTAGGCTAATATTAATATTATTATTCAGTGAAATTAGTAATACTGTTGAAATGGTACCTTAATTTAATTTAAAATGAACAGTAGCTACCAAGCCACAGGAGGTGGGAGCCCCCCTCAAAACCTTTCACCTGCAGAGGAGCTGGCACTGGCCCTAAACCGGGGTCGCCCACTGGTGGAGGTAACTGAAGGAGGGACCCCATCAAAGATCCTTCCTGCGAGTTCTCCTGAAGAGTATATTCAAGGTATTCTCTAGACTAATGCTTGCCTCAGCTGTGATCCAAGTATTTGTATTTTAATAGTATGTTTGTGTTCTAGTTACTGAAGATGGCGTACACTTGGACCCTCCTCAGCAGTGTCTTGCCTGACCCTCAGCAGTCCTCCAGCAGTGCCTTGCCTGACCCTCAGCAGTCCTCCAGCAGTGCCTTGCCTGACCCTCAGCAGTTCTCCAGCAGTGTCTTGCCTGACCCTCAGCAGTCCTCCAGCAGTGCCTTGCCTGACCCTCAGCAGTTCTCCAGCAGTGTCTTGCCTGACCCTCAGCAGTCCTCCAGCAGTGCCTTGCCTGACCCTCAGCAGTTCTCCAGCAGTGCCTTGCCTGACCCTCAGCAGTTCTCCAGCAGTGCCTTGCCTGACCCTCAGCAGTCTTCCAGCAGTGCCTTGACTGACCCTCAGCAGTTCTCCAGCAGTGTCTTGCCTGACCCTCAGCAGTCCTCCAGCAGTGCCTTGACTGACCCTCAGCAGTCCTCCAGCAGTGCCTTGCCTGACCCTCAGCAGTCCTCCAGCAGTGGCCTCACACCAGAATGTCATACCTAATGTCTTTTATTGTTTTATGCCTATTGATGGAAATTGATAAATAGGATTTCATTAAAGAGGCTTGCACAGCATCTCTGAAGCAAATTTGTTGAATCATTGAAATGTTGCATCATGGAGTGTGCCTGTTATTTGGCTACATTTTGTTTTAAAAGTAAAGGTTTACCTGTAACTGTATTCTTTGATAGAGATGTCACATAAAATATAAAGTGTCATGTGAGAGTGA
>JAVJIX010000486.1:45000-82500 GCA_036785185.1 Paratrypauchen microcephalus
GAAAGAGGGATTATGTCAGAGAGAATGAGGGATTATGTCAGAGAGAACGAGGGATTACATCAGAGAGAACGTTGGATTACGTCAGAGAGAATGAAGGATTATGTCAGAGAGAACGAGGGATTACGTCAGAGAGAACGAGGGATTATGTCAGAGAGAACGAGGGATTACATCAGAGAGAACGAGGGATTACATCAGAGAGAACGTTGGATTACGTCAGAGAGAATGAAGGATTACGTCAGAGAACGAGGGATTACGTCAGAGAGAACGTTGGATAATGTCAGAGAGAACGTTGGATCATGTCAGAGAGAACGAGGGATTATGTCAGAGAGAACGTTGGATTATGTCAGAGAGAACGTTGGATTATGTCAGAGAGAACGAGGGATTACATCAGAGAGAACGTTGGATTAAGTCAGAGAGAACGAGGGATTACATCAGAGAGAACGAGGGATTACATCAGAGAGAACGTTGGATTACGTCAGAGAGAATGAAGGATTATGTCAGAGAGAACGAGGGATTATGTCAGAGAGAACGAGGGATTATGTCAGAGAGAAGAAGGGATTATGTCAGAGAGAACGAGGGATTACATCAGAGAGAACGTTGGATTACGTCAGAGAGAACGAGGGATTACATCAGAGAGAACGTTGGATTACGTCAGAGAGAATGAAGGATTACGTCAGAGAACGAGGGATTACGTCAGAGAGAACGTTGGATAATGTCAGAGAGAACGTTGGATCATGTCAGAGAGAACGAGGGATTATGTCAGAGAGAACGTTGGATTATGTCAGAGAGAACGTTGGATTATGTCAGAGAGAACGAGGGATTACATCAGAGAGAACGAGGGATTACATCAGAGAGAACGAGGGATTACATCAGAGAGAATGTTGGATTACGTCAGAGAGAACGAGGGATTACATCAGAGAGAACGTGGGATTACATCAGAGAGAACGTGGGGTTACATCAGAGAGAACGTTGGATTACGTCAGAGAGAACGTTGGATTATGTCAGAGAGAACGTTGGATTATGTCAGAGAGAACGAGGGATTACGTCAGAGAGAACGTTGGATTACGTCAGAGAGAATGAAGGATTACGAAAGAGAACGAGGGATTACGTCAGAGAGAACGTTGGATAATGTCAGAGAGAACGTTGGATAATGTCAGAGAGAACGTTGGATCATGTCAGAGAGAACGAGGGATTATGTCAGAGAGAACGTTGGATTATGTCAGAGAGAACGTTGGATTACATCAGAGAGAACGTGGGGTTACATCAGAGAGAACGTTGGATTACGTCAGAGAGAATGAAGGATTATGTCAGAGAGAACGAGGGATTACGTCAGAGAGAACGAGGGATTATGTCAGAGAGAACGAGGGATTAAGTGAGAGAGAAGAAGGGATTACATCAGAGAGAACGTTGGATTACGTCAGAGAGAACGAGGGATTACATCAGAGAGAACGTTGGATTACGTCAGAGAGAATGAGGGATTATGTCAGAGAACGAGGGATTACGTCAGAGAGAATGAAGGATTATGTCAGAGAACGAGGGATTACGTCAGAGAGAACGTTGGATAATGTCAGAGAGAACGTTGGATTATGTCAGAGAGAACAAGGGATTACATCAGAGAGAACAAGGGATTATGTCAGAGAGAACGAGGGATTATGTCAGAGAGAAGAAGGGATTATGTCAGAGAGAAGGAGGGATTATGTCAGAGAGAACGAGGGATTACGTCAGAGAGAACGTTGGATAATGTCAGAGAGAACGTTGGATTATGTCAAAGAGAACAAGGGATTACATCAGAGAGAACAAGGGATTACATCAGAGAGAACGAGGGATTACATCAGAGAGAACGAGGGATTACGTCAGAGAGAACGAGGGATTACATCAGAGAGAACGTGGGATTACATCAGAGAGAACGTTGGATTACGTCAGAGAGAATGAGGGATTATGTCAGAGAGAACGAGGGATTACATCAGAGAGAACGTTGGATTACGTCAGAGAGAACGAGGGATTACATCAGAGAGAACGTTGGATTACGTCAGAGAGAATGAAGGATTATGTCAGAGAGAACGAGGGATTACGTCAGAGAGAACGAGGGATTATGTCAGAGAGAACGAGGGATTATGTCAGAGAGAAGAAGGGATTATGTCAGAGAGAAGGAGGGATTATGTCAGAGAGAACGAGGGATTACGTCAGAGAGAACGTTGGATTACGTCAGAGAGAATGAAGGATTACGTCAGAGAACGAGGGATTACGTCAGAGAGAACGTTGGATAATGTCAGAGAGAACGTTGGATCATGTCAGAGAGAACGAGGGATTATGTCAGAGAGAACGTTGGATTATGTCAGAGAGAACGTTGGATTATGTCAGAGAGAACGAGGGATTACATCAGAGAGAACGTTGGATTAAGTCAGAGAGAACGAGGGATTACATCAGAGAGAACGAGGGATTACATCAGAGAGAACGTTGGATTACGTCAGAGAGAATGAAGGATTATGTCAGAGAGAACGAGGGATTATGTCAGAGAGAAGAAGGGATTATGTCAGAGAGAACGAGGGATTACATCAGAGAGAACGTTGGATTACGTCAGAGAGAACGAGGGATTACATCAGAGAGAACGTTGGATTACGTCAGAGAGAATGAAGGATTATGTCAGAGAGAACGAGGGATTACGTCAGAGAGAACGAGGGATTACATCAGAGAGAACGTTGGATTATGTCAGAGAGAACGAGGGATTACATCAGAGAGAATGTTGGATTACGTCAGAGAGAACGAGGGATTACATCAGAGAGAACGTTGGATTACGTCAGAGAGAACAAGGGATTACATCAGAGAGAACAAGGGATTACATCAGAGAGAACGAGGGATTACATCAGAGAGAATGTTGGATTACGTCAGAGAGAACGAGGGATTACATCAGAGAGAACGTGGGATTACATCAGAGAGAACGTTGGATTACATCAGAGAGAACGAGGGATTATGTCAGAGAGAACGAGGGATTACATCAGAGAGAACGTTGGATTACGTCAGAGAGAACGAGGGATTACATCAGAGAGAACGTTGGATTACGTCAGAGAGAATGAAGGATTATGTCAGAGAGAACGAGGGATTACGTCAGAGAGAACGAGGGATTATGTCAGAGAGAACGAGGGATTATGTCAGAGAGAAGAAGGGATTACATCAGAGAGAACGAGGGATTATGTCAGAGAGAAGAAGGGATTATGTCAGAGAGAACGAGGGATTACATCAGAGAGAACGTTGGATTACGTCAGAGAGAACGAGGGATTACATCAGAGAGAACGTTGGATTATGTCAGAGAGAACCAGGGATTATGTCAGAGAGAATGAGGGATTACGTCAGAGAGAACGAGGGATTATGTCAGAGAGAACGAGGGATTACATCAGAGAGAATGAGGGATTACATCAGAGAGAACGAGGGATTATGTCAGAGAGAACCAGGGATTATGTCAGAGAGAAGAAGGGATTATGTCAGAGAGAACGAGGGATTATGTCAGAGAGAACGAGGGATTACATCAGAGAGAATGAGGGATTACATCAGAGAGAACGAGGGATTATGTCAGAGAGAACGAGGGATTATGTCAGAGAGAATGAGGGATTACATCAGAGAGAACGAGGGATTATGTCAGAGAGAACCAGGGATTATGTCAGAGAGAATGAGGGATTACGTCAGAGAGAATGAGGGATTACGTCAGAGAGAACAAGGGATTATGTCAGAGAGAATGAGGGATTACGTCAGAGAGAACAAGGGATTATGTCAGAGAGAACCAGGGATTACGTCAGAGAGAACGAGGGATTATATCAGAGAGAACGAGGGATTACATCAGAGAGAACGTGGGATTACATCAGAGAGAACAAGGGATTATGTCAGAGAGAACGAGGGATTACATCAGAGAGAACGTGGGATTACATCAGAGAGAACAAGGGATTATGTCAGAGAGAATGAGGGATTACGTCAGAGAGAACAAGGGATTATGTCAGAGAGAACCAGGGATTACGTCAGAGAGAACGATGGATTATATCAGAGAGAACGAGGGATTATGTCAGAGAGAAGAAGGGATTATGTCAGAGAGAAGGAGGGATTATGTCAGAGAGAACGAGGGATTACGTCAGAGAGAACGTTGGCTTACGTCAGAGAGAATGAAGGATTACGTAAGAGAACGAGGGATTACGTCAGAGAGAACGTTGGATAATGTCAGAGAGAACGTTGGATCATGTCAGAGAGAACGAGGGATTATGTCAGAGAGAATGTTGGATTATGTCAGAGAGAACGTTGGATTATGTCAGAGAGAACGAGGGATTATGTCAGAGAGAACGAGGGATTACATCAGAGAGAATGAGGGATTACATCAGAGAGAACGAGGGATTATGTCAGAGAGAACCAGGGATTATGTCAGAGAGAATGAGGGATTACGTCAGAGAGAACAAGGGATTATGTCAGAGAGAATGAGGGATTACGTCAGAGAGAACAAGGGATTATGTCAGAGAGAATGAGGGATTACGTCAGAGAGAACAAGGGATTACGTCAGAGAGAACGAGGGATTATATCAGAGAGAACAAGGGATTACATCAGAGAGAACGTGGGATTACATCAGAGAGAACGTTGGATTACGTCAGAGAGAATGAAGGATTATGTCAGAGAGAACGAGGGATTACGTCAGAGAGAACGAGGGATTATGTCAGAGAGAACGAGGGATTATGTCAGAGAGAAGAAGGGATTATGTCAGAGAGAACGAGGGATTACATCAGAGAGAACGTTGGATTACGTCAGAGAGAATGAAGGATTATGTCAGAGAGAACGAGGGATTATGTCAGAGAGAAGAAGGGATTATGTCAGAGAGAACGAGGGATTACATCAGAGAGAACGTTGGATTACGCCAGAGAGAATGAGGGATTACATCAGAGAGAACGTTGGATTACGTCAGAGAGAATGAAGGATTATGTCAGAGAGAACGAGGGATTACGTCAGAGAGAACGAGGGATTATGTCAGAGAGAACGAGGGATTATGTCAGAGAGCACGTTGGATTACGTCAGAGAGAATGAAGGATTATGTCAGAGAGAATGAGGGATTACATCAGAGAGAACGAGGGATTATGTCAGAGAGAACGTTGGATTATGTCAGAGAGAACGAGGGATTACATCAGAGAGAACGAGGGATTATGTCAGAGAGAACGAGGGATTACATCAGAGAGAACGAGGGATTATGTCAGAGAGAACGAGGGATTACATCAGAGAGAACGAGGGATTATGTCAGAGAGAACGAGGGATTACATCAGAGAGAACGAGGGATTACGTCAGAGAGAACAAGGGATTATGTCAGAGAGAACCAGGGATTACGTCAGAGAGAACGAGGGATTACGTCAGAGAGAACGAGGGATTATGTCAGAGAGAACGAGGGATTATGTCAGAGAGAACCAGGGATTACGTCAGAGAGAACAAGGGATTATGTCAGAGAGAACCAGGGATTACGTCAGAGAGAACGAGGGATTATGTCAGAGAGAACGAGGGATTATATCAGAGAGAACGAGGGATTACGTCAGAGAGAACGAGGGATTATGTCAGAGAGAACGAGGGATTATATCAGAGAGAACGAGGGATTACGTCAGAGAGAACAAGGGATTATGTCAGAGAGAACCAGGGATTACATCAGAGAGAACGAGGGATTACGTCAGAGAGAACGAGGGATTATGTCAGAGAGAAGAAGGGATTATGTCAGAGAGAACGAGGGATTACATCAGAGAGAACGTTGGATTACGCCAGAGAGAACGAGGGATTACATCAGAGAGAACGTTGGATTACGTCAGAGAGAATGAAGGATTATGTCAGAGAGAACG
Source organism: Paratrypauchen microcephalus (assembly GCA_036785185.1). Taxonomy (NCBI): domain Eukaryota; kingdom Metazoa; phylum Chordata; class Actinopteri; order Gobiiformes; family Gobiidae; genus Paratrypauchen; species Paratrypauchen microcephalus. Next base: position 50,844 of record JAVJIX010000486.1, read on the forward strand.
AGGGATTACGTCAGAGAGAACGAGGGATTATGTCAGAGAGAACGAGGGATTACGTCAGAGAGAACGTTGGATTACGTCAGAGAGAATGAAGGATTACGTCAGAGAGAACGTTGGATTACGTCAGAGAGAATGAAGGATTATGTCAGAGAGAACGAGGGATTACGTCAGAGAGAACGAGGGATTATGTCAGAGAGAACGAGGGATTACGTCAGAGAGAACGTTGGATTACGTCAGAGAGAATGAAGGATTACGTCAGAGAACGAGGGATTACGTCAGAGAGAACATTGGATAATGTCAGAGAGAACGTTGGATCATGTCAGAGAGAACGAGGGATTATGTCAGAGAGAACGAGGGATTACGTCAGAGAGAACAAGGGATTATGTCAGAGAGAACCAGGGATTACGTCAGAGAGAACGAGGGATTACGTCAGAGAGAACGAGGGATTATGTCAGAGAGAACGAGGGATTATGTCAGAGAGAACCAGGGATTACGTCAGAGAGAACAAGGGATTATGTCAGAGAGAACCAGGGATTACGTCAGAGAGAACGAGGGATTATGTCAGAGAGAACGAGGGATTATATCAGAGAGAACGAGGGATTACGTCAGAGAGAACGAGGGATTATGTCAAAGAGAACGAGGGATTACGTCAGAGAGAGAGAAGGACACTCACGGGGTCTCCCTTCGGCCCCTGTCTCCCCCTTGGCCCCTCGTCTCCTCGGAGGCCCTTCTCTCCCTGAGGTCCCTGTGGTCCAGGAAAACCCGGGGGCCCCTGAGGCCCCTGAGGGCCCACAGCTCCAGGTGCACCCTGCAGAGGGGAAGGAGACAGGTGAGAAGAACCTGGGCAGAAACAATGATTATTTTATTTGTGTGTGAGGGTCTGGGTCTAAACCAGGTCTGAGGATGTAGTCACACCTGCCTTGTTTGGTTCGTTTAAAACGAACCAGAGTTTGTTTGTTCCTTTGATTCGGACCTTTTGGGCTGGTGTGAATAAAAACCAAAAATCTCGATCAAAAAGCTTGGTCTCGGCACGGTTCCATTCGAATCCTGGTGCGGTTCATTTGAGGTGAGAATGCAGACCAGACTCGATCCGACACAAGTTGCTTTCTGTACTTAATGAGCTCCCGTTGTATGTCGAGCATTATGGGAAACCGAGGCTGACCAGACACCAGAGTATCCGTGCGACCGTTCAGCGAGGAGGATTCGCTACGTTTTGCGTGAAGAGCCTTTCTGACTTTAGACTTTATTGTCCCCGAGGGGAAATTAATTTTCACGCACACAGAGCAACAACACAACAAACACAAACACACAATAAGTGTTACACACACTCAGCGGGGCCTGGGGGTCAGAAATGTGACGGCCGAAGGGATCAGCGGGTTCTCCTGCACCTGAACGTCCTGTACCTCCTCCTGAGGGCAGAGGGATGAGGTGTTCCTGAAGGCAGAGGGGTGAGGTGTTCCTGAGGGCAGAGGGTGAGGTACTCCTGAGGGCAGAGGGGTGAGGTACTCCTGAGGGCAGAGGGGTGAGGTGTTCCTGAGGGCAGAGGGGTGAGGTGTTCCTGAGGGCAGAGGGGTGAGGTGTTCCTGAGGACAGAGGGTGAGGTGCTCCTGAGGGCAGAGGGGTGAGGTACTCCTGAGGGCAGAGGGGTGAGGTACTCCTGAGGGCAGAGGGTGAGGTACTCCTGAGGGCAGAGGGTGAGGTGCTCCTGAGGGCAGAGGGGTGAGGTGCTCCTGAGGGCAGAGGGGTGAGGTGCTCCTGAGGACAGAGGGAGAGGTGCTCCTGAGGGCAGGGGGGTGAGGTGTTCCTGAGGGCAGAGGGGTGAGGTGTTCCTGAAGGCAGAGGGGTGAGGTGTTCCTGAGGGCAGAGGGTGAGGTACTCCTGAGGGCAGAGGGGTGAGGTACTCCTGAGGGCAGAGGGTGAGGTACTCCTGAGGGCAGAGGGGTGAGGTGTTCCTGAGGGCAGAGGGGTGAGGTGTTCCTGAGGGCAGAGGGGTGAGGTACTCCTGAGGGCAGAGGGGTGAGGTGTTCCTGAGGGCAGAGGGGTGAGGTGTTCCTGAGGGCAGAGGGGTGAGGTGCTCCTGAGGACAGAGGGGTGAGGTGCTCCTGAGGGCAGAGGGGTGAGGTGTTCCTGAGGGCAGAGGGGTGAGGTGTTCCTGAGGGCAGAGGGGTGAGGTGTTCCTGAGGGCAGAGGGGTGAGGTGTTCCTGAGGGCAGAGGGGTGAGGTACTCCTGAGGGCAGAGGGGTGAGGTGCTCCTGAGGGCAGAGGGTGAGGTGTTCCTGAGGGCAGAGGGGTGAGGTGTTCCTGAGGGCAGAGGGGTGAGGTACTCCTGAGGGCAGAGGGTGAGGTACTCCTGAGGGCAGAGGGTGAGGTGTTCCTGAGGGCAGAGGGGTGAGGTACTCCTGAGGGCAGAGGGTGAGGTACTCCTGAGGGCAGAGGGTGAGGTACTCCTGAGGGCAGAGGGGTGAGGTGCTCCTGAGGGCAGAGGGGTGAGGTGTTCCTGTCTGTGATATGTTGATCAAATGTAAGTGCGTTGTGTCTATTGTGTCTCCGAGATATTTGAAAGATCAGATAATCCTTTATTTGTCCCACACTGGGGAAACTGCAGTGTCACAACGTAAGTTTCAGAAACAGTAGGAAAAAAGAGCATATATAATATCAGTACAATAATATATAATAATATATAATATCAGTACAATAATATATAATAATATATAAAATCAGTACAATAAAGTGACTCAGATGGTTGAACAGTGCAGGGATGGACAGAGGTGCTTAAAGAAACAAGCAGCAGGTAAAGTGACTTTAAATAATATTACACATTGTTGTTACTATGGAGATGAACATGGAGTGTCCACGTGTCCACTGTCTCCACTGTCTCCACTGTCTCCACTGTCTCCACTGTCTCCACTGTCTCTACTGTCTCCACTGTCTCCACTGTCTCCACTGTCTCTCTCTACTGTCTCCACTGTCTCCACTGTCTCTACTGTCTCCACTGTCTCCACTGTCTCTACTGTCTCTACTGTCTCCACTGTCTCCACTGTCTCCACTGTCTCTACTGTCTCCACTGTCTCCACTGTCTCCACTGTCTCTACTGTCTCCACTGTCTCCACTGTCTCTACTGTCTCTACTGTCTCCACTGTCTCCACTGTCTCTACTGTCTCCACTGTCTCCACTGTCTCTCTCTACTGTCTCCACTGTCTCCACTGTCTCCACTGTCTCCACTGTCTCTACTGTCTCCACTGTCTCTACTGTCTCCACTGTCTCCACTGTCTCCACTGTCTCCACTGTCTCTACTGTCTCCACTGTCTCCACTGTCTCCACTGTCTCTACTGTCTCCACTGTCTCCACTGTCTCCACTGTCTCCACTGTCTCTACTGTCTCCACTGTCTCCACTGTCTCCACTGTCTCCACTGTCTCTACTGTCTCCACTGTCTCCACTGTCTCCACTGTCTCTACTGTCTCCACTGTCTCCACTGTCTCTACTGTCTCCACTGTCTCTACTGTCTCCACTGTCTCCACTGTCTCCACTGTCTCTACTGTCTCCACTGTCTCTACTGTCTCCACTGTCTCCACTGTCTCCACTGTCTCCACTGTCTCCACTGTCTCCACTGTCTCTACTGTCTCCACTGTCTCTACTGTCTCCACTGCCTCTACTGTCTCCACTGTCACTCTCTACTGTCTCCACTGTCTCCACTGTCTCTCTCTACTGTCTCCACTGTCTCCACTGTCTCTACTGTCTCCACTGTCTCCACTGTCTCTCTCTACTGTCTCCACTGTCTCCACTGTCTCTACTGTCTCCACTGTCTCCACTGTCTCTACTGTCTCCACTGTCTCCACTGTCTCCACTGTCTCTACTGTCTCCACTGTCTCCACTGTCTCTACTGTCTCCACTGTCTCCACTGTCTCCACTGTCTCCACTGTCTCCACTGTCTCTACTGTCTCCACTGTCTCCACTGTCTCTACTGTCTCTACTGTCTCCACTGTCTCCACTGTCTCCACTGTCTCTACTGTCTCCACTGTCTCTACTGTCTCTACTGTCTCCACTGTCTCTCTCTACTGTCTCCACTGTCTCTACTGTCTCCACTGTCTCTACTGTCTCCACTGTCTCCACTGTCTCTACTGTCTCTACTGTCTCCACTGTCTCCACTGTCTCCACTGTCTCTACTGTCTCCACTGTCTCCACTGTCTCCACTGTCTCCACTGTCTCTACTGTCTCCACTGTCTCCACTGTCTCTACTGTCTCCACTGTCTACACTGTCTCTACTGTCTCCACTGTCTCCACTGTCTCCACTGTCTCCACTGTCTCTCTCTACTGTCTCCACTGTCTCCACTGTCTCCACTGTCTCCACTGTCTCTACTGTCTCTACTGTCTCCACTGTCTCCACTGTCTCCACTGTCTCTACTGTCTCTACTGTCTCCACTGTCTCCACTGTCTCTACTGTCTCCACTGTCTCCACTGTCTCTCTCTACTGTCTCCACGGTCTCCACTGTCTGTACTGTCTCCACTGTCTCCACTGTCTCCACTGTCTCTACTGTCTCCACTGTCTCCACTGTCTCCACTGTCTCCACTGTCTCCACTGTCTCCACTGTCTCTACTGTCTCCACTGTCTCCACTGTCTCCACTGTCTCTACTGTCTCTACTGTCTCCACTGTCTCCACTGTCTCCACTGTCTCTACTGTCTCCACTGTCTCTCTCTACTGTCTCCACTGTCTCTACTGTCTCCACTGTCTCTACTGTCTCCACTGTCTCTACTGTCTCTACTGTCTCCACTGTCTCCATTGTCTCCACTGTCTCTACTGTCTCCACTGTCTCCACTGTCTCCACTGTCTCTACTGTCTCTACTGTCTCCACTGTCTCCACTGTCTCTACTGTCTCTACTGTCTCCACTGTCTACACTGTCTCTACTGTCTCCACTGTCTCCACTGTCTCCACTGTCTCTCTCTACTGTCTCCACTGTCTCCACTGTCTCCACTGTCTCTACTGTCTCTACTGTCTCCACTGTCTCCACTGTCTCCACTGTCTCTACTGTCTCTACTGTCTCCACTGTCTCCACTGTCTCTACTGTCTCCACTGTCTCCACTGTCTCCACTGTCTCCACTGTCTCCACTGTCTCCACTGTCTCCACTGTCTCTACTGTCTCCACTGTCTCCACTGTCTCCACTGTCTCCACTGTCTCCACTGTCTCTACTGTCTCCACTGTCTCCACTGTCTCTACTGTCTCCACTGTCTCCACTGTCTCCACTGTCTCTACTGTCTCCACTGTCTCCACTGTCTCCACTGTCTCTACTGTCTCCACTGTCTCCACTGTCTCTACTGTCTCCACTGTCTCCACTGTCTCCACTGTCTCTACTGTCTCCACTGTCTCTACTGTCTCCACTGTCTCTACTGTCTCCACTGTCTCCACTGTCTCTACTGTCTCTACTGTCTCCACTGTCTCCACTGTCTCTACTGTCTCCACTGTCTCCACTGTCTCTACTGTCTCCACTGTCTCCACTGTCTCCACTGTCTCTACTGTCTCCACTGTCTCCACTGTCTCCACTGTCTCTACTGTCTCCACTGTCTCCACTGTCTCCACTGTCTCCACTGTCTCTACTGTCTCCACTGTCTCTACTGTCTCTACTGTCTCCACTGTCTCTACTGTCTCTACTGTCTCCACTGTTTCCACTGTCTCCACTGTCTCTACTGTCTCTACTGTCTCCACTGTCTCCACTGTCTCCACTGTCTCCACTGTCTCCACTGTCTCCACTGTCTCCACTGTCTCCACTGTCTCTACTGTCTCCACTGTCTCCACTGTCTCCACTGTCTCTACTGTCTCCACTGTCTACTGTCTCTACTGTCTCTACTGTCTCCACTGTCTCCACTGTCTCCACTGTCTCTACTGTCTCCACTGTCTCCACTGTCTCTACTGTCTCCACTGTCTCTACTGTCTCTACTGTCTCCACTGTCTCTACTGTCTCTACTGTCTCCACTGTCTCCACTGTCTCCACTGTCTCTACTGTCTCCACTGTCTACTGTCTCTACTGTCTCTACTGTCTCCACTGTCTCCACTGTCTCCACTGTCTCCACTGTCTCTACTGTCTCCACTGTCTCTACTGTCTCTACTGTCTCTACTGTCTCCACTGTCTCTACTGTCTCCACTGTCTCCACTGTCTCCACTGTCTCCACTGTCTCTACTGTCTCCACTGTCTCCACTGTCTCTCTCTACTGTCTCCACTGTCTCTACTGTCTCCACTGTCTCTACTGTCTCCACTGTCTCCACTGTCTCTACTGTCTCTACTGTCTCCACTGTCTCCACTGTCTCTACTGTCTCTACTGTCTCTACTGTCTCCACTGTCTCCACTGTCTCTACTGTCTCCACTGTCTCCACTGTCTCCACTGTCTCTACTGTCTCCACTGTCTCCACTGTCTCCACTGTCTCTACTGTCTCTACTGTCTCCACTGTCTCCACTGTCTCTACTGTCTCTACTGTCTCTACTGTCTCCACTGTCTCCACTGTCTCCACTGTCTCCACTGTCTCCACTGTCTCCACTGTCTCCACTGTCTCTACTGTCTCTACTGTCTCCACTGTCTCCACTGTCTCCACTGTCTCCACTGTCTCCACTGTCTCTACTGTCTCCACTGTCTCTACTGTCTCTACTGTCTCCACTGTCTCCACTGTCTCCACTGTCTCTACTGTCTCCACTGTCTCTACTGTCTCCACTGTCTCCACTGTCTCTACTGTCTCCACTGTCTCCACTGTCTCCACTGTCTCTACTGTCTCTACTGTCTCCACTGTCTCCACTGTCTCCACTGTCTCTACTGTCTCCACTGTCTCCACTGTCTCCACTGTCTCCACTGTCTCCACTGTCTCCACTGTCTCCACTGTCTCCACTGTCTCTCCTGTCTCTACTGTCTCCACTGTCTACACTGTCTCTACTGTCTCCACTGTCTCCACTGTCTCTACTGTCTCTACTGTCTCCACTGTCTCCACTGTCTCTCTCTACTGTCTCCACTGTCTCCACTGTCTCCACTGTCTCTACTGTCTCCACTGTCTCCACTGTCTCCACTGTCTCCACTGTCTCCACTGTCTCCACTGTCTCTACTGTCTCCACTGTCTCCACTGTCTCCACTGTCTCTACTGTCTCTACTGTCTCCACTGTCTCTACTGTCTCCACTGTCTCCACTGTCTCCACTGTCTCTCTCTACTGTCTCCACTGTCTCCACTGTCTCCACTGTCTCCACTGTCTCCACTGTCTCTACTGTCTCCACTGTCTCTACTGTCTCCACTGTCTCCACTGTCTCTACTGTCTCTACTGTCTCCACTGTCTCCACTGTCTCTACTGTCTCTACTGTCTCTACTGTCTCCACTGTCTCCACTGTCTCCACTGTCTCTACTGTCTCCACTGTCTCCACTGTCTCTCTCTACTGTCTCCACTGTCTCTACTGTCTCCACTGTCTCCACTGTCTCTACTGTCTCCACTGTCTCCACTGTCTCTACTGTCTCTACTGTCTCCACTGTCTCCACTGTCTCCACTGTCTCTACTGTCTCCACTGTCTCCACTGTCTCCACTGTCTCCACTGTCTCTACTGTCTCTACTGTCTCCACTGTCTCCACTGTCTCCACTGTCTCTACTGTCTCCACTGTCTCCACTGTCTCTCTCTACTGTCTCCACTGTCTCCACTGTCTCTACTGTCTCTACTGTCTCCACTGTCTCCACTGTCTCTACTGTCTCCACTGTCTCTACTGTCTCCACTGTCTCCACTGTCTCCACTGTCTCTCTCTACTGTCTCCACTGTCTCCACTGTCTCCACTGTCTCCACTGTCTCCACTGTCTCCACTGTCTCTACTGTCTCCACTGTCTCCACTGTCTCTACTGTCTCCACTGTCTCCACTGTCTCTACTGTCTCCACTGTCTCCACTGTCTCCACTGTCTCTACTGTCTCCACTGTCTCCACTGTCTCCACTGTCTCTACTGTCTCCACTGTCTCCACTGTCTCTACTGTCTCCACTGTCTCCACTGTCTCCACTGTCTCTACTGTCTCCACTGTCTCCACTGTCTCCACTGTCTCTACTGTCTCCACTGTCTCCACTGTCTCCACTGTCTCTCTCTACTGTCTCCACTGTCTCCACTGTCTCCACTGTCTCCACTGTCTCTCTCTACTGTCTCCACTGTCTCCACTGTCTCCACTGTCTCCACTGTCTCTACTGTCTCCACTGTCTCTACTGTCTCTACTGTCTCCACTGTCTCTACTGTCTCTACTGTCTCCACTGTCTCTACTGTCTCCACTGTCTCCACTGTCTCTACTGTCTCCACTGTCTCCACTGTCTCCACTGTCTCTACTGTCTCCACTGTCTCCACTGTCTCCACTGTCTCCACTGTCTCTACTGTCTCCACTGTCTCCACTGTCTCTACTGTCTCCACTGTCTCCACTGTCTCTACTGTCTCTACTGTCTCCACTGTCTCCACTGTCTCCACTGTCTCCACTGTCTCTACTGTCTCCACTGTCTCCACTGTCTCCACTGTCTCTACTGTCTCTACTGTCTCCACTGTCTACACTGTCTCTACTGTCTCCACTGTCTCTACTGTCTCCACTGTCTCCACTGTCTCCACTGTCTCTACTGTCTCCACTGTCTCTACTGTCTCCACTGTCTCCACTGTCTCCACTGTCTCTACTGTCTCCACTGTCTCTACTGTCTCCACTGTCTCCACTGTCTCCACTGTCTCTCTCTACTGTCTCCACTGTCTCCACTGTCTCCACTGTCTCCACTGTCTCTACTGTCTCCACTGTCTCCACTGTCTCTACTGTCTCTACTGTCTCCACTGTCTCTACTGTCTCCACTGTCTCTACTGTCTCCACTGTCTCCACTGTCTCTCTCTACTGTCTCCACTGTCTCTACTGTCTCCACTGTCTCCACTGTCTCCACTGTCTCTCTCTACTGTCTCCACTGTCTCTACTGTCTCCACTGTCTCTACTGTCTCCACTGTCTCCACTGTCTCCACTGTCTCTACTGTCTCCACTGTCTCCACTGTCTCTACTGTCTCTACTGTCTCCACTGTCTCCACTGTCTCTACTGTCTCTACTGTCTCTACTGTCTCCACTGTCTCCACTGTCTCCACTGTCTCCACTGTCTCCACTGTCTCTCCTGTCTCTACTGTCTCCACTGTCTACACTGTCTCTACTGTCTCCACTGTCTCTACTGTCTCCACTGTCTCTACTGTCTCTCTCTACTGTCTCCACTGTCTCCACTGTCTCTACTGTCTCTACTGTCTCCACTGTCTCCACTGTCTCTACTGTCTCTACTGTCTCTACTGTCTCCACTGTCTCCACTGTCTCTACTGTCTCCACTGTCTCCACTGTCTCCGCTGTCTCTCTCTACTGTCTCCACTGTCTCCACTGTCTCCACTGTCTCCACTGTCTCTACTGTCTCCACTGTCTCCACTGTCTCCACTGTCTCCACTGTCTCTACTGTCTCCACTGTCTCCACTGTCTCTACTGTCTCCACTGCCTCTACCCTCTCCACTGTCTCCACTGTCTCCACTGTCTCCACTGTCTCTCTACTGTCTCTCTACTGTCTCCACTGACTGTCTCCACTGTCTCCACTGTCCACTGTCTCCACTGTCTCCACTGTCTCTACTGTCTCCACTGTCTCCACTGTCTCCACTGTCTCTACTGTCTCCACTGTCTCCACTGTCTCTACTGTCTCCACTGTCTCTACTGTCTCCACTGTCTCTCTCTACTGTCTCCACTGTCTCCACTGTCTCTACTGTCTCCACTGTCTCCACTGTCTCTACTGTCTCCACTGTCTCTACTGTCTCTACTGTCTCCACTGTCTCCACTGTCTCCACTGTCTCTACTGTCTCCACTGTCTCCACTGTCTCCACTGTCTCTACTGTCTCCACTGTCTCCACTGTCTCCACTGTCTCTACTGTCTCCACTGTCTCCACTGTCTCCACTGTCTCCACTGTCTCCACTGTCTCCGCTGTCTCTACTGTCTCTACTGTCTCCACTGTCTCCACTGTCTCCACTGTCTCTACTGTCTCTACTGTCTCCACTGTCTCTACTGTCTCCACTGTCTCTACTGTCTCCACTGTCTCCACTGTCTCTACTGTCTCCACTGTCTCTGTAGTGACGGGGGTGAAGATGACTTCCTTTGTTTTGATGATGTTCAGGTGGAGATGGTTTGTTAAAATGCAGAGAAGAATTTCTCCAGTGTGAGATCAATAAAGTTCACTTCTTCTTCTTCAGATGGTTGGAAGACTTCCTTGGACAGGGAGTGAAGAAGCGGACATCGCTCCTGTGTGAAGAGCATGAGTTCTGTCCTCTGTAGTCGTCTTGTCCTGTGTCTTCGTCGTTTGTAAATTGATTGTAAAATAGTGTAAACTTTACGATGCTGCTCAAACATTTGTGCGAACTGTAAAAACTGAGCAAACCATATCACTATGACGACACTGAAAACAGCAACACCATGATTCTCCTTCTGTTTGGACCCGGCTCATTTGTGTCCAGTGTTTGACCTCAGGACTCGGGGGTTTGACCTCAGGACTCGGGGGTTTGTTTGACCTCAGGACTCGGGGGTTTGTTTGACCTCAGGACTCGGGGGTTTGACCTCAGGACTCGGGGGTTTGTTTGACCTCAGGACTCGGGGGTTTGACCTCAGGACTCGGGGGTTTGTTTGACCTCAGGACTCGGGGGTTTGACCTCAGGACTCGGGGGTTTGTTTGACATCAGGACTCGGGGGTTTGACCTCAGGACTCGGGGGTTTGTTTGACCTCAGGACTCGGGGGTTTGACCTCAGGACTCGGGGGTTTGTTTGACCTCAGGACTCGGGGGTTTGACCTCAGGACTCGGGGGTTTGTTTGACCTCAGGACTCGGGGGTTTGTTTGACCTCAGGACTCGGGGGTTTGACCTCAGGACTCGGGGGTTTGACCTCAGGACTCGGGGGTTTGTTTGACCTCAGGACTCGGGGGTTTGACCTCAGGACTCGGGGGTTTGACCTCAGGACTCGGGGGTTTGACCTCAGGACTTGGGGGTTTGACCTCAGGACTCGGGGGTTTGACCTCAGGACTCGGGGGGTGCTCGGGGGGTTTGTTTACAGACGTTGGTTCACTTAGAAAAAAAGTGCAGTGTGAAAGTGAAAGTGAAAGTGAAACGCACCAAAATAAAAACAATTTAAAAACATTTGGTCCGAACCAAAGCAAATGAACTATCGGACTTTCCTAAACCAGGTCTGGGTCTAAACCAGGTCTGGGTCTGGGTCTAAACCAGGTCTGGGTCTAAACCAGGTCTGGGTCTAAACCAGGTCTGGGTCTGGGTCTAAACCAGGTCTGGGTCTGGGTCTAAACCAGGTCTGGGTCTGGGTCTAAACCAGGTCTGGGTCTAAACCAGGTCTGGGTCTGGGTCTAAACCAGGTCTGGGTCTGGGTCTAAACCAGGTCTGGGTCTAAACCAGGTCTGGGTCTGGGTCTAAACCAGGTCTGGGTCTGGGTCTAAACCAGGTCTGGGTCTAAACCAGGTCTGGGTCTGGGTCTAAACCAGGTCTGGGTCTAAACCAGGTCTGGGTCTGGGTCTAAACCAGGTCTGGGTCTGGGTCTAAACCAGGTCTGGGTCTAAACCAGGTCTGGGTCTGGGTCTAAACCAGGTCTGGGTCTGGGTCTAAACCAGGTCTGGGTCTAAACCAGGTCTGGGTCTAAACCAGGTCTGGGTCTAAACCAGGTCTGGGTCTGGGTCTAAACCAGGTCTGGGTCTAAACCAGGTCTGGGTCTGGGTCTAAACCAGGTCTGGGTCTGGGTCTAAACCAGGTCTGGGTCTGGGTCTAAACCAGGTCTGGGTCTGGGTCTAAACCAGGTCTGGGTCTGGGTCTAAACCAGGTCTGGGTCTAAACCAGGTCTGGGTCTGGGTCTAAACCAGGTCTGGGTCTAAACCAGGTCTGGGTCTGGGTCTAAACCAGGTCTGGGTCTAAACCAGGTCTGGGTCTGGGTCTAAACCAGGTCTGGGTCTGGGTCTAAACCAGGTCTGGGTCTGGGTCTAAACCAGGTCTGGGTCTGGGTCTAAACCAGGTCTGGGTCTAAACCAGGTCTGGGTCTGAGTCTAAACCAGGTCTGGGTCTGGGTCTAAACCAGGTCTGGGTCTGGGTCTAAACCAGGTCTGGGTCTGGGTCTAAACCAGGTCTGGGTCTGGGTCTAAACCAGGTCTGGGTCTAAACCAGGTCTGGGTCTGGGTCTAAACCAGGTCTGGGTCTAAACCAGGTCTGGGTCTGGGTCTAAACCAGGTCTGGGTCTGGGTCTAAACCAGGTCTGGGTCTAAACCAGGTCTGGGTCTGGGTCTAAACCAGGTCTGGGTCTAAACCAGGTCTGGGTCTAAACCAGGTCTGGGTCTGGGTCTAAACCAGGTCTGGGTCTAAACCAGGTCTGGGTCTGGGTCTAAACCAGGTCTGGGTCTGGGTCTAAACCAGGTCTGGGTCTGGGTCTAAACCAGGTCTGGGTCTAAACCAGGTCTGGGTCTGAGTCTAAACCAGGTCTGGGTCTGGGTCTAAACCAGGTCTGGGTCTGGGTCTAAACCAGGTCTGGGTCTGGGTCTAAACCAGGTCTGGGTCTGGGTCTAAACCAGGTCTGGGTCTGGGTCTAAACCAGGTCTGGGTCTTAAGCAGGACTCTGGAGTTGGTTCAGCTGCAGACTGGACTCCAGCTCTTGGTGAGAAATGTCGCTGAGCATTTCACACATGAGAGACTCTCCAAAGACCGGACTATAAACCGGACTAACCCAGGACTAAAGCCGGACTAAAGCAGGACCAGACCAGGACTACAGGGGATCACAGCTGTCAGGAAGAGTCTCCACTCACTCCAACGCACAAGAGACCAGAGTCCAGACCAGAGACCAGACCAGAGACCAGACCAGAGACCAGAGACCAGACCAGAGACCAGACCAGAGACCAGACCAGAGACCAGACCAGAGACCAGACCAGAGACCAGACCAGAGACCAGACCAGAGACCAGACCAGAGACCAGACCAGAGACCAGACCAGAGACCAGAGACCAGAGACCAGAGTCCAGACCAGAGACCAGAGACCAGACCAGAGACCAGACCAGAGACCAGAGTCCAGACCAGAGACCAGAGACCAGACCAGAGACCAGACCAGAGACCAGAGTCCAGACCAGAGACCAGAGACCAGACCAGAGACCAGACCAGACCAGAGTCCAGACCAGAGACCAGACCAGAGACCAGACCAGAGACCAGAGACCAGAGACCAGAGACCAGACCAGAGTCCAGACCAGAGTCCAGACCAGAGTCCAGACCAGAGACCAGAGACCAGACCAGAGTCCAGACCAGAGACCAGAGTCCAGACCAGAGACCAGAGTCCAGAGACCAGACCAGAGTCCAGACCAGAGTCCAGACCAGAGTCCAGACCAGAGACCAGACCAGAGACCAGACCAGACCAGAGACCAGACCAGACCAGACCAGAGACCAGACCAGAGACCAGAGTCCAGACCAGAGTCCAGACCAGAGTCCAGACCAGAGACCAGAGACCAGACCAGAGACCAGACCAGACCAGAGTCCAGACCAGAGACCAGACCAGAGACCAGAGTCCAGACCAGAGACCAGACCAGACCAGACCAGAGACCAGACCAGAGACCAGAGTCCAGACCAGAGTCCAGACCAGAGACCAGACCAGAGACCAGACCAGAGTCCAGACCAGAGACCAGACCAGAGTCCAGACCAGAGTCCAGACCAGAGACCAGACCAGACCAGAGACCAGACCAGAGTCCAGACCAGAGACCAGACCAGACCAGACCAGAGACCAGACCAGAGACCAGAGTCCAGACCAGAGTCCAGACCAGAGTCCAGACCAGAGACCAGAGACCAGACCAGAGTCCAGACCAGAGACCAGACCAGAGACCAGAGTCCAGACCAGAGTCCAGACCAGAGTCCAGACCAGAGACCAGAGACCAGAGACCAGAGACCAGAGACCAGACCAGAGACCAGACCAGAGACCAGAGACCAGAGACCAGAGACCAGAGACCAGAGACCAGAGACCAGAGTCCAGAGACCAGAGACCAGAGACCAGACCAGAGACCAGACCAGAGACCAGAGACCAGAGACCAGAGTCCAGACCAGAGACCAGACCAGACCAGACCAGAGACCAGACCAGAGACCAGACCAGAGTCCAGACCAGAGACCAGACCAGAGACCAGACCAGAGTCCAGAGTCCAGACCAGAGACCAGACCAGAGACCAGACCAGAGTCCAGACCAGAGACCAGAGTCCAGACCAGAGACCAGACCAGACCAGACCAGAGACCAGACCAGAGTCCAGACCAGAGACCAGACCAGAGACCAGACCAGAGTCCAGACCAGAGACCAGACCAGACCAGAGACCAGACCAGAGTCCAGACCAGAGACCAGAGTCCAGACCAGAGACCAGACCAGAGACCAGACCAGAGACCAGACCTGAGACCAGAGACCAGACCAGACCAGAGACCAAACCTGAGACCAGAGACCAGACCAGAGACCAGACCAGAGACCAGACCTGAGACCAGACCAGAGACCAGACCAGAGACCAGAGTCCAGACCAGAGACCAGACCAGAGACCAGAGACCAGAGACCAGACCAGAGACCAGAGACCAGACCAGAGACCAGACCAGAGACCAGACCAGAGACCAGAGACCAGAGACCAGAGACCAGACCAGAGACCAGACCAGAGACCAGACCAGAGACCAGACCAGTGACCAGACCAGAGACCAGAGACCAGACCAGAGACCAGACCAGAGTCCAGACCAGAGACCAGAGACCAGAGACCAGAGACCAGAGACCAGACCAGAGACCAGAGACCAGAGACCAGACCAGAGTCCAGACCAGAGACCAGAGACCAGAGACCAGACCAGAGTCCAGACCAGAGACCAGAGACCAGAGACCAGAGACCAGAGACCAGACCAGAGTCCAGACCAGAGTCCAGACCAGAGACCAGATTCCAGACCAGAGACCAGAGACCAGACCAGAGTCCAGACCAGAGACCAGACCAGAGTCTAGAGACCAGACCAGAGTCCAGACCAGAGTCCAGACCAGAGACCAGAGTCCAGACCAGAGACCAGAGACCAGAGACCAGACCAGAGACCAGACCAGAGTCCAGACCAGAGACCAGAGTCCAGACCAGAGACCAGACCAGACCAGACCAGAGACCAGAGTCCAGACCAGAGTCCAGACCAGAGTCCAGACCAGAGTCCAGACCAGAGTCCAGACCAGAGACCAGAGACCAGAGACCAGAGACCAGAGACCAGAGACCAGACCAGAGTCCAGACCAGAGACCAGAGACCAGAGACCAGAGACCAGAGACCAGAGACCAGACCAGAGACCAGACCAGAGTCCAGACCAGAGACCAGAGTCCAGACCAGAGACCAGACCAGACCAGACCAGAGACCAGAGACCAGAGTCCAGACCAGAGTCCAGACCAGAGTCCAGACCAGAGACCAGACCAGAGACCAGACCAGAGTCCAGACCAGAGACCAGACCAGACCAGAGACCAGACCAGAGTCCAGACCAGAGACCAGAGACCAGACCAGAGTCCAGACCAGAGTCCAGACCAGAGACCAGACCAGACCAGAGACCAGACCAGAGTCCAGACCAGAGACCAGAGTCCAGACCAGAGACCAGACCAGACCAGACCAGAGACCAGACCAGAGACCAGAGTCCAGACCAGAGTCCAGACCAGAGTCCAGACCAGAGACCAGAGACCAGAGTCCAGACCAGAGACCAGACCAGAGTCCAGAGTCCAGACCAGAGACCAGACCAGAGTCCAGACCAGAGACCAGAGTCCAGACCAGAGACCAGACCAGAGTCCAGACCAGAGACCAGAGACCAGAGTCCAGACCAGAGACCAGACCAGAGTCCAGACCAGAGACCAGAGACCAGACCAGAGTCCAGACCAGAGACCAGACCAGAGACCAGACCAGAGACCAGACCAGAGACCAGAGACCAGACCAGAGACCAGACCAGAGACCAGACCAGAGACCAGACCAGAGACCAGACCAGAGACCAGAGACCAGAGACCAGACCAGAGACCAGAGACCAGAGACCAGAGACCAGAGACCAGACCAGAGACCAGACCAGAGACCAGAGACCAGAGACCAGAGACCAGAGACCAGAGACCAGACCAGAGACCAGACCAGAGACCAGACCAGAGACCAGAGACCAGACCAGACTGAGACCAGAGACCAGAGACCAGAGACCAGAGACCAGAGACCAGAGACCAGACCAGACCAGACCAGAGACCAGACCAGAGACCAGACCAGAGACCAGAGACCAGAGACCAGAGACCAGACCAGAGACCAGACCATAGACCAGACCAGACCAGAGACCAGACCAAAGACCAGAGACCAGAGACCAGAGACCAGACCAGAGACCAGAGACCAGAGACCAGACCAGAGACCAGAGACCAGAGACCAGAGACCAGACCAGAGACCAGACCAGAGACCAGACCAGAGACCAGAGACCAGAGACCAGAGACCAGAGACCAGACCAGAGACCAGAGACCAGAGACCAGAGACCAGACCAGAGACCAGAGACCAGAGACCAGACCAGAGACCAGACCAGAGACCAGAGACCAGAGTCCAGAGACCAGACCAGAGACCAGACCAGAGACCAGACCAGAGTCCAGAGACCAGAGACCAGAGACCAGACCAGAGACCAGAGACCAGACCAGAGACCAGACCAGAGACCAGACCAGAGACCAGACCAGAGACCAGAGACCAGACCAGAGACCAGAGACCAGAGACCAGACCAGAGACCAGACCAGAGACCAGAGACCAGACCAGAGTCCAGACCAGAGACCAGACCAGACCAGAGACCAGACCAGAGTCCAGACCAGAGACCAGAGACCAGACCAGAGTCCAGACCAGAGTCCAGACCAGAGACCAGACCAGACCAGAGACCAGACCAGAGTCCAGAGACCAGAGACCAGACCAGAGACCAGAGACCAGAGACCAGAGACCAGACCAGAGACCAGACCAGAGACCAGAGACCAGACCAGAGTCCAGACCAGAGACCAGAGACCAGAGACCAGACCAGAGACTAGACCAGAGACCAGAGACCAGAGACCAGAGACCAGAGACCAGAGACTAGACCAGACCAGAGACCAGAGACCAGACCAGAGACCAGACCAGAGACCAGACCAGAGTCCAGACCAGAGACCAGACCAGACCAGAGTCCAGACCAGAGACCAGACCAGAGACCAGACCAGAGACCAGAGTCCAGACCAGAGTCCAGACCAGAGTCCAGACCAGAGACCAGACCAGAGACCAGACCAGAGTCCAGACCAGAGTCCAGACCAGAGACCAGAGTCCAGACCAGAGACCAGAGACCAGACCAGAGACCAGACCAGAGACCAGACCAGAAACCAGACCAGAGACCAGAGACCAGACCAGAGACCAGAGTCCAGACCAGAGTCCAGACCAGAGTCCAGACCAGAGACCAGACCAGAGACCAGACCAGAGTCCAGACCAGAGACCAGACCAGAGTCCAGACCAGAGTCCAGACCAGAGACCAGAGTCCAGACCAGAGACCAGACCAGACCAGACCAGAGACCAGACCAGAGACCAGAGTCCAGACCAGAGTCCAGACCAGAGTCCAGACCAGAGACCAGACCAGAGTCCAGACCAGAGTCCAGACCAGAGACCAGACCAGAGACCAGACCAGAGTCCAGACCAGAGACCAGACCAGACCAGAGACCAGACCAGAGTCCAGACCAGAGACCAGACCAAAGACCAGAGACCAGACCAGAGTCCAGACCAGAGTCCAGACCAGAGACCAGAGACCAGACCAGAGACCAGAGACCAGACCAGAGACCAGACCAGAGACCAGAGACCAGACCAGAGTCCAGAGACCAGAGACCAGAGACCAGACCAGAGACCAGACCAGAGACCAGACCAGAGACCAGAGACCAGACCAGAGACCAGACCAGAGACCAGACCAGAGACCAGAGTCCAGAGACCAGAGACCAGACCAGAGACCAGACCAGAGACCAGACCAGAGACCAGAGTCCAGAGACCAGAGACCAGAGACCAGACCAGAGACCAGAGACCAGAGACCAGACCAGAGTCCAGAGACCAGAGACCAGAGTCCAGAGACCAGACCAGAGACCAGACCAGAGACCAGAGACCAGAGACCAGACCAGAGACCAGACCAGACCAGAGACCAGACCAGAGACCAGACCAGACCAGAGACCAGAGACCAGACCAGAGACCAGAGACCAGAGACCAGAGACCAGACCAGAGACCAGAGACCAGACCAGAGACCAGACCAGAGACCAGACCAGAGACCAGAGACCAGACCAGAGACCAGACCAGAGTCCAGACCAGAGACCAGACCAGAGTCCAGACCAGAGTCCAGACCAGAGACCAGACCAGAGTCCAGACCAGAGACCAGAGTCCAGACCAGAGACCAGACCAGAGACCAGACCAGAGACCAGACCAGACCAGAGACCAGACCAGAGTCCAGACCAGAGACCAGAGTCCAGACCAGAGACCAGACCAGACCAGACCAGAGACCAGAGACCAGAGACCAGAGACCAGACCAGAGTCCAGACCAGAGACCAGACCAGAGTCCAGACCAGTGTCCAGACCAGAGACCAGAGACCAGAGACCAGAGACCAGACCAGAGACCAGACCAGAGACCAGACCAGAGACCAGACCAGAGACCAGAGACCAGAGACCAGACCAGAGTCCAGACCAGAGACCAGACCAGAGTCCAGACCAGTGTCCAGACCAGAGACCAGAGACCAGACCAGAGTCCAGACCAGAGACCAGACCAGAGACCAGAGTCCAGACCAGAGTCCAGACCAGAAACCAGACCAGAGACCAGAGTCCAGACCAGAGTCCAGACCAGAGACCAGACCAGAGACCAGAGACCAGACCAGAGACCAGAGACCAGAGACCAGAGACCAGAGACTAGACCAGACCAGAGACCAGAGACCAGACCAGAGTCCAGACCAGAGACCAGACCAGAGTCCAGACCAGAGACCAGACCAGACCAGAGTCCAGACCAGAGACCAGACCAGAGACCAGACCAGAGACCAGACCAGAGACCAGACCAGAGACCAGACCAGAGACCAGACCAGAAACCAGACCAGAGACCAGAGTCCAGACCAGAGACCAGAGACCAGACCAGAGACCAGAGACCAGACCAGAGACCAGAGACTAGACCAGACCAGAGACCAGAGACCAGACCAGAGACCAGACCAGAGACCAGACCAGAGTCCAGACCAGAGACCAGAGACCAGAGACCAGAGACTAGACCAGACCAGAGACCAGACCAGACCAGAGTCCAGAGACCAGACCAGAGACCAGACCAGAGACCAGACCAGAGACCAGACCAGAGACCAGAGACCAGAGACCAGACCAGAGTCCAGACCAGAGTCCAGACCAGAGACCAGACCAGAGACCAGAGACCAGAGACCAGACCAGAGTCCAGACCAGAGACCAGACCAGAGACCAGAGTCCAGACCAGAGTCCAGACCAGAGATCAGACCAGAGACCAGACCAGAGTCCAGAGTCCAGAGACCAGAGACCAGACCAGAGACCAGAGACCAGACCAGAGACCAGACCAGAGACCAGACCAGAGACCAGAGACCAGAGACCAGACCAGAGACCAGACCAGAGACCAGACCAGAGACCAGAGACCAGAGACCAGACCAGAGACCAGAGACCAGAGACCAGACCAGAGTCCAGACCAGAGTCCAGACCAGAGACCAGACCAGAGACCAGAGACCAGACCAGAGTCCAGAGACCAGAGTCCAGAGTCCAGAGACCAGAGTCCAGACCAGAGACCAGACCAGAGACCTGAGACCAGAGACCAGAGACCAGAGACCAGAGTCCAGACCAGAGACCAGACCAGAGACCAGAGACCAGACCAGAGACCAGAGACCAGAGTCCAGACCAGAGTCCAGACCAGACCTGAGACCAGACCAGAGACCAGAGACCAGACCAGAGACCAGACCAGAGACCAGACCAGAGACCAGACCAGAGACCAGAGACCAGAGTCCAGACCAGAGACCAGACCAGAGACCAGAGACCAGAGACCAGAGTCCAGAGACCAGAGTCCAGACCAGAGACCAGACCAGAGACCAGAGACCAGACCAGAGACCAGAGACCAGAGTCCAGAGACCAGACCAGAGACCAGAGACCAGACCAGAGACCAGACCAGAGTCCAGACCAGTGTGTTGTTTGTAGATTGTTCTGTTCTCACTGTGACATTTTAAATCTCAATTTTGATCTAAAACGACTAGACAGGACTAAACCAGGACTAAACCAGGACTAAACCAGGACTAAACCAGGACTAAACCAGGACTAAACCAGGACTAAACCAGGACTAAACCAGGACTAAACAAGGACTGAACCAGGACTGAACCAGGATTAGACCAGGACATGTGGCATGTACAGGTGGAGTTGAAAATGATTAAAGAAACCCTCAAACATGTGATTGGCCCGTGCACATGTCTCTGCGCTGTGATTGGCCCGTGCACATGTCTCTGTGCTGTGATTGGCCTGTGCACATGTGTCTGCGCTGTGATTGGCCCGTGCACATGTGTCTGCGCTGTGATTGGCCCGTGCACATGTCTCTGTGCTGTGATTGGCCCGTGCACATGTGTCTGTGCTGTGATTGGCCCGTGCACATGTCTCTGCGCTGTGATTGGCCCGTGCACATGTCTCTGTGCTGTGATTGGCCCGTGCACATGTCTCTGCGCTGTGATTGGCCCGTGCACATGTCTCTGTGCTGTGATTGGCCCGTGCACATGTCTCTGCGCTGTGATTGGCCCGTGCACATGTGTCTGTGCTGTGATTGGCCCGTGCACATGTCTCTGCGCTGTGATTGGCCCGTGCACATGTCTCTGCGCTGTGATTGGCCCGTGCACATGTCTCTGCGCTGTGATTGGCCCGTGCACATGTGTCTGTGCTGTGATTGGCCCGTGCACATGTCTCTGTGCTGTGATTGGCCCGTGCACATGTCTCTGTGCTGTGATTGGCCCGTGCACATGTCTCTGCGCTGTGATTGGCCCGTGCACATGTGTCTGTGCTGTGATTGGCCCGTGCACATGTCTCTGTGCTGTGATTGGCCCGTGCACATGTCTCTGCGCTGTGATTGGCCCGTGCACATGTCTCTGTGCTGTGATTGGCCCGTGCACATGTGTCTGTGCTGTGATTGGCCCGTGCACATGTGTCTGCGCTGTGATTGGCCCGTGCACATGTCTCTGCGCTGTGATTGGCTCTCACCTGTGCCCCTTTGGCGGGGGCGCACACACACGACGAGCAGTCGCGTCCTCCACACTCTCGGGACACGTCGCCCTGAAACAACAACATGTTTTCAGTTCAGGTTTCTGTGGGACCTCGTTGCTGTGAGGAGAGTGCTTCTCCCCTGGACCATGTGACTCACACACTGGACAGAGCTAACACGCTAATGCGCTAACACGCTAACATGCTAATACGCTAGCTGCTTGGTTCAAACAGGAAGTGAGTGTGGGCGCTCTCCGGCTCCAGTTCAGTTTGTGAAAAACATGATCCTGGTTTTTATTCCAACTTTGTCCCAAATCCAGATCCAAATCCAGGTCTGAACTTTGTCCCAAATCCAGATCCAAATCCAGGTCTGAACTTTGTCCCAAATCCAGATCCAAATCCAGGTCTGAACTTTGGGGCGAGTTCAGACCCGCCTCATGGATCAGGACCAGATCTAGACCAGGATCAGTACCAGACTAAATACCACGGATCATCTGATAATCTTCAGACTAAACATGAGCCAGACCACGTACACGCGCTAAACCTGGACTAAACCCGGTCTAAACCCGGACTAAACCCAGTCTAAACCCGGACTAAACCCAGTCTAAACCCGGACTAAACCCAGTCTAAACCCGGACTAAACCCGGACTAAACCCGGACTAAACCCAGTCTAAACCCGGACTAAACCCAGTCTAAACCCGGTCTAAACCTGGACTAAACCCGGACTAAACCCGGACTAAACCCGGACTAAACCCGGACTAAACCCGGACTAAACCCGGACTAAACCCAGTCTAAACCCGGACTAAACCCAGTCTAAACCCGGACTAAACCCGGACTAAACCCGGACTAAACCCAGTCTAAACCCGGACTAAACCCAGTCTAAACCCGGACTAAACCCGGACTAAACCCGGACTAAACCCAGTCTAAACCCGGACTAAACCCAGTCTAAACCCGGACTAAACCAGGTCTAAACCCGGACTAAACCCAGTCTAAGCCCGGACTAAACCCAGTCTAAACCCGGACTAAACCCGGACTAAACCCGGACTAAACCCGGTCTAAACCCGGACTAAACCCGGACTAAACCCGGTCTAAACCCAGTCTAAACCCGGACTAAACCCGGACTAAACCCAGTCTAAACCCGGACTAAACCCGGTCTAAACCCGGACTAAACCCGGTCTAAACCCGGACTAAACCCGGACTAAACCCAGTCTAAACCAGCTCTAAATCCAGTCTAACCAAGAATGAAGGTCTAAATCCGGTCTAAACTGGGTCTAAACACAGTCTAACCAAGGACTAAACCCCTTCTAAACCCCATCTAAACCTGGTCTAAACCAGGTCTAAACCAGCTAACCGGCTGGTTAGCTCAACTGGTAAGTCATGGACTTTCCCCCTGGGGGTTGTGGGTTCAAACCCCCCCCCCGGGCAATGAGCTAACCAGTGTGGGTCCTTGGGCAAGACCCTTCACGGTACTGCCCCCCGGGCGCCGAAAAAGATGGCTGCTCACTGCTCCTGAAAAAGGATGGGTCAAATGCAGAAGTCAAATTTCTCCCGTGTGTCACTGTGTGTCATTGTGTGTGAGACCAATAAAGGCTTAAGCCTAATCTTAACCAGGTCTAAAGCAGGTCTAAAGCAGGTCTAAACCAGGTCTAAACCAGGTCTAAACCAGGTCTAAAGCAGGTCTAAACCAGGTCTAAACCAGGTCTAAAGCAGGTCTACACTCGGCCATAGAAGCAGCAAAATGAACCAGCCGATCAATCAGGTAATCAAATAAATAAATACACACAAATACACACAAACACACACAAACACACACAAACACACACACACACACACACACACAGATCGCAGCGTCAGACTCACCCCCAGAGCAGAGTCAGAGAGCAGCAGCAGCAGCAGGAGCCTGAAACACACGCCACATTACACATGTTTATATATATATATACACATACACATATATATACACACATATATACACACATATATACATACACACATATACACACACATATATATATACATACATATACACACACATATATACATACACATACATACACACATATATACATACACATATATATACATACACACGTATACATACACACGCATACACATATATATACATACACATATATACACGTATACATACACACATATACACACACATATATATATACATACACACGTACACATATATACATACACATATACACACACATACATACATACACATATATATACACACATATATACATACACACATATACACGCACATATATACACACACATATACACACATATATATACATACACACATATACACGCACATATATACACACATATACACACACATATACACGCACATAAACACGCACATATATACATACACACGTATACATACACACGCATACACATATATATACATACACATATATACACGTATACATACACACGTGTATACACACACATATATACATATACATACACACATATACACACATATATACATACACACATATACACGCACATATATACACATATATACATACACACATATATATACACACATATACACACACATATACACACATATATATACATACACACATATACACGCACATATATACATACACATATATACATACACACATATACACACATATATACATACACACATATACACGCACATATATACACACATATACACACACATATACACGCACATATACACGCACATATATACACGCACATATATACATACACATATATACATACACACATATACACACATATATACATACACACATATACACACACATATATACATACATACACATATATACATACATGTATGTATACATACACATATATACATACATACGTACACACCCACACACATACAAGTATGTATACATATACATACATGTATATATGTGTACATGTGTATGTTTTATATATACACACATAAACCTATGTATGTACACATATACACAACCTCCTCAACCTACGAACGAGTTCTGTTCTGAACGGCCGTTCGTTTGTTGAGTTTGTTCGTAAGTCGTTCTAGGGCATTCTTTAGAAGGGCTTGTATAAGTAATCTCTATGGATTTGTACTGCATTTAAATACCACTAAATAGTAACAAAACAATATGCTTTTTAAAAATATGGAAAACTGATGCGATAAAAAGAAGAGACACAGAGGCAGACGCAGTCAGCTGAGAGAGAGAGCGTGTGTGTGTGTGTGTGTGTGTGTGATCGTACCGATCGTCAAACGGTTCATGTTGTATGCGTGTGCCACATTCACCATCTTCTCACCAGCATCAAGTTTCTTTATTATCGGCACCTTCTTTTCAAATGAGATGGCTTGCCGCTTTTTCACATTTCCACTTTCACTAGAAGCTTTTCGCTTTTCACCATATTGGAATCCGGATGCAAGATAAAACAACAAAGTTCGTAACACCGCAAGTACGTCTGAACACTTGGGTATTTTCACCTGAGTGGGCGTGATGCTTGGGGGATGCTGGGCACACGATCGCAGCACCTGCCTGTGCATCAGCGGCGGAAATACGCACTACGTACTGTATTCGGAAGTCGGAATAGGCGCTAAATACAAAAACTCACTTACGTACATGTACAGCACCTTTGCCCAAACATTTAACTTTTTTTTTTTAAATTTTCGACCCTGTTTGTAACTCTGAATGTTCGCAAATCGAATGTTCGTATGTGGAGGAGCATCTGTACATGTTTGTATGCATACACATATATACATACACGTATGTATACATATGTATGTTTTATATACACGCACATACCTATGTATGAACACATATATGTACATATACACATACATAAATACACTCAACAAAAATATAAACGCAACACTTTTGTTTTTGCTCCCATTTTTCCTGAGATGGACACAAAGATCCAAAATTCACTCCAGATACACAATATTACCATTTCTCTCAAACATTGTTCACAAATCTGTCCAAATGTGTGACAGCGAGCACCTCTGCCCCATCGAGACAATCCACCCCACCTCACAGGTGCGCCACATCAAGATGCCGATCCGACATCATGACCAGTGCACAGGTGCACCCCAGACTGCCCACAATAAAAGGCCACCCCGAAATGTGCATTTTTTTTTGCTTTATTGGGGGTCTGGGGACTCAGAACCAGTCAGTATCTGGTGTGACCACCATTTGCCTCATGCAGTGCAACACATCTTCTTCGTTTATCAGATTGTCAGTTGTGGCCTGTGGAATGTTGGTCCACTCCTCTTCAAAGGCTGTTATGGACGAAGAACACAGGTGCATTTTATTGATGGCATTTTGAATGCACAGAGATACCGTGATGAGATCCTGAGGCCCATTGTTGTGCCATACATCCATGAACATCACCTCATGTTTCAGCAAGATAATGCACGGCCCCATGTTGCAAGGATCTGTACACAATTCTTGGAAGCTGAAAATGTCCCAGTTCTTGCATGGCCAGCATACTCACCGGACATGTCACCCACTGAGCATGTTTGGGATGTGCTTGACCGGCGTATACGACAGCGTGTACCAGCTCCCACTAATATCCAGCAACTTCGCACAGCCATTGAAGAGGAGTGGACCAACATTCCACAGGCCACAATTGACAATCTGATAAACTCTATGCGAAGAAGATGTGTTGCACTGCATGAGGCAAATGGTGGTCACACCAGATACTGACTGGTTCTGAGTCCCCAGACCCCCAATAAAGCAAAAAAAAATGCACATTTCGGGGTGGCCTTTTATTGTGGGCAGTCTGGGGTGCACCTGTGCACTGGTCATGATGTCCGATCGGCATCTTGATGTGGCGCACCTGTGAGGTGGGGTGGATTGTCTCGGCGGGGCAGAGGTGCTCGCTGTCACACATTTGGACAGATTTGTGAACAATGTTTGAGAGAAATGGTAGTGTTGTGTATCTGGAGTGAGTTTTGGATCTTTGGGTCCATCTCAGGAAAAATGGGAGCAAAAACAAAAGTGTTGCGTTTATATTTTTGTTGAGTATAGAACATGTACATGTAAGAGACCTGTGAGCCGTGTTTAATCATCCACTGTACACATGTACTTTATGTACTTTACACACTGTGTGTATCACACTGTGTGTATCACACTGTGTGCATCACACTGTGTGATACACACTGTGTGTGTCACACTGTGTGCATCACACTGTGTGATACACACAGTGTGTGTCACACTGTGTCACACTGTGTGCATCACACTGTGTGCATCACACTGTGTGCATCACACTGTGTGTATCACACTGTGTGTATCACACTGTGTGTATCACACTGTGTGTATCACACTGTGTGTATCACACTGTGTGCATCACACTGTGTGTATCACACTGTGTGCATCACACTGTGTGTATCACACTGTGTCACACTGTGTGTATCACACTGTGTGTATCACACTGTGTGTATCACACTGTGTGCATCACACTGTGTGCATCACACTGTGTGTATCACACTGTGTGCATCACACTGTGTGCATCACACTGTGTGTATCACACTGTGTGTATCACACTGTGTGCATCACACTGTGTATCACACTGTGTGTATCACACTGTGTGTATCACACTGTGTGTATCACACTGTGTGTATCACACTGTGTGTATCACACTGTGTGCATCACACTGTGTCACACTGTGTGCATCACACTGTGTCACACTGTGTGTATCACACTGTGTGCATCACACTGTGTGCATCACACTGTGTGCATCACACTGTGTGCATCACACTGTGTGCATCACACTGTGTGCATCACACTGTGTGTATCACACTGTGTGCATCACACTGTGTGTATCACACTGTGTGCATCACACTGTGTGCATCACACTGTGTGTATCACACTGTGTGCATCACACTGTGTGTATCACACTGTGTGCATCACACTGTGTGCATCACACTGTGTGTATCACACTGTGTGCATCACACTGTGTGCATCACACTGTGTGCATCACACTGTGTGCATCACACTGTGTATCACACTGTGTGCATCACACTGTGTGTATCACACTGTGTATCACACTGTGTGTCACACTGTGTGCATCACACTGTGTATCACACTGTGTGTCACACTGTGTGCATCACACTGTGTGCATCACACTGTGTGTATCACACTGTGTGTATCACACTGTGTGCATCACACTGTGTATCACACTGTGTGTCACACTGTGTGCATCACACTGCATTAAAGAGTGTGTGTGTGTGTGTGTGTGCTTACCTGATGGTCATTGGATGAATCATGTCAGCTGACCATGTGAAGCCCCGCCCACTGCTGCCTCCAGCTCCAGACACTAGGAAACACACAAACAAAACAGTAAACAAATAAAGAGAAAAACACACAAATAGCACACAGTGTGCGTTTTTAATGATTTCACTGAAACACTTCAAATCGTTAGATTTAAGATTTATATAAAACTGTGACGTCATCACTGTGGGACTCTCTACTTCCTGTCATCTTCACAAACTGCTTCTGGATTGGTGTAAAATGATCATTTATATTTCAGCAGGTTTAAGTACAAATGTGAGACTCATCAGAACCTCAGACTCTTTAATCGTTATTATCGTTAATATATAATTAACCTTTACTTAAAGGGATATGCCACCCCCAGGTCAAACTTGGGCATCTCCCCACAGTCCAGAGACTAAAATAAGTGGTGGAAAGCGTTTTCCTGCTCACCCAGCCATTGTCCGAGTCTGTCAGCACTGACCGCCGCGGTATCTGCAGCTCCTCCGCCTTAGACTGGAGTCTAACGTCGCCAGAGAAACATTTCGGCCAAAAGGAATTAATTTGCTCAATGCGTTTCCCAATTACTTTGTGTGTAGTGCGCATTCATATCGAGTGCAAATAAATGTGCAAATCAACACGGAGAGCTTCATTTTGGGTGGGAACTATTTTTCAGTGCGGAAAAACATAGCCGAAGCACACACCACGCTGCGCAACAGGGGAACTCCCTTCCTGGTGCGTAACAGGGATCCCCCTGTCAGCGTGGTGTGCGCTTCGTCTGTCTTTTTCCGCACTGAAAAATAGTTCCCACCCAAAATGACCAAGTCAAGCTCTCCGTGTTGATTTGCACATTTATTTGCACTCGATATGAATGCGCACTACACAGAAAGTAATTGGGAAACGCATCGAGCAAATTAATTCCTTTTGGCCGAAATCTTTCTCTGGCGACGTTAGACTCCAGTCTAAGGCGGAGGAGCTGCAGATACCGCGGCGGTCAGTGGCGACAGACTCGGACAATGGCTGGGTGAGCAGGAAAACGCTTTCCACCACTTATTTTAGTCTCTGGACTGTGGGGAGATGCCCAAATTTGACCTGGGGGTGGCGTATCCCTTTAAGACGGAAAACTCCCACTGAGTCAAGAGAAGCAACAACACATATACACACATATATATACACATATATACACATATATATACACACATATATATACACACATATATACATACACATATACATACACATATATATACACATATATACATACATATATACATACACATATATACATACACATATATACATACACATATATACATACACATATATACATACACATATATACATACACATATATACATACACATATATACATACACATATATAACTCCCACTGAGTCAAGAGACAGCAACACTCACATCTACATCCTGCTTTAGTCCTGCTTTAGTCCTGCTTTAGTCCTGGTCTAGTCCTGGTTTAGTCCTGATTTAGTCCTGCTTTAGTCCTGGTCTAGTCCTGGTTTAGTCCTGGTCTAGTCCTGGTTTAGTCCTGGTTTAGTCCTGGTTTAGTCCTGGTTTAGTCCTGGTCTAGTCCTGGTTTAAAGACCATGAAGTCCCCTCTGTCTCCTCTGTCTCCTCTGTCCCCCCTGTCTCCTCTGTCCTCTCTGTCTCCTCTGTCCCCTCTGTCCCCCCTGTCCCCTCTGTCCCCTCTGTCCTCTCTGTCCCCTCTGTCCCCCCTGTCCCCCCTGTCCCCTCTGTCTCCTCTGTCCCCTCTGTCTCCTCTGTCCCCCCTGTCCCCTCTGTCTCCTCTGTCTCCTCTGTCCCCTCTGTCCCCTCTGTCCCCTCTGTCCCCTCTGTCTCCTCTGTCTCCTCTGTCCCCTCTGTCCCCTCTGTCCCCCCTGTCTCCTCTGTCTCCTCTGTCTCCTCTGTCCCCTCTGTCTCCTCTGTCCCCTCTGTCCCCTCTGTCCTCTCTGTCCCCTCTGTCCCCTCTGTCCTCTCTGTCTCCTCTGTCCCCTCTGTCCTCTCTGTCCTCTCTGTCTCCTCTGTCCTCTCTGTCCTCTCTGTCCCCTCTGTCCTCTCTGTCCTCTCTGTCCTCTCTGTCCCCTCTGTCCCCTCTGTCCCCCCTGTCCCCTCTGTCCCCTCTGTCCTCTCTGTCCTCTCTGTCCCCCCTGTCCTCTCTGTCCCCTCTGTCCTCTCTGTCCCCTCTGTCCCCTCTGTCCTCTCTGTCCTCTCTGTCTCCTCTGTCCCCTCTGTCTCCTCTGTCTCCTCTGTCCCCTCTGTCCCCTCTGTCTCCTCTGTCCCCTCTGTCTCCTCTGTCCCCTCTGTCCCCTCTGTCCCCTCTGTCTCCTCTGTCTCCTCTGTCCTCTCTGTCTCCTCTGTCCTCTCTGTCCTCTCTGTCCTCTCTGTCCTCTCTGTCCCCTCTGTCCCCTCTGTCCTCTCTGTCTCCTCTGTCCCCTCTGTCCTCTCTGTCCTCTCTGTCCCCTCTGTCCTCTCTGTCCTCTCTGTCCCCTCTGTCCTCTCTGTCCCCTCTGTCCTCTCTGTCCCCTCTGTCCCCTCTGTCCTCTCTGTCCTCTCTGTCCCCTCTGTCCCCTCTGTCCCCTCTGTCCCCTCTGTCCCCTCTGTCCCCTCTGTCCCCTCTGTCCCCTCTGTCCTCTCTGTCCTCTCTGTCCCCTCTGTCCTCTCTGTCCTCTCTGTCTCCTCTGTCCCCTCTGTCTCCTCTGTCCCCTCTGTCCCCTCTGTCCCCTCTGTCCCCTCTGTCCCCTCTGTCCTCTCTGTCCCCTCTGTCCCCTCTGTCCCCTCTGTCCGCGGTGCTTGTGCGCTGTTTTAGATGGACGCGCGTAAAGACGTAAAGAGCCGTTTTCTTTTTCTTTTTCTTTTCTCTTCATTTCCACGCGGTGTTTGTCACGTGAGTCTGAGCTTCACGAACATCACGTTTTCTGCGCGTTTTTAAAACTTTTTGGAACTTTCTCCTCTGCTCAGACCCGGTGCCACCTGCGGCTCTCCTCCGCGCGCGGGCACCGGCTCTCGAGCATCATGTCATCTACTCGGGTCAGACTCGGGTCAGACTCGGGTCAGACTCGGGTCAGACTCGGGTCAGACTCGGGTCAGAACCCCGCGGGATTCGGCTCCAGGTGAGACTTACCTCGGTACAGCGCGCGCGGTCCGTGGGTCCCGCCGAAGTGTCTCGCGCTCCGTTCCAGAGCAAGCGCGATCCCGAGGGTGAAGCGCGCACACAAACAGCACCTGCGCGCGACACCTGCGCGTGAGGCGCTCCAACGTGCACGAGCGCGTTTATTGTCAAACCTAAACTCACGTGCACATCCTTTACGTGAGCGCGCGGGACTGGAGCGGCGCGCAGTCCGGACTAGACCTGGACCAACCCGGACTAAGACTGGAGGTCTGGTACTAAGGACTAAACCAGGACTAAACCAGGACTAAACCAGGACTAAACCAGGTCTGTTCAAGTCTAACCCAGATCCAAACCTGGACCACACCTGGACTAAACCCGGATTATGGAAGTCCTGGTCCTCATCCTGGCTCTGGTCTCAGTGAAGCTGGACTGCACGTGCGCCGAACGGGTGAGACCCTCTCTAATCTGGTTACGATCCAAGAGTTTGGGTTCAGTCTCGTGTCTGTAGCTCCTTCACCCTAAACCCTAAACCCTAAACCCTTTCACCCTAAACCCTTTCACCCTAAACCCTAAACCCTTTCACCCTAAACCCTTTCACCCTAAACCCTAAACCCTAAACCGTAAACCCTAAACCCTAAACCCTTTCACCCTAAACCCTTTCACCCTAAACCCTTTCACCCTAAACCCTTTTAAAAGTATTTTTCTTAAACTTGTTTAAATATAAATGATAGTTTTGTGAAGATGAAAAAAGGAATAAAAGGAGAGAAGAGCGCCCCCTCTGGCCACACGTGTGACGTCATGATTTACAAACGGGGAGAAACATTTTTAACGTTTCACAATTTCTTTTGGTCAAATCTTAAAGAACTTAATGATGTTTTAGTCAAATGAGACACATGAGAGCTCCAAACGCTCTGTTCCACCTCGTGATGTCATCAGGTGAACCTTTAGTTCAGTCCAGATCGGCGACTCCAGGACTGAAATGATCCACATGATTCTAGTGAAGGTGGAGTTTAAAAACACAGTGGAGCACTTCCTGTGT
>JAVJIX010000472.1:0-2500 GCA_036785185.1 Paratrypauchen microcephalus
ATATTGTTATACAAGGTTTTACTTGTTTTTTATATAAATATTGTTATATAGTTGCTTTAATGTTATATTTGTATATTCTGTTTTACTTGTTTTATTGCTAGTGTATATAAAAGCTACTAAATACTATATAAATATTGTTATAAATACTTTCTGTTTAGCTGTTTAAATATTGTTTAAATACTTGTGTTAAAGTTGTAAATACTTGCGTATTTATACACAAGTATTTATATACAATATTTATATACAAGTATTTATATACAATATTTATATAATAATATTTATATACAAGTATTTATATACACGTATTTATATACACGTATTTATATACAATATTTATACACAAGTATTTATACACAAGTATTTATATACAATATTTATACACAAGTATTTATACACAAGTATTTATATAATAATATTTATATACAAGTATTTATATACAATATTTATATACACGTATTTATACACAAGTATTTATATACAATATTTATATACAAGTATTTATATACAATATTTATATACACGTATTTATATACAAGTATTTATATACAAGTATTTATATACACGTATTTATATACAATATTTATATACATGTATTTATATACAAGTATTTATATACAATATTTATATACACGTATTTATATACAAGTATTTATATACACGTATTTATATACAATATTTATATACATGTATTTATATACAAGTATTTATACACAAGTATTTATATTAGATGCAAATTATCAGTTAATTCATTAACTGATAGTTGATTGACCTTATCGATCGATTAACAATTAATTGATAAGCGGCATTTTTCACCTGAATTTGAGTGTTTCAATAGGGTCTTTAAGAATATAAGCTATAGTAACATAACACTGAGTCATAAATATATCATAGTAATATTATATTGTATATTCTTCAATTAATTATTCCTTAGTAAAAAGCAGACAAATGTATTGATGCTGAATAACAAAATACAGTAATCTCGCTCTATCCAATCTTTTTTATAGTGTAACATTTTTTTATAGTGTAACATTTGTAAGTTCTGTCCTGATTTGTCAAGAGACTAAGACCAGGACTGAACGTGGACTGGACCAGGTCTGGACCTGGACTGGACCTGGACTGGACCTGGACTGGACCTGGACTGACCTGGACTGACCGGGACTCGACCGGGTCTAGACCTGGACTAGACCAGGATTAACCACCACGTGCCGCTGTTGGTTTCGCCGCAGCTCGCGCCCCGAGCCGCGGCGAAACCAACAGCGGCACGCATTCCGGGTTCGATGTTGCCTCGCGCGTACACCCGGGGCTGCTGAGCAGTGCCGCGGGCGCCTGCGGTCCGCTGCAGGCCGAGCTTGGCGTGCTGCTGTTGCCTGAGGGGCCGGGTCCGCGTGTCCGCGGTTAGCGGTTAGCGGTTAATTACAATTAATCCATTTTGATCGACCAACGTCTTAATCAACAATTAACCGTTAGTCGATTAATTGTTGACACCCCTAATTTATATACATGTATTTATATACAATATTTATATACACGTATTTATATACAAGTATTTACTGTATATGTTCATGAGAAGGTTCATTAGTGCGACGCTCTGAAGGGGGAGCAAACATTTTGTGTAAATATTTGTGAATATTTGGTTGTATTTGTAGTAAATATTTGGTTGTATTTGTAGTAAATACACTCAACAAAACTATAAACGCAGCACTTTTGTTTTTGCTCCCATTTTTCATGAGATGGACTTAAAGATCTAAAATTCATTCCAGATACACAATATTACCATTTCTCTCAAACACTGTTCACAAATCTGTCTAAATGTGTGATAGTGAGCACTTCTGCTTTGCTGAGATAATCCACCCCACCTCACAGGTGCCACATCAAGATGCTGATCTGACATCATGATTAGTGCACAGGTGTGCCTTATACTGCCCACAATAAAAGGACACTCTGAAATGTGCAGTTTTGTCTCACAGCAAAATGCCACAGATGTCACAAGCATTGAGGGAGCGTGCAACTGGCATGCTGACAGCAGGAATGTCAACCAGATCTGTTGCTCGTGCATTGAATGTTCATTTCTCCACCATAAGCCGCCTCCAAAGGCGTTTCAGAGAATATGGCAGTACATCCAACCAGCCTCACAACCGCAGGACCACGTGTAACCACACCAGCCCAGGACCTCCACATCCAGCAGGTTCACCTCCAGAAGATCGTCTGAGACCAGCCACTCGGATAGCTGCTGAAACAATTGGTTTGCATAACCAAACAATTTCTGCACAAACTGTCAGAAACCGTCTCAGGGAAGCTCAACTGCATGCTCGTCGTCCTCATCGGGGTCTTAACTCTGACTCCAGATCGTCGCCGTAACAGACTTGAGTGGGCAAAGGCTCACATTCGATGGCGTCTGGCACGCTTGGAGAGGTGTTCTCTTCACGCAGATGAATCTCGGTTTACATTGTTCAGGGCAGATGGCAGACAGCGTGTGTGGCGTCGTGTGGGTGAGCGCTTT